>CAOKZL010001488.1:0-340273 GCA_948472985.1 Iguana delicatissima | reverse complement strand
TTTGGCTCAACCTGAGGAAAACACACTAATCCCCTCAAGTCAGCTTCTCAGGGGCTGAGGACCCTTTGTCTACTGTGGGTTTGCACAGCTTGAGGTCTCCTGGGGCCACATGACTGGGGATTTTACTGGCCTGACCTGGTTTTCGATCGTTTGACCATTGCTATCTACATGCCCATCTGGGTGACCTCTTAGGCACATTGAATCATATTTTAATATCAAAATTGTAGACCCCGGGACAGGGTTTTTCCAGTGGAGTAACAGCACATTGGGGAGGGCAGGTACCCAGGATCCACACCATGTCAGAGAAGAGAGAGAAAGTGAGTGGGTTGGCATGGTTGCCCTATACTTTCTCCCACCCTCCCTCCCTCCCTCCCACTCACCCACCTCATTTCCTTCCTTGGATGTGTGTGGAGGGCATTGGAAGAAGGTTTTTTCATGCTGAGAAATCTGAGCCATTCTTAGCTGGCCAGGCAGTGGCTGGAGGAGGAAAAGGAGGACTGGGGTGGGTTTTTAAAAGAGCTGCACAGCCTGATCAGAGCCTCTCAGTGGAAAGTCCCCTGAGAAAAGAAGCATGGGGGTGGGTGGGCAGGGGTTGCAGATTATCAAATAACTTGCAAATAATTAAATCCCTGAAAGGGAAACCTGCAAATGTGAAGGACCGACTGTATTTCTTTCCTTCTTTCTTCCCTTCTTTCAGAAAGTTTCTTTACCATTCCTTATAGTTTAATACCATTTCTGCACTACACTGTTATAGTGCTATTGCTCCACTTTCAGCACCCTATGGAATCCTGGGGTTTGCAGTTTAGGGAGGGACATTTAGACTTCTCATCCAGACAGCTCTTTGGCCTTAGGAAACTACAAACCCCAGAATTCCACAGGATGTTGAAACTGGAATAATAGCACTATAACAGTGTAGTGTGGAAAAAGCCCTTAAGTCCTGGTAGTGCCATTTGTAACCACAAAGCAGTAAATTCAGCTGCTAATTGCTGTATGAATAAAATCTACTATTAACATTCCAAACCTGATCATCAAACTAAATTGTATGTCATATAGTTTACCTGGCTAAAATTACAAGCTGACTTTCAGTCTTTCAATTCAATGTGGATGGCTGACTGTCAGTATGTTTTGGAATTGCTTAACAGAAAATTTGGGAGGAGAGGCAGGAATAACATGCAGAGAAAAGAGCTGAATCCCTGCACCACCAGCACAACTACCACAACAATAAAAAAAGGCAAGTCAACATGTTTCAGTAGAGTCTTTATCCAAAATTAAAAACAGGCAAATGTGAAATGAAACCAACTAGTCAAGCAAGTCTTCCATAAGCAAACAAAAACATTTTTAGTCTTAGAGATACCACTTGAAAGCTGCTTCTGAAATACTTCCAGGGATGATTTTTTGTTTTCATTCACCGCCCTCCAGTTTTTTATGATTTCTGTTTTCGTGATCAAATATAGATCTGTACTTTATTTTATTTTTTTTTTAATGCTGGGGCACTGTTGTTATGGCAGGCTTCTCTGCTGCATATTCAACTGCCCCATGACAGGCCTTTCCACAGAAAATTTAGCAAAGCGGTATATGAAAACAACAACAACAGGGCAGTATAAAATCAATGTGTGCATTAACGCAAGCTTCACCTGGTGAACATCCATCTGTCAGGCACAGTTAAATGCACAGAGGTTCATCCAGCAAAGAAAGGGGAAAATAGCACATGAAGACTTAAGGTGTATCTGAAATGTGCTTTTCTTTTGTACCCTGAAGTCATTTCTGACTTATGCTGACATTAAGGTGAACCTATGATGGAGCTTTCTGGGGCTGAGAGTGTGTTACATGCCTGAGTCACCCAGTGGGTTTCCATAGCCAAGCATGGAATCAAACCCTGGTCCAATGTTCAAACCATTACTCCAGGCTGGCTCTCTGTATCTGCAATGCAGAGTCAAAATTCTGTGATACCCCCTTAATTATAATTGTTCCATTCCAGGGAATCTTAGAATTTGTAGTTTGGTTACATAGCTAGAATCCTCAGCTAGAGTGCTCAAGAATGCACTCCCTTGAACTGCAGTTCCCAAGGTATCCTGATTTAATCCTCAAAACACCCGGAAAGGCATTAGATACCATCTGAACTGGGCAGCCCCAGCTAGTACTTGGATGGGAGAGCATCAAGGAATCCCAAGTGTTGTAGGATATACCGTATTTCACAGGAACCAACTTGTAAAACCACTTCCGAGTACTCCTTACCTAAAGGGCCTCTCCGCACTACATAACTATTGCACTGTGATTCCACTTTAACTGCCATGGTTCTGTTCTATGGAATTGGGATTTGCAGTTTAGAGAGGGATCTTTAGAATTCTCAGCCAGAGAGCTCCACTACCTCCCAAAACTACAAACCCCAGAATTCCATAGGAGGCAGCCATGGTACTTACAGTGGAATCACAGTGCAATAGTTATGTAGCGTGGAAAGACCCTTAGAAAATCTTATGAAATTCATGGGGTCTCCATAAATCAGCAGGATTTATACTCTATTTTCAGAGCATTTTTTGAGTTATAGTTTAGGTCAGGGGTTTATGTGCACATAAACACAATTCCAAGATGTAGATAAAGATGGAGCAAGCTTGCTTTCTGCTGCTCCAGAAACTAGGACACGGAGCAATTGATTCAAACTACAGGAAAAAAGATTTCACCTAAATTTCAAGAAAAACTTCCTGATAGTCAGAGTCGTTGGACAGTGGAATGTGCTGCCTGGGAATGTGGTGGAGTCTCCTTCTTTGGAGGTTTTTAAGCAGAGGCTGGATGGCCATTTGCTGGGGGCTGCAAATGCTGGGGGCTTTTAGTGTTTGTTCCTGCATGGCAGGGGCTTGGACTCGATGGCCATTGTGATCACTTCCAACTCTCTGCTTCTATGATTCTAAGTACCTCGGCAAACTACTACTCCCAGGATTCCCTAGGATGCAATCCTGGCAATTAAAGCGGCATAAAACTGCTGCAAGAGTGCAGAGTGGATGCACTTTTATTGGAGAATAACCTTCTGCAGTCCAAGTTGGAGCGGATCTCAGAAATGGTTAAGCCCACTGAGTCCAGCTGTGACTCCTAGCAGGACATAAAGGGGGGCAGGTTCATATAGTCACAAGGAAGGGCAGGTGAAGCCACTTCCGGTGCCCGGCTTCTCTTTCTTCCTGGAGGAGTTCCTCTTTCAGCTGCATCCACGTTTTGCAGCGGTGCTAAGAGGAGAGGGGGGTTTGCATGGGAAACCTGCAGGGCGGAGAGCTGAGTTTTCCGGGGAGCAGGTTATTCCAGGGAGATGGGAAAGAAGAAGCTGTAAGACAGGTAAGGAACCTGTGGGATCCTCCCAAAAGAAATGGGGTTAGTGTTGTTTTCAAAATCAGCAATAAGAGACAGTCGGAATTCGTGACGGATTGACAATCAGCAAGTGGCAAATAACAAGTTTTGCATTCCGCCTGAACAGTAAAGGAAAGTATTGATTTTGGGTCACTTCGTCATGCCTTTTTCTGTTAAATTAATATACTGACCGCATTCATAAGTGACCATTTCTGTCTTTATGGAGGGCCCATATGCAAAAATACAGGATTTTTGGCATCTCATACAGTCTGTTTAAAAGAAAAAGACTTCTAATTCAATTCCCAAACTGGGGACATCACTTATCATAAGGGGCAAGCTTTCTGACCCTCAAAAAGAGAATTGGTGGTGGTGGTGTGTGCCTTCAAGTCATTTCTGATTTAAGATTTAAGGCAAGCCTATTATAGTTGAATTACACTTGGGCCTCCACATTCCCTTGGGTCGGGGGTGCGGGACCCTTGCAAAAGTGAAAAAATCACAAATATCAAAGTGAGTGTCAGTGGAAAGGGGGCTGAGGCAGCAGAAGGGAGAGCGGGCATTCAGGGTCCAAACCAGATTGGGAAAAGGAGAGGGAAATGGAGTGGGATACTTCCTTTCTCATGCCCATCTCCTTTCTTGGATGCACAGGGGGCACTGGGAGAGAGAGTTTGTGGTGCTGAGAAGTCAGGCTGCAAGCTGTCCTTAGCTGGCCAGGCAGTGGCTGGAGGAGGAAGAGGAGGACTGGGGTGGGTTTTTAAAGGGCCTGATCAGAGCCACTGAGAGGGAAGGGTTACGCCGGAAAAGAGGTGCTGGTGTGGGATAGCGTTGGAGAAACTCGCAAATAATCAAATCCGTGAAAGTCGAACCCACAAGTGTGGAGGGGTGACTGTATTCCGGTGGAATTATGTCAGACCCGTGCCTTAAATCGTTCAGACACCCAGTACTCAGTAACTTCTCAGACTCTCAGTTGACTCCTCCAATGGTCTCTTCCCAACTCTCAGGCCGTTTCTGCACTGGACTGTTATAGCGCTTTGATTCCACATTCAACATCCTATGGAATCCTGGGGTTTGCAGTTCCGGGAGGGGCCAGCCGGCCCCTCCCGGAACTGCAAACCCCAGGATTCCATAGGATGTTGAATGTGGAATCAAAGCGCTATAACAGTCCAGTGCGGAAATGGCCACAGTCTCAACTGTTTGTCTTCCAACTACCTGCCTGTTCTTTAAAAAAAGAAAAAATCCTGGAACAGAGTTCTGAGGATCTGGCTATCTGAAGTGGCAGAGCAGCCAGGAGGCAGGTAGCCAGGCAACCAGAATAGCCCCTCAGGAGAGAAACCTAGCCCTGTAGTGTGTGGGAGGGGCTGGTGGTTAAGAGAAAAAGTTGTACAGTCAGCCCTCCACATTTGCAGGCTTGACTTTCATGGATTTGATTATTTGCAGGTTTCTTGAACCCCTGCCGCACCCCCACCTCAAGAGCTTCTTTTCTGGGGAAGCTTTCCCTCTCAGCGGCTCCAATCAGGGGGCACAGCCTTTTAAAACCCCACCTCTGGTCCTCCCCCTCATCTCCCTGGCCAACAAAATATGGCTCACAACCCAGTTTCTTAGCGCTATAAACCTTCTCCCAGTGCTCCCCCAACACCCAGGAAATGGGCAAGAGAGGAAGTGCTGGGCCACCTCCTTTCCCTGACCTGGTTTGGACCATGGGTGCCTTCTCTCCCCACCATGCCTCGGCTTCCTTTCCACACACACACACGCACGCACATTTTGATTTTTGCAGTTTTCCCCTTTGCAAAGGTCCTGCGCCCCTAACCCTAGAGAATGTGGAGGAACAACTATATAAAGCCAAGCAGCTGTTGGTATTTAGTCCTTCAGTGAGATTCTAGCAAAGAACTATGCAGTGGAGCCTCTTAGCCAGTCAGATAGTGTGACTGTGTTAGGAGGGTTAATTCTCAGTGGGAGCCTAATTGAACCCCTGTAACCTAGATTGGAGGTTGAGCCTTTGGTGGGAGTGTAGCCCAAGGGCTGTTACGTGGTACATCTGCCTTATATGAAAGTCTAAAGATGTAACTGAACTGTCTAAAAAGTGCACTGAGGAAGTACATCAACTTTCAGCTGCATTTGAAATCTGAAATGCTACTTTATTTTTATGGCTATCTAAATAAATGTTACAGCTCATTTTTATAAACACTGACGTGACTGAGTTGAAGGTAACACAGAAAACATGCTACCATACAGTTATTGAGTAGTTCTAAAGAGACATTGAAAACTCTCAGCCTTTTACACAAAGGTGGTATTATAAGGGGGAGAGGCAGAGCTATGTGGTGAAGACAGGGTGCTTTATCAGATTGGGAACTGCCATGCTAGTCTGGGAACATTTCCGCATGACACTCTTATAGCGTGATGATTCCACTTTCAACCTCCTATGGAATCCTGGGGTTTACAGTTCCGGGAGGGGCCAGTTGGCCCCTCCCAGAACTGCAAACCCCAGGATTCCATAGGAAGTTGAAAGTGGAATCATTGCGCTATAAGAGCGCCTTGTGGAAATGGCTTGGGAGAAGTAAGGGCCTGTCACAAATCCTCCTCCCTCTCTCTGTAGTAGCCCCTCACTCTTGCCACTGTGCTTGGTTTGGCTGCTCTTGGTTAGTCACTACACCCCCTTGTATCCAGGCCTTCTTAGGTAACTTTTAATCAGGTGCTCTTCCTCTTCACTGAGTTACAGTATCAGACAGCATTTCCGCACTACACTATTACAGTGTTATCATTCCACTTTCAGCATCCTATGGAATCCTGGGGTTTGCAGTTGAGGGAGGCGCCTTTAGAATTCTCAGAGAGCACTTGAGCCTCAGGAAACTACAAACCCCAGAATTCCATAGGATGTTGGAAGCGGAATAATAGCACTATAACAGTATAGTGCAGAAATGCCCACAGTGACATATTCCTTCGCTTGTGTGTGCCTGCATGTGTATTTTATGTTGTACACCTCTGACAGGGACAGCTGTTTTTTGTTGTTGTTTTACTTATAAAGTGCTATCTATGTTGATGGTGGTGTATAAATAAACAACAACAATAATATGCCCATTGAGCAGCAAAATGAAGCAGCTTTCCAAGTAAAGCAGCAAATTGGAGCTGAATATTTCAGTTTTATCTTTATTTTCCCAGCTTGGCTGAGTTCACGTAAACTTTACAGGCAGCCTCCTGAGAGCCTGGGAACTCTTCCGCATTTGAGAGGAAACCAGAAGGTGACAGAAGAGGAAAAAGAAAGAAGCCAAAGCCCCACTTCCAGAAATGGCAGGTTCTAAAGCATGGGAAGAAACTACAGGAGAAGCCAAATCCTTGTGGGTTGTATGTGGAGGGAGTGGTGGAGAGTTTCAAAACTCAGGATCTCCACGGCATGTAAAACGTGAACCCGAGGAAGGGCTTCAGGAACGCTGGGAAATCCAGTGGCAAGAGTTCTTGAGGACGCTGCAGGTTCCTTACACGGGATACGGAAATGCACAGATTTCTGAGGTGCCCATGCCTTGGGAAGATGCCACAGCTTTCCTGGCATCCTTTGAGCAAGTTGCATCAGTGTGTCGGTGGCCTCAGGACAAGTGGGTGACCCTCCTTCTACCAGGCCTCAATGAAGAGGCTGAGCAGGCCTTTAGTACCCTCAGTTTCCAAGACCGGGGAGACTACAGGAAGGTAAAGGCAGCCATTTTAGAAGGGGAAGCCCTTTTGAGGGAGAGGCAGCGCCAGCATTTCAGGCAGCTCCGCTATCAGGACACAGAAGGGCCGAGAGGCGTTTACAGTCAGCTCCGGGAACTTTGCCACAGGTGGCTGAAGGCCGAGAGGCGCACCAAGGATGAGATTTTGGAGCTGCTGATCCTGGAGCAGTTCCTCACCATCCTGCCGGAAGCCATGCAGAGCTGGGTCAGGGATCGGAAACCAGAGACCTG
Organism: Iguana delicatissima; assembly: GCA_948472985.1. Taxonomy (NCBI): domain Eukaryota; kingdom Metazoa; phylum Chordata; class Lepidosauria; order Squamata; family Iguanidae; genus Iguana; species Iguana delicatissima. The sequence goes on along the minus strand of CAOKZL010001488.1, from coordinate 333,011 downwards.
TGCCCAGGCGGTGGCCCTGGCAGAGGAGTTCCTGCTGAGGTGGCACGAGGATGAGAAACCGGAACAAAAGGTGAGAGCATTAGAAGGTATTGAAGTGTTCTTGACACACCACTGAAGTGCATTGCCGTTGAGAAATTAACATCTTCGGTTAAGCTATGGGCCTCCATTCTGTTGTTATTCCCAACTAGAGTGGAGCCATTGAATCAGTAGGATGTATTTACCTGTTGACTCACGGGCCTCTCCGCACTACACTGTTAATAGTGTTATTATTCCACTTTCGACCTCCTATGGAATCCTGGGGTTTGCAGTTGAGGGAGGGGCATTTAGAATTCTCAGCCAAAGAGCTCTTTGGCCTCAGGAAACTGCCAACCCCAGAATCCCACAGGATGTTGAAAGTGGAACAATAGCACTCTAATATTGTAGTGCAGAAAGACCCTCATGACTCCACAGGTCATTCAGTGGGTCTATTCTAGTTGGGAAAAACCAACTGGCATCATGGAGGAGAGTGGCATTTGCAGACTCAGGATAACTCAAATGTTTGGAGATGCTTAATCCATGTTTGCCAGGTGAAACCTAAAGTGGTTATGGAGTGTCACAAAATATAGTCCCATAAAAATTTAGTGGTATGAAATGTGGACCAAAGCCCTATTCAAGCTTTGAAATTTTATAAGTGGAAAGAGGGAGCAAAGTCAAATTAACGTGTTTGGGGCTTTGGAGGAGTCCCCAAATCACACACACACACACACACCCCATGCATATGTCTATTTGTGTAAACTCCAACTTACAGTTACTAAATCTAAAGCTGGAGAAGGCTCCTGTACTTTTAATGGTTGCATACAAGAAGGAACTTCAGCAAGTATTGGTTATCATGCGATCAAGCAACAAGCAAATCTTGATGAAATTCCCTCTTCTACCCAGCCCTGAAGGTATTGGACTGCTCTCCAGTTTATAATTTGGTAACTCTACTCCTGCTGGAGGGCTGCCTTTGTGCTGTGGTAGATCAAGCATGGTGGCACTGCCGGGCTAAGAGGAGACCTCCCAGGGCAGAGCCTGCTTGTTTCAGGTCAAAGCAAAGGGGCCGTTGACAATCGAGCTGGAGGAAGAATGGAATGGAGTGGCTGGAAAGGCAGAAGAGGTGCAGAGATATTTGAAGCCTAGAATGGATAGTTTACTTCCTGGTAGACAAGAAGGAGGTATTTTTACATCGCCCAGGAACAGAAGTGAGAGCCACTCATAGAAATCAAAGAGGAGATCTAAGTTTGGGCTTAGCTGCATGTCTGACTGCTCCCTGATCCAAAAACATAGCATGGAGAGAAGCCCGAGAAGCCCAGTGGAGACTCAGCATCCTCCATAGGTGTTGTCAGGTTGGCTTTGCTCTCCCTGCTTTGCAAGAAGATGTCATGTAATGCCATACAGTGTGATGCTGTTAGGGTGGATAAACAGTCCGCACCTTACCATACCCCAGATGGACACAGAGCTGATATGAACCCCCAAACACAAGGTAGGAAGGTAGAAGAGAGAAAGACAGACAGACACACAAGTACTTTGGCCAAAGGATCCCAGGTAGGGTGATTTATTCTTTCAGGCTTCCCTTATACCATTTTTTCTGTTTATATTAAAGAATGTTTACAGGAAAGAAAAGATTCATGCATCAGCATTTAGCAGAGTCACAGCTTATACACATGTTACATTCTATTTGACCTTTAACATTCCTAAGTCTGCATGACCCTGTTACATCCTAGAGTCCTTCACTTGTACATACTGTTTATGAACAGGAGCAGAACAGAATAAACAGTTCTAAAGCAAGGTTGTTTGATGAGCTACGATTGTCCGAACTATCAATCAACATTACATTGAATGATTAACAGTTATGAATTCTCCACTAAATTTCCATTGCCATGCAATGCCATGTTGTGCTTTGAAGCTTGAAACATAGGCTGGGAGGGGGTGATGAAACTGAGCGAGAAACAGTGTGCTGGGAACAAGGGAATGTTAATTTACGTGAACTTTGATAAGAAGGAACCAACACAGCTTCAAGATTACGCAGTTGGCAGGTGGGACGAAAGCCTGGGAAAGGAGTTCTTTTAATTAGCTGTCAAATAGGATGCTTGTCCATGCAAATTTGTAATGTTACGGCTTACAAGGCACTGAAAATCCAGTAGTTTTTCTAATCTTGGCAATTACCAGAATGTGCTGCTGTTGCTATGATGTCTCCTGTATTAAGCTTTTGCAGCCTTCTAAGCAGATTCTCTGGAACTGGAGTTATCGTGCACATGACAGAGGTGGAACATGGACTGACTGATCGGAGGTGGGGAAAGAAAATAGAGTAAATGGCCATGTTTATGCCCTTCTTCCATGTTATTGCAGGACCTTACATCAATATATGTCATTTAAGTATCACTTGCATATTTTTGTAGCATTTCTGTCTAGGGCTCAGCTAACTTGGACTCCCAACCCTCCCTGGCCTTAGCCAACATAGCCAGTGCTGGGGGAGGATGGGAGCTGCAGTGTAACAATATTTGAAAGGCCCAAACTTGCCCACTCCCTGATTTAAATAATGAGATTCCTTGTCTCTTCACCTTCCCCTCTCTTACAGAGGATGGCCTGTGAAAAGGAGGTCACAGAAGACCAACGTACATCAACCTTTCCCTGTTGGGGATGATGAGGGTTGTTGTCTGATATGGCCAGAAAGCCCCAGCTTGAGAAAAGCTGGTGTAGGTAAACCTGAGGCTCTCTGGATGTGTTACCCTTTGATCCTCCTTATTCCCAGGCCCTTGCTAGGTGTGATGGGAGTTGTAGTCTGATACGTCTGGAAAGCCCTGGGTTGAGAGAGGCTGGTGTAGGTAAACCCGGCCCAAAGCAATACTGTTTCCTCCAGCTTTGTTTTTGCTTGTCAACAGAGGCAGAGGGCCTTTCTCTGGGCCACCAAGAGCAGACTTACCATGCCTGTTTTCTGCCACAGTGAACTTGGAGGTGAGACAGAGGCCATTTCTGCACAGGCTAATAGAAACGGTGCAGAGCATCCTCCAGTGAGGATGTCTGAACCTGGGAGCGGACTGGGTCAGACCTACTTAACGTAGATCCGCACCTCAGCCCGCTCCGGAACAACTCCAAGTGGTCATCAAGCGTGCTTTTGAAAGACCATTTAAAACAGGTCATTCAAAAGCACGGAGTGTGCCATTCTGTGCCCGCTCTCTGGTGCAGATTTGCAGGCTCGCACCAGTGCAAGCCTGCGATCTGCCGGGCACGGGCTTTAGGCTGGCGAGCTTCAGCGGTTGGTCGAGACCCTTGACTAACTGGAAGCCACCATTTTCGTCCCTGGAGCAGTGCGGAGCAACAAGCACGCACTGCTCCGGAGCAGCGCGGACCGGACCAGGGAGCCAAGAAGTCCAGTAATTAGCGGCATGGGGTGATTCCCTCGCCCCATGCGGAAATGGGCAATATCAACTCTCCAAAGCTTTTTCAGAGTAATGGGGAGGTGGACCTTGAGCCTCTAGCCTCCTGGATCTCATTGAGCTTCACCCTCCCACCCCTCTGTTTCTTCTTTGAAAGACTAATCTGGTTAAGAAAGGTATAGCCTATTCTTCCTTATGACCCTTATGCTTCATGTAGTCATCTGACAGGAGTGAATCCATTTTGGTGCTACTCACAATGCAGTACTGCCCATTCCCTGAAGCGCCTTCTTATTGCTGTTTGCAGAGGCCTACACCATCTGCGGAGATGGGCGTGGATTCCCATGGGCCAGGTCTGGTTTTGACGCAGGACGCTGAGACTCAGCTACTCTGCCAAGAAGTTAAGCAGGAGCACAATTTTGAGGCAGGACCTCTGAGTAAGGATTCACAGTCTTTCTCATCTTGACTTATGTATGTCTGGACCTCCACAAGCTGGACCTTCGCACATCAAATCCAAATACAGTAATCCCTCCACATTCACTAGGGTTAGGGGCACAGGACCTCCGTGAATGTGGAAAAGCTGTGAATAACTCTAGGCCCTCCCAAATCATATTTAACACAAAAAAAAGTATGATCACCATATTCAACCCACATGGATCCCTTTGAGGCATCAGGGTTCCTTCACAAGGCAGAAGTGGGGGGCTGGTGGGGCTTACAGTAATCTACTGTGTGCTGTGGGTCTGATGTAACCTACTGTGACCTCTGCATGCACAAGTGCAAGGTTATGTGAAGCATCACACCCCATTATAGTCAATGGATACAGTGGGCATGTGCCTATGCATGTAGGATTGATTGATTATGTTGAGATATGGCACTTTGCATATTTTGTTTTACACAGGGGTTCCTAGAACAGAAGCAACACATATATGCAGGAGACATTGAATTGGCCAATCAGTCTTCTCAGGGTGATGAGATACACGATAGGATGTCGCTGAAGATCTCAGATATGGATGAAGATGAGCTTTCAGATATCACAGTCCCAAGCCATTATAGAATCATAGAATCATAGAGTTGGAAGAGACCTCAGGGGCCATCAAGTCCAACCCCCTGCTATGCAGGAACACCCATCAAAGCATTTCCAACAGATGGCCATCCAGCCTCTGCTTAAAAACCTCCAAAGAAAGAGACTCCACCACACTTCATTGAGGCAGCATATTCCACTGCCGGACAGCTCTGACCGTCAGGAATTTCTTCCTGAAGTTCAAGTGGAATCTCCTTTCCTGCAGCTTGAATCCATTGCTCCTTGTCCTAGTCTCTGGAGTGGTAGAGAACAAGCCTGCTCCCTCCTCAACATGACATCCCTTCAAATATTTAAACATGGTTATCATGTCCCCTCTTAGCCTTCTCTTCTGCAGACTAAACATCCCCAGCTCCCTAAGGCGTTCTTCATAGGGTATGTGTTCCAGACCCTTCACGATTTTGGTCGCCCTCCTCTGGACACATTCCAGCTTGTCGACATCCTTCTTGAATTGAGGTGCCCAGAACTGGACACAGTATTCCAAATGAGGCCTAACCAATGCAGAATAGAGTGGTACCATTACCTCCCCCCATTATAGTCATCCTACACATTTGTGAGGATTAAGGGTGCAGGAGCCCTACAAGAGTAGAAAACTTGCATCTATAGCCCCTCCAACCATATTTAATATTTAAAGATTTAACCATATTTAAGACACACAAAAGACCACAGTACGATCTGCAAATTCAACCTACCATGGATTCAAATGTACAAAACACATCTACAGTGAGGGGCACCCCAGCCACCCGCTTCTGCCTTTGAGGCAGCAGGATTCCTTTACAAGGCGGAGGTGGGCTTGCCGCCACCTCTGCTGTTGCCCTGCACAATTTTTAATATGGATTTCCAAGCCTCACTTTGTGTTCACCGTCTTTCCTAATCTTGCAAGGCTTGTAGAGAATGTGAGGTGAGACTTTCAAGTCCCTTTTCAAATTGGCATAGGGTAACAGTGGAGGGGCAGCAAATAATCCATGAATATTCAAATCTGTGAATGTTAAACCTGCGGATGCGGAGGGACAACTGTATTTGCTTCTTTGTATAATTATATGCATTGATATCATTTTGAAAAGATTGAGTTGTAGTATTAAGACACAGTGGAAAAATCCCTACTAATAGGGAGTGGAAAAATCCCTATTAATTTTGGTCTCACTTAACACTGAAGAGGAACATAAATACAGGGGGTTTTTCTTCATTTTATTCTTGCAGGTAACAGGCAAGTGTGGGAGAAAGAGATTGATTCCATTTCCCAGAATGCTTGTGAGCCAATGGAATCCAAGGACACATCTCTAAGAAGAGTCAAAGACTTCCAACACTATAAGGAGGAAATGACATTTGGGAGTCAGCAGGAACAGAGCAGGAAAGAGCAGGGAACCAACAGTGAGAAGGATGTAGACAGAACTATTTCTCATGAAGACGGTACCAAAGAGGGGAGAGAATCTATAGAGCATCAGAGCATCCAGTACAATGAGGCAAAAAACACATCTTCTGAGGGTGGAAAAAACATTGAAGAAAATTCAGACATCTTAAACCATCAAAGCATCCACACTGGAGAAACCCCACACACATCTTCCTGCTCTGAGAACAGCAGTCAGACCCAGGATTTCCTTGCATTGGAGGGAAGATACACTGGAGAGAAGAAAATGCACAGATGCTCTGATTGTGGGAAAACGTTCAGCCGTGGTTCACTGGTCAAGGAGCACATGAGAACCCACACTGGGGAGTCTCCATATCAATGTTCTTACTGCAGCCGGTACTTCAGCCGTTGTTCAGTCTTGCAGGATCACATCAGGACACACACGGGGGAGAGACCCTACAAATGCTCTGAGTGTGGGAAGACCTTCAACCAGAAGCATTACTTGACAGTACATGAAAGGATGCACACAGGAGAGAACCCTTACAAATGTGTCCACTGTGGAGAACTTCCCCAGGAGATTCATCCTGGTGAGGCACGAGAGGATCCACACAGGCGAGAATCCGTTCGTTTGTTCAGAATGTGGAAAGAGCTTCAACCAGAAGGGGAACCTCATGACCCACATGCGGCTGCACACTGGAGAGAAACCATACAAATGTGCCCATTGCGGGAAGAGATTCCGCCAGAAGTCAAGCTTCAGTTCACATGAGAAAACCCATATGGGAGTGAAAAAAGCTGTCCCACCTTATACTTGAGACTGATCTCACAGGGCTTAAGGAGGGAGGTTTAACCAGTTACCAACTGTCCATTATCCCAAGACAGTGGTGATCTGTTTTGATCTGTTTCATTAAAGCAGAGATGGGGAAAGCACTGGCTGCAGGAACACAAACCCCTGTAAAAGAGTTCTGGGATCTCAGATGACTGGTAATGACAATACAATAGCACTAAAGTGACCCCCCACACACACATTCATTAGGGTTCGGATACAGAACCTATGTTATAGTGAGAAAACCTCATGATCTCCCTCCCATTCCTCTCCAGAGCTCCCCACTCCTATTCCCTTGCCTCTGGCCCTGGTGCTCCCGGGAGCTGGGGAAGAAAAAAAGACAAGGTAAAGGGCTTACCAGTACTTTCCCCTCAGACAGAGAAGAGCAGATTGTTAGATTCTGGTGTTCTAGGTTCTTCCAGTTGCCATCTTGAGAAACGAAATTCTTCCCTCTAGGCCAGGGTAGGGGCAAAGAGAGCACCTGACCAATCAGCGGGCGTTACACAGCAAAATGTGCAGCCACATGACAGAGAGCACAAATCCCCAGCAGTTGGAGGGAGCTTTGCTCACCCAAAGGGAAAATGCTTATTTTAAATCTAAGCCTCACAAGCCTGGGGTGAGGAATGCAAGGAAATGGGAAGCAGAGAATGGGGGAGGAGTAATCGAATAATCAAATTTGGGAAGGTCAAACCCACGAAATGGGGAGGGTGGACTGTGGTTCCCAGCCTTTGACCTCGCCAATGTTGCTGGTCCTCTACTCAGCTAACTACTATGGTTAAAAATAAGGAATTGGGAGTTGAAAATGCATCTCAGGATGATTTTTTTAATTTCAAAAGCCTCCGCTTTTCTTAAGATTTCCATTTTGGTAGCCAAACTTAGAAATCGCTGCTTTTTCTAACATGTGGGTAGCTGGTTAGGTGGTAACTGCTCTCCCCTTTTCTTTCAGTTTTGGTGTTCATGCATGCTCAGTAAGAGATTCTTAAGGCAGCTGTTGCTTACCTTGCCTGTTTTAGGTGGGCAGGCGGACGGACAGACATGCACACGTGCGCGCGCGCACACACACACAGCTACAGTAGGATCTGCCAGCTCAGGCTTTATTTCATGGCTTCCTGTCAACATGCTGCTGCAGCCTGACACCAAAAGCCTGTCTTTCTCCATCTTTCTTTCCCAGTGCCAGTGTTCACTAAAAAAAAACCCTTTCAGCTGGACAGAGGAGGAAAGGGGGGGACTTGAGAGTGAGAAAAGAGTTTGGAGAAAAAAGAGCTTGTTTGTCACAGGCTTTGTTAACTGATGTATGTCTGTAAAGTTGGTCCTCTAGATTTGCTAGGGTGAGTGACACAGGACTCCCGCAAAAGTGGGAAAATTGCAAAGATCAAAATGTGTGTGTGTCTGTGGGAAGGAGCTGAGGCATGGTGGGGAGGGTGGGCACCCAGGATCAAACTAGGGCCATTTCCGCACAAGCCTGTTCTAGCACTATGATTCCACTTTCAACATCCTATGGAATCCTGGGGTTTGCAGTTTCGGGAGGGGCCGGCTAGCCGCTGCCAAAACTGCAAACCCCTGGATTCCATAGGATGTTGAAAATGGAATCATAGCGCTATAACACTCTAGTGTGGAAATGGCCCAGGTCAGGGAAAAGAGAGGGAAAAGGAGTGGGATGGCATGGGATGGCACAGTGGCCCTTTACTTCATTTTTCTTGCCCATTTCCTTCCGTGGGTGTTTGGGGGCATTGGGAGAGGTTTGTGATGCTGGAATACTGTGTTGAGTTCTGGGCACCACAGTTCAAGAAGGATACTGACAAACTGGAATTCATCAATGACTTGGATGAGGGAGTGCAGGGCATGCTGATCAAATTTGCAGATGACACTAAACTGGGAGGGGTTCCTAATGCACCAGAGGATAGGATCAAATTTCAATACGACCTTGACAGATTGGAGAGCTGGGCCAAAGCTAACAAAATAAATTTCAATAGAGAGAAATGTAGGGTCCTGCACTTGGGCAGAAAAAATGAAAGTCACAAGTATAGGATGGGGGACATGTGGCTGGATAGCAGTACGTGTGAAAAGGATCTAGGAGCCTTGGTAGATCACAAGCTGAACAGGAGTCAGCAGTGTGACGCGGCAGCCAAGAAAGCCAACACGATTCTTGGTTGCATCAAGAGAGTGTGGTGTCTAGATCAAGGGAGGTAATGGTACCACTCTATTCTGCATTGGTTAGGCCTCATTTGGAATACTGTGTCCAGTTCTGGGAACCTCAGTTGAAGAAGGATGTCGACAAGCTGGAACGTGTCCAGAGGAGGGTGACCAAAATGGTGAAGGGTCTGGAAACCATGAAGCCCCATGAGGAGTGGCTTAGGGAGCTGGGCATGTTTAGTCTGCAGAAGAGAAGGTTAAGGGGATATTATGGCCATGTTTAAATATTTGAAGGGATGTCATGTTGAGGAGGGAGCAGGGTTGTTTTCTGCTGTTCCAGAGACCAGGATAAGGAGCAATGGATTCAAGCTGCAGGAAAGAGGATTTCACTTGAACCTCAGGAAGAACTTCCTGACAGTCAGAGCTGTCCGGCAGTGGAATAGGCTGCCTCAGAGTGTGGTGGAGTCTCCTTCTTTGGAGGTTTTTAAGCAGAGGTTGGATGGCCATCTGTTGGGAATGCTTTGATGGGTGTTCCTGCATAGCAGGGGGTTGGACTCAATGGCCCCTGGGGTCCCATCCAACTCTATGATTCTATGAATATGTCCAGAGGAGGGCGACTGAAATGGTAGAAGGCCTGGAAATGATGTCCTATGAGAAGTGACTTAGGAAGCTGGGTACATTTAGCCTGGAGAAGAGAAGGTTAAGAGGCAACGTGATAGCCGTGTTTAAACGTTTGAAGAAATGTCATCTGGAGGATTAAGGAAGCTTATTTTCTGCTACTGCAGAGATCAGGAAACAGCAATGGCTTAAAATGACAGGAAAAAAGATTCCACCTGAAAATGATGTTATGAGAATGATCTCATAAAAGTGATAGAAGGTTGGAAACCATAAAACCCTGTGAGGAGTAGCTTCAGGAGCTGGGCATGTTTAGCCTGGAAAACAGAAGTTTAAGAGGTGATATAATAGCTAGGTTTAAATATTTGAAGGAATGTCATATGGAGGATGGAGCAAGTCTGTTTTCTGTTGCTCCAGAGACTAGGACAAGGAGCAACAGCCGCAAGCTACTGGAAAATAGATTCCCCCTAAACGTTAGGAAGAACTTCCTGACAGTGAAAGCAGTTCGACAGTGGAATTTGCTACCTGGGAGCATGGTGGAGTCTCCTCCTTTGGAGGCTTTTAAACAGAGGCTAGATGGTCATCTGTCGGAAGTGCTTTGATTGTGTACTCCTTCATGGCAGGGAGTTGGACTGGATGTCCCTTGTGATCTCTTCCAACTCTATCATTCTGTATATTAATCCCAGAAAGCCACTTGCTGTCACAGTACATCAAGGTGGGAAATCATTTCAGCCTTCTAGAGATTGCTGGACTGCAGCTCTCTTTTTCCGTCCCATCACCCTCCCGTGTCCATCTGTGGGAATACAGGAGAAGGCCTTCTCAGTGGCTGCTTCCAGATGCTGCAACTCCCTTGCTAGAGGTTCAACTGGCACCCTCTTTGCTATCCTTTCATAGGCTGCTGAAGCCATTCTGTTTTGGCAGGCTTTTTGAGGGCTGACTACTCAAGATTGCTTCCTGTGTCTGTATTTAGATTAGCCTTTTGTTCAGGACCATGAAGACTTGAATCCCAGAGAATGTCACATTGCATTTGAGAGAAGAACAGTCATTCAGTGTTTCATAGAAATCGTAAGAGTTGGAAGAGACCCCAAATGGCCATCCAGTCCAATCCTCCGCCGTGAAGGACAAACACTCAAAGCATTCCCAACAGATGGACACCCAGCCTCTGTTTCAAAACCTCCAAAGAAGGAGACTCCACCGTACTCCTTGGGCACCAGTCCCTCACATCACCTCCTACCTTATTAAGAGGAGATGGTAGGGTTTGAACCAGGGACCTTTAGCATAGAGAGCAGGTGCTCCACCTCTGACCTATGGCACCTGTGGGATCTGTGTATGCATGTCTACACACACACACACGTACATGCAAACAATTGCTAGACTTCTGTAGGTGACTTATCCCTGTGTATGGTCCTCTAAGGTAGTCGCTGGATATTTTTTCTCTGCTGCGGGGTGTCCACATTCCGTTCAACACAAGGGTTGCCTTACACAACCAATGCATAACTCTGCATGCAGAGATTTACACTTGTTGTATGCCTTCCAATCCTTTCTGACTTCTAGAAACCCAAAGGTGAACTTATCATGGGATTTTCTGGGGCTGAGAATGTGTGATGCACCCAAGGTCACCCTAGTTTCCATGGCTGAGCAGGGTATCAAACCCTGGTCTCCGGGGCCGTAGTCCAACAAGATTTATGCTACACAATCCCAATGTAGTGAATATCTTCACCATACCAGAGTTATGTTAATTTTATTTACAGTGTGTAGTGCTCTACAATTTTTTCTCAAATATATGGAGGGAGGAAAAAGCTAGTTGGTGTTGTCTGTATTTCTTTTAATAAATTATTTCGTACAAAAATCTCACTTTCCTGTCTGTTTTCATTGTCAGATATGGCCTAGTTTGCAGAAGAAGGAATTCTGGCGTTGTGTTCAGTTCTTTGTCCTTTGATTTCCAACAGAAGATATTGAGCGAGTGAAGAAGGTATAGAAAGTGTTAATAGAAATGACCAAAGGAATGGAGCAATCCCCTTTTGAAAAAGGCTAGAGTTTGAAATAATTACTTTTGTGGACTAGTGTAGCCTGGGTAATACTGGGACTTTCAGTCCAAAAAGACTTCCTGTGCACATCCTGTTTTCAATACAAAAAACAAAGTTTATACATCATTTCTTTCTTCTATTATGTTCCATTTCCTCGTTAATTATACCTTGAAATACAGCTTGTCATTGTTTTTAATAATTTCTTCCTTCTATTTACACAAACAGTTACCATATCTGAGAAGAAAGCTTCTAGAGTTTAACTTAGAAGGAAAAATCCATCTTACCTCCTCTTATCTTTTTTTCTAGGACTTGGGACTTGACTTGAGATTTGAACTTACGTCCTCTTAATCTTAAAAAAAACCTATGTTAAATATCACTATAAAGTGGCAAGTCAGAGATCAGACCTCGGTTTGAAAAAAAGATTTTCTTCATTTTCCTTCTGGCCAGCAAGCTGTACCGGTTGGGATCACTCCCAAAGAAACCGCCCCGCCTCTTAGATTGTTCAGGTCTTTATACATTCCGACAAACGTGTCATACATTACAACATAAGTTTCGTTTTTCCCATACAATGAACAGTGAACTGTTCTGCTGCTCGCCTTGAAATGTTTCAACTAACTAACAGCTGGTTACATTTCTACTGCAAGGCCAAGCAAGATTATAATTCAGCGTTTACAGAGTTCTATTGTTTTCATCAAGCACAGAGAAAGGCCGCATCTGCAAAGACAATTTTTCTGTTTTTCCCACTCCTTGTGGTCATCAGGCCTGACCCACTCCATATCCTCCCTTTTATGCTGAATTCGTTAGCAATTCAAGCATAACCACTTTGTTTGTGCCATCAGAGCGTATACTGCAGCCTTTCCCTCTATGACTCTATGCAGTGTAGATTGAAAACATCTTAATATGCATGGTACTAGTATGCAAACTAGACATCCCATTATTAATACAAAACACAATCCCACAAACAGTGTCTTCAGCCACGTGAGGTCTGGCAACCACGAAGTTAGCCACGCCCACATATCTGATGACTGTGAATAGGACTTTCTAATAGCTGCAACTACAGAATGTATACGTTTCACATTAGTCTCTACCACTCCAGTCTCATTTACATAATGACAACAGGTTGTGTTTAACCAAGCGCACAGACCCCCTTCTCGACTAAGGAGTCTAAAGCTATTTTATGTTGGGCTACAACAGTGGCCAATGAATCTACCTCTTGTTGTAAAGCACTGAGCCCCTTTGCCGTGGAATTTGCTAGAAGTTCCAACTGAGCTGATAGGCGCCGTATTTGCCTCACGTTTAGAGCCACCCCTGCCATGGGAAACATTATAGCTCCAAACCTTTGCCCTTCAGTCAGGTACGTATCAGCAGGGTCATACCCACGGCTCTCATCATAAGCTCTTTTCATTCTTGCCCAGCCAAACTGCCTGTCCCATGCCTCCATTGGCTGGTGTACTGGGTGGAAAGTGATACCTGCAATGGCCAAACTCCCAAGGGTACAGGTACCATTCCAGGCCAGGGGTAAAGCTTTCCCAGCCCATGACCCACACATCCAGTACACACCTGGTGGCAATCCATAAATCCATCTTCCTACATGTCCCCCAACCTCCTCCTGGAGGTTCATCAGTACGGACTGCCCCCTTCCATTGCCATATAATTGAAGGAAATTATCTCCAATACTGCAGTCAAATGGGAAAGTCAGCTTGGGATACTGCCGTGAGCACTTCTGGTGAGGGGTCTCAGTAAGCTCTAGTGTCAAGTTACAATTAGGATAGTCTCTTAGGGGAATTCTTGGGATTGTGTGTCTTTGATTTCCTCCTTTTCCTGATGTCACATAATACCCCTCTGGAGATGTATTATGTCGCCTTATACACAAAGGGGCCAGGGGTACTTTCTCTTCTCTACTCAATATGAACTGGCCAGAGTCCCTCAAAGGTGGTTTTTTCAAGTTCTCCTTATTTTCCTGATAGAATGCACCTTCCCAAGTGTATGTATACACACTGATGTTATTCCACTCAATCAGATTCAGGGTTCCTACTGGCATTACTGGCCATCCCTGCATTTGTGAACTTGGCCCATGAGAACATACCCAACAATTTTTAACATCCAGAGTTCTCAATATCTGATTGACCAGCTGATGGAACCAATTCACCTCCCAGCCCCCTTGGCACGACATCACTCCCATCAGCAATATCAATCCCCATATCCTCATTTTGTTTATAAAAACACAATTTTATGAGACACAATAGAATTTCAAATGCTGCTATGGCTAATCCAGCCCCTAATATGGTGTCCAATATTATCTCCCACATTCAGGATCTGGCCGTATGTACAGCGGTACGTTTCCTGGTCGCAACCGCAGTAGGGACCAGTCCCTATTCTTCTCTCCTCTCCAGGTGGAGATCTGACCGTGTGCAGGGTGTCTAGCTCCTGTGTAGACACAAACAGGGTCTAGTCTCAATCTTCTTTACTGCTTTCTGGCGATTCTCAGCCTCAGAGGTTGCCCTTTGATTGGGGCAGCAGTCCAGTCAGTACTTGCCCTTTTTATTCTAGTGTAATGTACCCAAGGCTTCAATCCAGCTACCTTCACAGCAGTGGGGGTTGTTAAAATAACCTGGTAGGGTCCCCTCCACCCTGGACCAAGTGGTTCCCCTTTCCAGTCTTTCACCCATACCTCATCTCCTGGTTGGAAGGGGTGCACCTGTGTCTGTAAAAAGGGGAGACGCTGTTCTAACGTATGTTCCTTCATCTTGCTCAGAGCTTTCCCTAATGCTTTAACTTCTTCCTGCAGAGTCAGGTTTCCCAATTCTTTTGTGTCGCCCCTTAGTCCATTCAAAATAGTAGGTGCAGCCCATACATCAGCTCAAAGGGGGACAACCCCATAATTCGATGTGGTGTACATCGCACCCTTAGGAGAGCTATAGGTAGAATCTCGGGCCACTTCAGCCTCGTTTCTTGACATAGTTTGGATAATTGAACCTTCAGAGTCCGATTCATCCTTTCCACTTTTCCTGAACTTTGGGGTCTGTAAGCACAATGTAGTTTCCAAGTGATTCCCAGTGTTGTTGCTAACTCTTTTATGACTTTGTGCACAAAGGAGGGTGCCATTATCTGAGCCTATATGAAGGGGTACCCCATGTCTGGGTACAATGTCTCTTAGCAGAGCCCATACAACTTCTCTCGTTTTTTCAGTGCGGGTGGGATAAGCCTCTACCCAACCAGTGTAGGTACAGACAAAGACTAGGAGATAACAATAGGCCCCTTCTCGGGGTAATTCAGTGAAATCTACCACCAGTGATTCAAAGGGACTATTCCCTTGATACTGCCTCCCTTCTATCATCCTTGGTCCTTGCCGGGGATTGGTCTTGGCACATAACTGACATCTGGTGGAGGCTTGGGCAGCAAATCCGTGCAACCCATCAAGGTACACTTCCTTCTCTAACAACTGGGCTAAAGCCATCTTCCCTAGATGAGTGGCTTCATGTGCCTTCTGTATCACCGTCCATCCCAAATGTCGTGGCAAATAAATTCTCCCATCTGGCAGCCTCCACCATCCATCATTTCCCTTGACTGCTTTTAGGTCTTGCCTTGCTAATTCATCCTCTTCCTTGGAGTATGTTGGACTCATTTCTTTTAAAGATACTTGGAATAGTGGAGCCATGTGGAGGTTCTCTGCATATTCCCTTTGCATACCCTTCTCAGCCGCTGCTTTTGCTGCTTGATCCGCCTTCCGATTTCCCTTGGCTACTGGATCACCTCCCTTTTGGTGTCCCCGGCAATGAATTACGGCCACTCTCTTTGGGATCCAGACTACGCGGAGCAGCTCTTCTATATCTTTTCCGTACTTTATATTTTGCCCTGCTGAATTTATCAAACCTTTTTCCTTGTACAAAGCTCCATGGGCATGCAGGATAATAAATGCATACTTTGAATCAGTGTAAATGTTCACAGTGAGTCCCTCTGCCAACTCAAGGGCTCGAATAAGGGCTATGAGCTCTGCTTTTTGAGCGGATGTCCGAGGTGGCAGTGGTCTGGCTTCTACTACTTTTTCCTCAGTCACCACCGCATATCCTGCCATCCTCTGGCCTTCTCGCACAAAACTACTTCCATCAGTATAATACGTGATATCTGGGTGTGGCCATGGAGCATCCCGAAGGTCCGGACAGCTGGAGTATACTTCATCCATTGTTTGAATGCAGTCATGCTGGAGGTCTTCTGTCTCCACAGGAAGTAGTGTAGCTGGGTTCAAGGTAGTAGTAGTCTCAAGTTGAATTCGAGGATTTTCACACATCGTTCCTTGATACTTTAGCATCCGACTATTGGTAAACCAATAGTTTCCTTTATACTCCATCAAGGTGGTAACTGCATGGGGTACTCTGACAGTTAACATCTGTCCTAGTGTTAACTTATCTGCCTCCTTGACTAGTAATGCCGTGGCTGCAATGGCACGCAGACATCCCGGCCATCCTCGAGCCACAAGATCCAACTGCTTTGAAAGATAGGCCACAGGTGTCTGCCATGATCCTAACTGCTGGGTTGAACTCCCACAGCCACGCTCTTTCTTTCATCCACATAGAGGACAAATGGTTTGGTAACATCTGGCAATCCCAATGCTGGGGCTTCCATCAGGGCTTTCTTTATCTGTAACCACACTGCCTTTTGTTCCTTTCCCCACTGAAACTCTGCAGCTTCTGGTCCCTTAGTGGCCTCATACAAGGGTTTGCTCATTACAGCATAATTAGGGATCCAAATTCGACAGAATCCAGCCGCACCCAAGAATTCACGGACCATTTTCCTGTTCTGGGGTTCTGGGAGTGCACACACTGTCTCCTTTCTTTCTGGACCTAGGGAGCGCTTCCCTTGGGAGACTTGATATCCCAAGTAACGTACCTCTGTTTGACATAGCTGCACTTTCTTCCTAGATACCCTATATCCAGCTTCCCACAGAAGATGAAGCAACTCTTCAGTCCCTTTTCGGCACTCTTCTTCACCTACTGCTGCTAACATAAGGTCATCCACATATTGCAACAAGACTCTTCGCCCTGGTTCTGATGAAAATTGCTGCAGATCTTGACTCAGTGACATCCCAAAGATTGTGGGCGAGTTCTTCCACCCTTGCACCAAGCGGGTCCAGGTATACTGGACCTTCGTTCCTGTAACTCCGTCTGTCAGGACCATGGAACTCCAGGACACAAGCTCTGAGTCTGAGCCAGAGTCCCTGGAGGCTGCTGCACCAGCACAGCCCACTCCCGAGGCTGCCCCAGGCACAGAGCCCTTGGCCCCAGTAGTCCCAGCAGCAGAGCCAGGGGCTGCCCCAGACCCAGCCCAGCCAGAGGAGTTGGATAGTGAGTTTCAAGAGCAGGTGCCTACTTACCAGAAGCATCAGGAGCAAAAGAGTGCTCTCAGGAGGTCAGAACGTTTAAATAGAAAACGCCAGGCAATCAGGGCCCAGCTGTGATAACACCTGGAGGAGTGGTCTGCCTATAAAAGCAATCACTCAGCCTTGGGTCTTTTGTCAGCTCACAACTGACCATTCTGGGCGAAGTGCTTGTTGTGGATCTCAGCTTGGCCTCCTGAAACGCTGCCCAACCTGCTGGAATGTCGCCACCTCTTGATCCCGGACCAGCTCTGGTAACTTTTTTGTTCGGACAGACTTTGACTGTGTGCTCGCTTGGCTGTGATGTAACAGCCAGGGAGTCTCCCTGCTGCCGGTATTTACTGCTATTTTTCCTGTTCTGTTCTGCTGAAGTAAAGCCCTTTAATTTATTCTCTGCCTCATCTGCAAGAGACCTGTAGCTGGCTCCCTTGGCTGCTTGCCAGGCCTGGGCGTTGACACCGTCTTCCCATTGGAAGGCAAAAATGGCCTGGCTCTTTGGGGCCAATCATATACAAAAGAAGGCATCCTTAAGATCCAGGATGGTAAAATGAGTTGCTGCTGAAGGGATCAGCCCCATCATCACATACGGGTTTGGCACCACCGGGTGAATAGTTACTGTTGCTTGATTTACCATCCTCAAGTCTTGGACAGGCCTATAATCATCCGTCCCCGGCTTTTGCACTGGCAAAAGTGGGGTGTTCCATGGAGATTGACATTCCCTGAGAATCTGATATTTCAGTAGTCGATCTATGTGTTCTGTATTCCTTCTATGGCTGCCCTGGGTAGATTGTACTGTCTTACATGTACTGAAGTGGCTCCTGATTTCAATTCAACAACAACCGGGGCTATATTTTGGGCTAACCCTGGTGGATTACCTTCTGCCCATACTCCCGGAGGTCCATATTGGACAGTTCCTTCTTCCTGGTTCAAGAAGATTTGGTAAGTCCTCCATTTTCTTCCATAGGGTATGTGACCAGCAATCTGCATGGTCCTCGGAACCTCACCTCTGTTGATCCATCATCCTCAAAAGTAATCTGGGCCCTCAGTTTTGACAACAAGTCTCTTCCCATCAAGGGTACTGGACAATCTGGCAGATAAAGAAATTGATATGTAACTTGATGTCTTCCCAAGTCTACAATTCTTTTCTCCAACAAGGGTCTTTTTTCAGTTTTTCCTGTTGCTCCAACTATAGAATCATAGAATCATAGAATCATAGAAATGTAGAGTTGGAAGAGACCACAAGGGCCATCCAGTCCAACCCCCTGCCATGCAGGAAAACCCTCAAAGCACTCCCGACAAGTGGCCATCCAGCCTCCGCTTAAAAACCTCCAAAGAAGGAGACTCCACCACACTCTGTGGCAGCACATTCCACTGCCGGACAGCCCTGACTGTCAGGAAATTCCTCCTGAGGTTCAGGCGGAATCTCCCCTCCTGCAGCTTGCATCCATTGCTCCTTGTCCTGGTCTCAAGAGCAGGAGAAACAAGCCCACTCCCTCCTCGACATGACATCCCTTCAAATATTTAAACATGGCTATCATGTCCCATCTCAACCTTCTCTTCTGCAGACTAAACATACCCAGCTCACTAAGTCTGTCCTCATAGGGCATGGCTTCCAGGCCCCTCACCATTTTGGTTGCCCTCCTCTGGACCTGCTCCAGCTTATCCATATCCTTCTTGAATTAGGGTGCCCAGAACTGGACACAGTATTCAAGATGAGGTCTAACCAATGCAGAATAGAGTGGTACCAATACCTCCCTCGATCTAGACACCATACTCCTATTGATGCAACCAAGAATTGCGTTGGCCTTCTTGGCTGCCGCATCACACTGCTGACTCATGTTCAGCTTGTGGTCTATGAAGACTCCTAGATCCCTTTCACACGTACTGTTAGCCAGCCACGTGTCCCCCATCCTATATTTCTGCATACCATTTTTTCTGCCTAAGTGTAGGACCTTACATTTCTCTCTGTTGAAGTTCATTTTGTTAGCCTTGGCCCAGATCTCCAATCTGTCCAGGTCCTTTTGAATTTTGATCCTGTCATCAGGCGTATTAGCAACCCCTCCCAATTTGGTGTCATCTGCAAATTTGATCAGCGTGCTCTCTATTCCTTCATCCAAGTCATTAATGAAGATATTGAACAGCACCAGGCCCAGGACAGAACCCTGTGGCACCCCACTAGTCACTTCTCTCCAGGATGAGAATCTGCCATTGGTGACCACCCTTTGGGTACGGTCAGTCAACCAGTTACAAATCCACCTGACAGTAGCCATGTCCAGCCCACATCTTACTAGCTTCTTTGCAAGAATGTCATGGGGAACTTTGTCAAAGGCCTTACTGAAATCAAACTATCTTAATACAAGTGGTGGTTTTGGGGCAAGGGGGGTAGTTACTACTGATCAAGTGGCGCCTGTATCCACCATCATTGGGATGGGCTGGCCCCCCACCTTTGCTGTGACCATGGGCTCCCTGGGGCCAGCAACGAGGGGCCCCGGTCTGTCCTAATCCCATTGTTCCAGTTCTGCCATCCCTATGGTCTCATAGGGCTCTTCACTTTGCCTTTCATATCTCCCATCGACCACTCGTCCCCCTCTTCCCCTGCCACCTCTACCTCAGCCCCTTTGTGTCTCAGCTAGCCCTTGGCCTGGTCGGTTGGGACATTCATTGTTCCAGTATCCTTCCTGCTTGCAAATGGCACACTGATTTCTTCCCAATCTAGGCCTCTGTCTCTCTCCTCTCCACTTGTCTCTTCCTCTTCCCCGCTTGGAGTCTCCCTTCTAAGTAGTCAGTGCAGCAGCCAGCAATTCCACCTTCCTATGCATTCGTCTATCCTTTTCCCCTTTCTCCACTTGATCCCTATTCACATATACCTTCTGAGCAGTCTCCAACAGCTGGCTCAAATTCATGCCTGCAAATCCTTCTTGTTTCTGTAATTTCTTCCATATGTCAGGGTAACTCTGGGACACAAAAGCCAAATTCACTGTTTGTTGGTTGCCTGGATCATCTGGGTTCACAGGGGTGTATTGCCTGTAGGCATCAAGTAGCCTCTCCAAATATGCCCCTGGAGACTCCGTAGGTCCTTGGAGTACCTCTGATACTTTGGACATGTTAACAGCTTTCTTCATCCCTTCTCTCATGGCTTCCACTAAAAGGGCTTGATATTCAGTGAGCATATTCATCTGGTCAAGATTATTTGGATCCCACCCTGGATCAGCTAGGGGAACTCTGCCTCTCATCCATTGCTCAGGATTCACCTCTCCAGGTGGCGCCCTGTTCCTGGCTAGCCGTTCTGCATGTTGAATTATTTTCCTCCGCTCCTCAGTGGTAAACAAGGTCAACAGCAACTGTTGACAATCCTGCCAGTTAGGGACATGTGAGGCCATAATACTGGAGCAAAGTTCTATTATTTCTTGTGGCTTTTCCGTATAAGTTGCATAGTGTTTCTTCCAATTTAGCAGGTCTACACCTGGTTTAGGGTGTATATTGATAACTCTGAACCTGCCGGTAGCCCCTTGGCTGCTGAGCATCAACTACCAGTTGGCTGATCTGTCTGAGTGGGGCCACTACCTCTTCTTCACCACTGTCATCCTCTTCTTCCTCTCCACTCCCTTCACTCTGGGTCTGGAGAGGGGGTCTGTCCTGTGGTCTCTTTGGCCTTTTTGCTTTCACCTTGGGCCCATTTCTAAGATTGAAGGCATCTGTGGGGCTTAGGGGATGTGTCACTTCCCTTTCCCTTGCTGGTAATATGGGATGTAGGCTTTTCAAAGTTCCTGATTCTTGAGGAACCTGCATATTTGTCACTGAAGGGGGAGGAGGTACCGGGAGGCCTTGTGTTTCCACAGACTGTTGATTGATGAAGGGATTCGTTGAACTTCCCAATAATACCTTCACCCCTGGGGTCATTAGTGTTGGCTGGTTCACTGGTGGCAGTGCCAGTGCCTCTGTTACTTGCATAGATGGAGGTCCAGTGGCTTGTGCCGCCATAGGGGCCACTGGGACTTCTGCTGGCACTGCCTGAACCTCTCCTGCCTGTGCCTCCTGATTGTGAATTGCTGGAACATATGGTGGGGGTGCACATAGTTCTTCTGGCTCCTCAGGTGGAGTATCTAAAATTATGGGACCTCTTCCGAATTTCTTTTGTGTCTTGTCCTTCATGACTAACATGACCCTGGTACACTGCTCCTTGCACCTCTCTAGCCAAGGTGGGGATTCAGTCACTATAGTGTCCCATGAATCTATATAAGGATAATGGTCCACATGTTCAGAGTTCCCTACCACCACTGCATACACAGCCTTAATTTTATCTGGATCTAAGCTCCCTTGGGGTGGCCATCCAACCTTGAATAATGGCCACTCTACCTCACAGAGGTTTTTCAACCTGCCTGGTGTCATTTTGGGACAGCCATAGTCACTCCCATATCCTTTCTTAAAATTTTTCAGCATGCATTGAAGAGGAGTTTGTTGGCTACTCCCTCCTCCATCTCCAACCCAAAAGGACAACACACAGTGGGGGTGGTGGTTTGAGCTGAGGGTAAGGGGTCCCAACAGCTCAAAACAAAGAGGTAAACAACTCCCACACGCGCTGACTCACGGAGCCGGACGTTCCGACGGTCTCCGGTAAGAACTGCAACGCCAGGCACACTCACAACTTTCACACTACGAACACAGCCTCCCACCTTTCCCGTGTGTTTGCGTATAAGGAATCCTGCGGTTTCAGCAGCCTCCTAGATCCCTTTCACACGGGGCTGCTATACTCGGGCAAGATTCCAAGGGGTTGATCAGGCCCCTCTTTTCCCCAACATGTGGGGAGGCAGTAACACACTTACCTAGGGCTGTGTTCTGTATCAATTTTCCAAACCGCCCTTGGGTTCCTGCCTGGCAACCTCTCCTCCCCGGCCTCCACGAGGAAGACCGTCCGATCAAAGAGTCGGGGGGGCCCAGAGTCTCTGTCGGTGAGGCAGGGGGACCCGGGAGGGCGGTGGCCGCACAAGAGGGCAAAAGGCCCCAAATCCCGGACTCGAGCCCCCAGATAAAGTGGCAAGTCAGAGATCAGACCTCAGTTTGAAAAAAAGATTTTCTTCATTTTCCTTCTGGCCAGCAAGCTGTACCGGTTGGGATCACTCCCAAAGAAACCGGCCCCGCCTCTTAGATTGTTCAAGTCTTTATACATTCCGACAAACGTGTCATACCTTACAACATAAGTTTCGTTTTTCCCATACAATGAACAATGAACTGTTCTGCTGCTCGCCTTGAAATGTTTCAACTAACTAACAGCTGGTTACATTTCTATTCAAGGCCAAGCAAGATTATAATTCAGCGTTTACAGAGTTCTATTGTTTTCATCAAGCACAGAGAAAGGCTGCATCTGCAAAGACAATTTTTCTGTTTTTTCCCACTCCTTGTGGTCATCAGGCCTGACCCACTTCAACTATAGAAAAAGAAAATTTCATTGGTATTCTATAGTTTTACAACTTAACTATATCAAATATTTCAAATAGCTAAACACCATTGTATTCTGTGGTTTTTAACCATGTGTTTTTAAAATTCATCTTCATACATAAAACCATGGGAAAATAATACAGAAATTTCAAATACCTACTTAATTCCATCAATTAATAATTCCCTTTCAATTCATATTCATACATCAATTTCCTTTGGGTTTCTATTATATTATATTTCTATTCATATTTTACACAGATTTTTAAGTGAATGTATATGTCAGAATTCCATTTCCAAACAGTTGAGCACTGAACTTTAACCTCTGTTCATTACATCTATAATCAATGTAATTAATACTGACACATCAGTTATACCATATATTTAATGCAATCCAATTTCTACTTCACGCTCTATTGTTATTCTATTTTTTATTATTATTATTATTATTATAAGCTGCTTTGAGTTCCAACCAGGAAAAAGTGGAGTAACAACAAAACAAAAACAAAACAAAATACTACTGCTACTAATAAAACACAACAAAAACACTGATGATAACAATAGTAACAACAAAAACAACAAGAATAAGAACTTTGAAGAGGAACCTGGTTGCATTACAAGCAGCCCCTTGAGAGGATTAAATGGGACAGTTAGGAGAGGAGAACCTATTACCCATCCCTGGAATAAAAGTGGAAATTATGGGCCTTTCTGCACTATTCTGTTATAGTGCTATTATATCACTTTCAACATCCTGTGGAATTCTGGACTTTGTAGTTTAGTGATACCAAAGAACTCTCTGGCTGATAAATCTAAATGTCCCTTCCTAAACTACAAACCTCAGAATTCCATAGGAGGCTGAAAGTGGCATAATAGCAGTATAATAGTGTAGTGCGGAAAGGCCCTAAGAGAGGGAAAGGAACTGGCAAGACCACCTCTGAGTATTCCTTGCTTAAGAAAACCCAGTGAAATTCAGAGGGTCTCCATAAGTTAACTTGAAGATACACACACACACACACACACTTTAAACTTAAAGGTAGAAACTTGCTTTTAGAAATGAGTATTAAATATCCAGGTAAACCTAAATGATGGAGGTGCTGCAGACTCTACTTCAGGGGAAGGCACTGTCAAAACCATCTCTAAATATTCCCTGCCTAAGAAAACCCAATGAAATTCAGAGAGTAGTCATAAATCAACAGGCAACTTGAAGGCACATGTGTGCACACACACACACAATCAGGAGGCTCTCGAGAAAGGTTGGACTACAACTCCCAGCTGCCTTATGCAGACTAGGTAAGGGTACAGAATGCTGGGAGCTGCAATGCAGCCACGTCTTGAGGGCTCTGAGGTTCCCACCTCTGCTTTAAAGATCTCTAGCAATAAACTCCTCATCCCAAAGCTCTGAAAGAACATTTCTTTTTCATGGTGAGCCTGAAAAGGTTAAACCCACCGAGTCTGGCACATGATTCCTAGAAATGTCAGAAGCCACTTCCTCCCTCTCTACAATCCCCCCCCCCCGTCACCCCAAAAACGACCTGATGGGGAAACTGGGCTTTTTAGAGAATATCTTTGCTGTCTCCGCTGGTGGAAGAAGAAGGTGGGGGTCTGGATCAAAACAGCCCCCCATTTTTTCCTGGGTGATGCAGGCCAGAAAGCATTGCAAAGCCACCCAGAAGAGGTGAGTGCATGCAGGGGGAGGGAAGGGCAGGGGGGCAATGAAAGATGAGAACTCATTTCCCTGTGTGTGTGTGTGTCTGTGTGTGTGTGTTGAACACACAAAAGAAATTGCAGCTGCTGTTGAAGGATTTCCAGGCTTTAGGAAAAGTGAGAGACTGGCTGAACTAGATTTGTTAGAATATAATAGATCAGCCAGGCAAGAAGATGGCAGAAAGGGGGAAGAAACAAGGGTGCAAAATGATCCTGAAATTCTCTTGATAAGCAAAATTTGCAACCACTTGGTAGTAATAAAATTGAATATCAAGATGAGTTAAGAGTCAGATTTCTTATGCTGGGAATATCTGTGGAAGTTTAAGAAGAGAGGTGACAATTTTTTCCAAGCATGCTTCTTAGGGGGAAGTATCTAGCAAAGAGATCTAGCAACTTATAAACAAAACCAAAGCCGGGGTGTCTGCTCTTTGAACAAGGTATTTCTGAGGACTCTTTTACACTCACCCTTATCAGTATTATGATTCCACTTTACCTGCCATGGCCGTGTCCTATGGAATCTTGGGATTTGTAGTTTGATTGGAAAGAACATAGTGTAGTTGTGTGAGCATTGGACTAGGGCTTTGGAAGACCAGGGTTTGAATCCGTGCTTAGCCACCAAAACCTACCTACCCTAGGCTTGTCACAGTCTCTCAGAGGAAGGCAATGGCAAACCCCCCTGGACAAATCTTGACCGGAATTCCCTGTGATGTAATTAAATATCAAAGTCAGAATTATCCCAGCTGTTGTATTTCTGGTGTCTTTGGCCATTTCTGCACTACAGTGTTATAGTGCTATTATTCCACTTTCAACATCCTATGGAATCCTGGGGTTTGCAGTTTAGGGAGGGACTTTTAGAATTCTCAGCCAGGGAGCTCTTTGGCCTCAGGAAACTACAAACCCCAGAATTCCACAGGATGATGAAAGTGGAATAATAGCACTATAACAGTGTAGTGCAGAAATGGCCTTTGAAGAACTGTATATGCTTGGACTGCATATGAAATCCAATTCTTTGTTCTGTTTGTTATTTTAATAAAGATTACAGTTTATTTTTATAAATTTGGACTCAGCTGAGTAATATACTGCATTTGATACCCAACAGAAAACATGATACCATAAAATTCTAAATGGGTTCTCATTAACCAGTGAAACACCTCACTTTTTACTCAAAATAACTGTGTAAAGGAGAATGGAGAAGTGTGTGTGTGAAGTGACAGGGCACTTTATCAGACTGGGAGAAGCTGTGCTACCCATCTGAAAGAGGAAAAGCAGGCCTGGTCACAGTGGTACTCCCATGGAGAACAAGGCCACGTCTGCACCAGACTGTTATAGTGCTATTATTCCACTTTCAACGTCCTATGGAATCCTGGGGTTTGCAGTTTAGGGAGGGGCCTCTGAGGCCCCTCCCTAAACTGCAAACCCCAGGATTCCATAGGACGTTAAAAGTGGGATAATAGCACTTTAACAGTCTGGTGCAGAAATGGCCCAAGAAGCCAGGCAACAGCTCCAAAGAGTTTACAGTCTTGGATGCTTCTTCTTTCATAGGTCCTTCTTGTTTCTCTTCCTGTTCAGGAAGATCCTGTCTTCCAGAGCGAGAAGAGTTCCCACTTCCTGCGGCTGGGCAAGAGCCCCTTGATTGTCTCTCCAAGAGAAGGTTTAACTTTGGAAGCAGTTATCTCCAGAACTTGGCGGCTGCCCTGCCTTGGAAAAAGGGGACTCGGATACTGGAACAATTGAAGGAGGAGGAGGGAAGCAGCAACACCAAAGCCTCCCCAGATCTGGAAATGGAGGACCAGGACAAGGCTGGCTCCAAACTGTGGGATGGGATGCAAAGGGAAGAGAAGAGAGGACCAAACGTGGACCACAGAGGCAGCGGTGGGACTTTCCAGCAGCAGCAAATTAAACAGGAACCAGAAGGCGGCTTGCAGCAGCACTGGGAAGCCCAGTGGCAGGAGTTCCTGGAGAGCGTACGGGCCCCTGACTCTGGATCGCAGCCCCAGCCATCGTCAGGGGAGGAAATGAAAGGTTTCCAGTCTTCTTTGCAAAGAGTTGGTGGCGTCAGTCCCTGGTTGAGAGCAGGGTGGGCAGCCCAGACACCGCTGGGTCTCGGTGGGGAAGGCCGGAAGGCCTACCCAAGTCCAGCCCCCTTGGCAAAAGTGAAGGAAGAGGCTGCGAACGAGGACCCTCGCTTGGAAGCGAGGCGCCAGCGCTTCCGCCAATTCTGCTACCGAGAGGCCAGAGGGCCCCGGGAAGTTTGCGACAAGCTCCGGGAGCTTTGCCACCAGTGGCTGAAGCCAGAGAGGCGGACGAAGGAGCAGATCTTAGAGCTGCTGGTCCTGGAGCAGTTCCTCATCATCCTGCCTCTAGAAATGCAGAGCTGGGTGCGAGAGAGTGGTCCGGAGAACTGCAGTCAGGCGGTGGCTCTGGCGGAGGACTTCCTCATGGGCCAGCAGGAGGGGAAGAGATGGGAACAGCAGGTAAGAGGTTTGATCACTGGTTACCCTAAACATCAGCCTTGCAGGAGATAGATAACTAGGTAAATAGATAGATA
Source organism: Iguana delicatissima (assembly GCA_948472985.1). Classification (NCBI taxonomy): domain Eukaryota; kingdom Metazoa; phylum Chordata; class Lepidosauria; order Squamata; family Iguanidae; genus Iguana; species Iguana delicatissima. The sequence goes on along the minus strand of CAOKZL010001488.1, from coordinate 306,536 downwards.
GTTGTTATTTGTCATCAAGTCAGCTCAGGTCTTGCAAACTCAAAGTACCAATGACTTAATTGGGTGAATTAATCCACCTCTGGGATGGTCTCCCACATCTCCTCCTGTCTTCTATGTTACCAAGCATTATTGTCTTTTCCAGTGAGTCATGTCTTCTCATGATACGTTGAAAATACATTAGCATCGGTTTAGTAATCTTGGCTTCTAGGGTGAGTTCAGGCTTGATTTGCTTCAGGACCCGTTCATTTGTCTTTTTGGCAGCCCGTGATATCTGAAGAACGCTTCTCCAGCGCCACATTTCGAATGAGCTGATTTTCTTTACTGTCCAGCTTTTACCATACGTAGAAATCAGAAATCCTACAGCTTGTGACCCCAGAAAGATTACAAAAAATAACTAAAACTAGGAATGTAAAATGTTGGAAATGTGATGAAAAGACGGGGTCCTTTTTTCATATGTGGTGGACTTGTAGGATAGCAAAAGATACATGGTGAAATCCAAAGAATTTGTAAGTTGAATTGTGACATGAAACCGGAGTTTTACTTGTTAGATATGTTAGGGCAACAAAGGGAGATAAGAAGCCATCAGAAGATATTATTACATTTAATAACTGCTGCAGGGTTGACATATGTGCAACATTGGAAAGAAAGGAAATATATTGATATAGAAGAATGGAAGTTAAAAGTTCTGGATATGGTAGATATAGAAAAACTAGCATTTTCTTTGAAGAATAAACCTATCCAGAACTTTGAAAGGGAATGGAGAAGAGTTTTGGACTGGATCATATATAAATGTATAAGAAATGAAGAAAGAAATAATGTAAATGTTCTTTTCTCTGTTAAGTGGAAACTATGTTTGTATGTAATGGAAATAAGCAGATTCAACTGGAAAATTTAAGCTTGGAAGTGGGGAGGGTTTTTTTTATTTTCAAATTAAATTTTCAATAAAAATATTAAAAAAAGAAATCCTACAGCTTGGAAAATTCTGGCTTTAGTGCTTAAAGATGTGTCTTTACACATGAGGATCTTCCTTAGTACTTCATGGCTGCCTTTCCAAGCCCAGGTCTTCTGACTTCTTCCCTACAGTTTCCATTTTGATTAATGACTGAACCAAGGTGTACAAAATATTTAATTATATACTGATGGTTAAAGCAGTGGCAGGGAATAGAGATGTAAAATTTCTAGCAATTTTGAAGCCTTGGGGGAGCAAATATCCCAGGTCTCTCCCTGTTCTCCACTCCCCAGAAAAAGATTGGAAATTTTTACAAAAGCTGGAAAAGTGCAGTGTTAGTCCTCCTTACAGATTGAAAATCAGCTTGTAATTTTAGCCACATGGACTATAAGAGGTACAGTTCAGTTTGATTCTTATGTTTGGAATATTAAAAGTAGATTTTATTCACACAGCAATTAGTAGCTGAATTTACAGCTTTGTTGTTGCAAATGACATTACAAGGGCTTAAATTGTAAGGAATGACAAAGAACCTTTTGGAAAGAAGGGAAAAAAGAAGGAGAGAAATACAGGCTGTCCTTCTCATTTGCAGGTTTCACTTTTCAGAGATTTGATTATTTGCAAGTTTCTCCAACAGGCCATTCAGCCCTTTTAAAAAGCTGCTTCTAGTCCTCAGTGGCTATCCAGCATGTCAGAAATTTAAAAGTGCAGACATACAAACTTAGAGCCTTAAAGGCCTGACAGACAAAGAAATTGATAAAGAATGGTACCCTCTGGAACAATTCCTTCAAAATCAGAAAATGTAAAAATTAATAAACAAATGGCTCTTGTGAATCTGGTAAAGGAAAACCATTATGAAACCGTGGTAACAAACTTTTGAACTGAAAATTCAAAGAAAGAAGTAATATTGTCTATATGACTTTGTGAAACAGGAAAAGCGTCTTTAGGTTTGATAAATGAGATAAAGATGTGGGATCAGACTATAATTTCTAGATCACATTGATCAGAATGTACAGGAACAAAAAATTTAATTGAACTTTCTTTTGCATAGTTAGAACTCAATTTATTAAGAGTATTTGGTCCCAGTAAGGATTGGAAGAAAATTATATGAAACTTAAATGAGCTACAAAATATTGTAAAAAATTGACGATTTATCGAATATATTTTATATTTGTTTGTATTTATAATAAAAACTATATAATAAAAAAAAGCCACTTCTGGTCCTCCTCCTCCTCCTCTATCAGCCGCTGTCTGGCCAGCTACAGATGGCTCACAGCCCAATTTTGCAGCACCATGAACCTTCTCCCAATGCTCCACACACACAGCTAAGGGAGGAGATGGACAAAAAGGAGGATTTATAAGGCCACTGTTACCCTAATTTTCTGGGGGTCCCTCAGAGGACACCTAGTCTGATCCCGATTTTAAGGGGATTTCCAAGTTGCACCAAGCATGCGCCCAGCACACACGAGAGGTAGGGTAACCTTGCAAGACCTTGTACCCAACTTCTATGGGGTCAGGCCAAATCAAAACCCAGACAAAATCAATTTATTATTATTTTCTTTATTTAAAACCTAAGTCACTATGTACTTATGCACCCAGTCACGCAGACCTAAGAAAAATAAAGAGAGGAAAATTGATAGGGGATTTTAAAGAGGGTTTTCGGGGTGATACTCTACCTGATCCAGACGTCCGGGAAGCCGAAATAGAGCCAGAGAGTCGGGAGCGGTGAGGCTCAGCACGTGGAAGCTGAGGGGAAAGCTCGGCAAACAGAGCGGCAGCAAGGCGGGGAGGAAGCCGAGAGTGATCCGAAGAAACACTCAAAGTCAGGGGTATTTATAGGGGAAAATGTATTTGGAGGCTAACCCTTTCCCGGGGAGAACAATAGAGAGAAGGGCTAAAACAAAGCCCTTAACGACGGACATCTCCAGCCTGATGGGTTTTAAATGGCTTTGATGCGTTCTGCCGGGGTTAGACAAAGGCTTCGGCAGTATGTAGGTTGCCCTCGCTTTGACAAGCTGATTGTCGGGAGTGCTAATCCTGTCAGGCAGGTGTCTTGGGGCTGAGGACTCTTTGTTGACTTGATGGCTTGGTATGTCTGGAGGGCACCTGGGGGCTACGTGACAGATTGAGTCACCGGCCAGACCAGGATTTTCCTAATTGCGGCCGTTCGGCCGTGCCTGTCAACGTGCTCATTCAGCATCCCTGTCAGACACGTGGTATGATTTTTAATATTAGCCACGTGGAGATATCAATCTGGATGTTGTGAATTAATAATTGTAGACCCCGGGCTCGGGCTTATCCGCCATAGTAATACCACTCTGCCAACCCATTCCCCTTCCTTCTCCTTTCCCTGACCTGATTTGGACCTTGAGGGCCTGTTCTCCCCACCGTGCCTTAGACCCTTTCCCACATACACACATTTTGATATTTGTGATTTTTCTACTTTTGCAGAGGTCCTGTGCCCCTAACCCTAGCAAATGTGGAGGGCTAAGTGTAAAACAAGCCTGCCTCCCTCCCTCGCTGTAAATTCCTGCATGGCAGACTAGATGGTCTTTTCAATCCCTTCCAACTACAGGGTTCTGTGCTTATTCAACAGTAGGGCTCATGGGTTTACTTTAACTTTCTACCAAGGAAGAATGGGTGGCAAAGACGGGGAACCTGTTGTCTCCTTGCACTCCGACTCCCATCATTCCTGATCACTGGCCAGACTGTTTGTGATCTCTTTTCTCCTTCCCCCCACCCCCTGACTCTTTCAGGTGCCAGCTGTGCCCGCTGCAGAGGGGGCTGTGAATCCCTCCGAAGCAGACCAGGTCCCGTCAGACTTGTGGAACAGGCAGCTCTGCAGAACAGCCAAGCAGGACGAGAGCAAGAAGGGGAACTCCCAGGTAAGCCATTGTTGCCAATGGCGGCTCCACTTAAAGACCATGATGAAAGGGCCGTTATTTATTTATTTATTTACTTACTTACTTACTTACTTACTGAATTTATATGCTGCCTTTTCTCCCAAGGCAGGACCCAAGGCAGCTTCCAAACTTTAAAAAAAAAGCATTAAAAGCATTTAAACAATTAAAAACATTAAAAGCATACACAACTAACAACAAAATTTAGAAACAGCTAATAAATAAGTAATATGCTGTCCTCCTGCTCACCTATTAAAGGTCTGCTTAAAAAGAAATGTCTTTATTTTCCAACAAAAGGAAAGCAGGGAGGGTGCCAGCCTAGCTTCCTGAGGAAGGGAGTTCCAGAGGTTGGGAGGAGCCACTGAGAAGGCTCTGTCCCATGTCCTCATCAGGTGAGACTGAGACAATAGTGGGATGGACAGAAAGCCTTTCCTTGCAGATCTTAGGGCTCTAGCAGGTTCATTTAGGGAGATACAGTTTTTCAAACAGTCTGAATTGTGCCCGGAAACGAACAGGCCATCTCAAGAACAATTGTTTACTAGTAATATTTTATATCCTACCTTTTCTCCAAGGAGCTAAACGTGGCATATATAGCTTTCTTCCTCACAGCGACCACCCAACAAGTTAGGTCAGACCAAGCAAGGGCTCTCTCACGCTACACACCTGTAGCACTTTGATTCCACTTTAATTGGTACAACTCCATCCTTTGGAATCTTGGGGCTTGTAATTAATGGAAGAGTATTTAGTCCCCTTTCACACTAAATGATAAGAGCACCACGATTCCACTTTAACCTCTGTGGCAATATCCTATGGCAAAGGAAGCTCTGTGTGTGGAAGCTCTGTTGGCGAACATTCTGGTGTTTTGAAGATAGAAATTGTTGTTTTGTTTGAATATTCTTGAAACCACAATACCATTTTCCTTGCTTGTTATATTAATAAAGATTACATTCTGTTTTTATAATTTCTGTCTTAACAGAGTATTTTCTTCAATTTTACTTTTATAAGAACATGCTACCACAGGTTATCAATCCTTTTGGAATAACCACTGATAAGCTTTGCCCTTTATCCACGAAGGTGGCAGTTTTAGAGGGAAAGCAGAATAAGCGGAAGGGAGGGAGCCAGGGTGTGATAGTAGGTTTAAAAGGGGTGCTGCTACTCCAGTGAGAAAGAAGAAGAGTGGGCCTAGTTTGTCAAGGCCCTGGCCCACCCTCCACAGATGCCATTTTACTAGACCATCTACTATATAAAAGTCAAAGTTTGTATGTATGTTTGTCTGTGTCAGGCAAAGACCCCACACGATTGGCTGTGTGAGGTGAAGACCTCATAATGATTGGCTGCCTAAGAAGATTCTATGGAATCCTGAGGTTTGCAGTTTAGGGAAGGCTCTCAGCAGCCTCGTCAGTTGCTATGAAGATGAGGCCTAGCAGCAAGGAGGAGGGCAATGTATTCCCTCAGGAATCCAAGCTCTGCATGTTAATAACTCTGAATTACAGATTGGATTGGGGAATGTGGGGGAAAAGTTACAGGTACTGGACAAGACAGTTTGGGGAATTAGAGACACAGGATCTCAAATCTTTCTAACAAGTGTTACCTATGAGAAAATAAAATTCTGGGCAACGCCAGTTATATACACTAGTTGTATGTAACAGAAATTGAGCATCCATGAATTTTGGTATCCACAGAGTGTCCTGGAATCAAGCCCTAGCAAGTACCAAGGGCCCACTGTAAAGCAATAAATGGAAACTGACAGTCCAAAAAGCCAGAGTTAAGCATGGTTAGTCACTGAGCCAAAAACCCATGGGAAAAACTAGCTTTTAACTCAGTGCTAAGAAAAGGCCAGTGTTGAAAAAGCCATCTGAGCCTCTAAAGCGGGGGGGCTTTCTATAACCAGAATGCCCCAGCAGAGACGGCCCTTACTGTTTTCAATCTTCTCTTTCTCCCTGCAGCTGATGGGCAAGTGGGAGAGAACCTTTGCCCCAAGGAAACCTCTGATCACGTAGAATCCTACGACGCATCCATGAGAATTGGCCTAGTTTTCCAACACTGTGAAGAGGGAGCTGTGCCTTTCAGTAAGCAGAGCGCCATGAGGAAGGTAGGGAAAGTCTCGGAAAACAGGATGGCTGAAGCCGCAGCGTGCTGGGAAGGCGACTTCCATGGGAAAAAAACCCAGGGACACGGACAGGGCGTTCAGGATCGCATGGAATTAAAGACACACGCTGGTAAAGAAGAGAGTCTGAGAGCAGATGGAAGCCTTCTCAAGCACCAGGGCCCTATAAGTGAAAAGCTGTTTGGATCCTTGGACTGTGGGGAAATTTTCCCTCAGAGCTCCAGCATTATCCAGCTTGAGCCAAACCACGTAGGGGACAGGCGGTTCAAGTGCTCTGAATGCGGGAAGAGCTTCAACCAGAAACGGTACCTCACGGGGCACAAGAGAATCCACCGAGGGGAGACGCCGTACAAATGCTCGGACTGCGGGAGGAGCTTCAACCGCAAGTGGAACCTTATCGCGCACAAGAGGATCCACTCGGGGGAGAACCCCTACCAGTGCTCGGACTGCGGGAAGACCTTCAGCCAAAAAGGGAACCTCATGACCCACGTGCGGATCCACACGGGGGAAAAGCCCTACAAGTGTGCAGAGTGCGGGAAGAGGTTCAGCCAGAGAGCAGGCCTGACTTCTCACAGGAAAAGCCATATCAAAATCAACCCCCATGTAGGAAAAGCTACTGTGGGTTACCTGATATTCTTAAACCTGAGAGAATCAGCACAAGAGGGGAGTCCCACAGAAGCATAAAAAAGTGGACAACGACTTGAAAAACTCTTAATCTTGGACTGTAATAGAAATAGGGTGTGTTGCAGAGGTGGGGAAATAACATAAATGCTATGACCAATAATCTCAGGTGCAGAATCTTCATTTTTATCTATTAACAGATAGGGAGCCTATCTGCGCAGACAGAAAACCACATGCCAAAATTGTTTCTGGACCGTACTACCTTAGACTGGGGGGTAGTTGGAATATTTTTTAGAAAACAAAATCCCTGCCTTAAAACTAAGAAATAATTATCTTAACGTACACAGCTAAACGTCCAGGAGAAGCATTCTATCTTAGTACAGGTTGCATCATTCAAAATTTGCCCACATTTTTTGAAGAAAGCACTCCCTGTATGTAGAAATCTAGATGCTAAGGAGAAAGGTTTTTGCCTTCTCCTTTATTTGCTAGTTTTCTATGAGCATGGATTTGTGTGTGAGGGAGAAAGCATTTAGAACTCTTCTCTGCTCCCCAAAGTCTGATGTCATAGGCCATTTCCTCAGTACACTGTTATAGGGCTGTTATTCCACTTTCAACATCCTATGGAGTCCTGGGGTTTGCACTTTAGGGAAGAACTTTTAGAATCCTCAGCCAGAGAGTTCTTTGGCCTCAGTAAACTGCAAACCCCAGAATTCCACAGGATGTTGAAAGGGGAATAATAGCACTATAACAGTGTACTGAGGAAATGGCCAAACACTCCTGAGACATTTTGACTGATGCATGGAGGCTGTCAGTTATGTGAGGAGTCCACAAAACTGTCATTCCCAAAGACGTTTTAGAAAATCATACGGCCTTATATTAGTATATTGCTGCATTGTTTATCTGGGGCCCTGTTTGTATATCCAATTGAATGTTTGGTCAGCACAGACAGAGGCAGATCGTATGAGTGCCCCAGTATTAATGAAAACTAAATTTGGCTCATGTTGCTGAAACTGATTGAAAAAAGCAAGTCTATCTGAATCTACAGACTGCTCACTCAGGCTGATCTCCAGCTAGGCCAGTAGTCTACCTCCAGCAGTGGTCAGTTTAATGTGTGGGAAAACTGACAAGCAGACAACTATGAAAGTGATGGGCAGGTCTCAGTACTTGGTATTCAGAATTGAGATATATTGCCCCTGTATATGGAGGTTCCATATTTTGTGGAAAGGCTGAATGCTGGCTAATTGGCTTGGCGCTGCAATCCAGTTCCAATGGGACTGGCAAGAAGATGAACCTAGGACCATGAGGATCTGAGCTGCTATCTGTGTGTGTATGTGTGTAATCAGGGAATGGCCTCCAAAATAAGAATTCTGCCCCACAAATTCAGTTGTATTGTGGTCCCCATGTTTCTTGCCTCACAGTTAAAAGATATAGAAATTAAGGTGAACAGTGTAGCTTTTCCGCCATACACTGTCCCAAACTTTTCTTAGCAAGATATTATTTAGCAGACATTTTGCCCTTCCCTTCCTCTGAAGATGAGAGTATGACTTGCTCAGGGTCAGTAAGTTTCTGTGCCTGAACAGGGATTCGAACCCTGACCTCCCAGAGTCCAAACCCAACGTTCAAGCCACTATGCTGATTCAGTCTGGAGTCCTACAATAATATTATTATTTATTTCTCTTCACTGACATCTCACTTTTCCTCAAGACTGATGGCCTTTCCACGCTATACTGTTATAGTGCTATTATTCCACTTTCAACATTCTGGGGGAATTCTGGGGTTTGTAATTTACTAAGGCCCAAGAGCTCTCTGGCCGAGAAATCTAAATGCCCCTCCCTAAACTGCAAAGCCCAGGATTCCATAGTGTGTTAAAAGTGGAATAATAGCACTATAACAGTGTAGTGCGGAAAGGCCCTGTGGTTCAGCTTCCCGTCCCCCAGTACTCACAGATTCCCCTATCGGTTAGAGAAAGGGAACCTCCAGCCCACAGTCTTAGATGTGGCCCTGGTGGTTTCCCCATCGGATTGCAAGCTTCTACTCCTATCTCTAATCAGTGACGGGTGATAAGAGATAAGAAGATACTAATGGTTGTTGAACAGAATTGAGTCTCCTTTGCTGCCTCCCAAATCTTGTCCCTGTGCAAGGATTTTCATATAACTAAACTAACTCCTTCTCATCACAACAGACATTGATTATTGTTGGTATTCTATGTTGGCTTTTGCTGTTGTTATCATCCTTTTACCCAGTTTGGGACTCAGGACAACTTACAACAATTCAGACACACATAGACAAAATTAACACCATCCAAAAGTTAAAAAGAAATTCAGCCATCATAAATCAGTCTCCCTCTGTTCTAGGTAGCATTCCATGACCTCACAGTGGATCAGCCAATGCGAACAGACCCAAAAAGGACTGTTCTAGCCACTGTATTGGAGAGACTTGTAATGATGCTTGTGTAAGGGTTGTGGAAAGTACATGTGAAAAGGACCTAGAAGTCTTAGGAGACCACAAGCTGAACATGAGTCAGCAGTGTGATGCGGCAGCTAAAAAAAGCCAATGTGATTCTGGTCTGTATCAATAGGAGTATAGCATCTAAGTCAAGGGAAATGATGGTACCCCTCTATTCTGCTTTTGGTCAGACCACACCTGGAATACTGTATCCAGTTCTGGGCACCACAGTTCAAGAAGGATATTGACAAGCTGAAACATGTCCAGAGGAGGGTGACCAAAATGGTAGAAGGCTTAGAAACCATGCTCTGCTATGGGAACAAGACTATATTTAGCCTGGAGAAGAGAAGGTTAAGAGGCAACATGATAGCTGTGTTTAAATATGTGAAATTATGTCATGTGGAGGATGGGGCAAGCGTGTTTTCTGCTGCTCCAGAGACTAGGACACAGAGCAATGGATTCAAACTTCAGGAGGAGACTGCATCTAACCCTGAGGAAGAACTTCCTGATGGTAAGAGCAGTTTGACAGTGGAATACGCTGTCTCAGCTGGTGAGGCTTTCAAATAGAGGCTGGATGGCCATCTGTCAGGAATGCTTTGATGGCATCTTGCAGCACGGTAGGGGGTTGGACTCGATGGTCCTTGTGGTCTCTTCCAACTCTGATTCTATGATTCCATGATATATGATGCTGAACTCCTGCTGAAATTCCATTTTCCACGCAATCATTAAAGGTACAGGAGCCCTGTCCCTTATTTCCTCAGCAGCTCCAATGGAAACCCATTTGGGTGGGTCACACTGTCTCAGTTTGAAAGGAAGGCAAACTTTTGGATAAATTTTGCCAAATAAAAAAACAAGAAAAAAATGATAGGGTTGCCATAAGTCACATTCAACTTGAAAGCACATAACAATAAATGTCTATTACCAGTGACTATCACCATAAGGCCCAAAATCAGAGGCCATTTCCACATTACACTGTTATAATGATATTATTCTACTTTCAATCTCCTATGGAATCCTGAGGTCTGGAGTTCAGGGAGAGGCCTTTAGCATTCTCAGTCAGAGAGCTCTTTGGCGTCAGGAAACTACAAACCCTAGAATTCCACAGGATGATGAAAGTGGAATAACAGTACTATAACAGCATAGTGCAGAAATGGCCAGAGACTCCATATTTAAATGAATGATATCTCATATTGTGGTGTTTTTTTTTGCACTTTATTTATTTATTCATCAGTTACATTTATATCCTACCTTTCCTTCAGTGATCTCACAGCAACATCCTCAACTCTTTTCCTCTTTCTCACAATAGTCCTGTGAGGTTGATTGAGGTGAGAGAGTGATCACTCACTAGATTTTATGGCTCATGGGGGACTTGAAACTGGATCTCCTGAATTCTTAACCCATCGCTCTAACCACTATATCACACAGGCTATCATGCAAGGAAAAAGAAACAGACCAACTAATGCCTCCAAGCCTTGTGTGTGTGAATTTCTAGGGTTGTTTATCACTCTTGGAGAACAAAGAGGTAAGTGTTGATTTCCAGCTTTCATTGTACTACAACACTCATCAGCCCCACCACAGGGTGTTGGCCAAGGGTAGTGGGAGTTGCACTCCACTCAACAACAGGAGGGCCACTCATTCTCCACTTGTAGACTGGATAGATCTAGCAAGGTCTATTCATGCATTTTATACATTTTTGTTCACTTAAGCTAAACCATAGCCCTGTAGGTAAGGACTTATTTTGTGTCACGAGTCTCAAAAAATCTCTGCCTCATTGTGCTTTAACAAAATGTTTCTTGAAACATTCTAGGAAATGATTTTGCATTATGATGATAAAATGGAAAATTCTTTCTCCACTCACTCTGAATATGGAGCATTTCCTCATATAAATCCATCACGTTCCTCCATTACTGATCCATTACTGATGGTTGGTATCATCAAGACCAACTAGGAAAGGAAGAAGAAAGCAAGAGGAAGGAGGAGATTAAAATAAAAATATCATTTCAGTGGTCAGAAGCAAGAAGAGTCTTTTTAAAAAAGGAAGGAAGGAAGGAAGGAAGGAAGGAAGGAAGGAAGGACACACAGGCATGTACAGAGTGCTTTTACTTTGTGAATGGAACCAACTTTAGTTTCTTTACTCATAACTATAAAGACTCCAGATATGACTGTCTTGTAGAGGATTCTGGCAGTTTTGTAGTTTAAAAAGATCACTTCCAAAGTTTGCTGAAGCTCGCTGTACACCTAGTCCTAGTTCTGTATCTGGCAATAAAAATCTGCAAGCAAGGACAAAAACACGTGATAAAGCATCCATTCTCTATCAACTAAGGGCCTTTCCACACCGCACTGTTATAGTGCTATTGTTCCACTTTCAACATCCTGTGGAATTCTGGGGTTTGTAGTTTACTGAGGCCAAAGAGCTCTCTGGCTGAAAATTCTAAATCCCACTCCCTAAACTGCAAACTGTAGGATTCTATACCATGTTGAAAGTGGAATAATAGCACTATAACAGCGTAGTGTGGAAATGGCCTAAATCTATGGCCCTCCTGCCTTCCTCATCCACCCTTATTTCAACTACCACTTCAGTGATTTTGAAGAGCTTTGGTGAGCTGTTCTTTCAGAGGTGGTACTGGAATTCCTTTCCAAGGCTTAGCAAAAAACACAAGCAAACAACAAACTTAAGTTAAGCTCCATGCAGGCAAGCCCATTCATTCAAAAAATTCATTAACAAAATCATATTAGTTGAAGGATGTCTTGAAAATGATCTAATCCAATCCCCCTCCGCCTGATTAGAATAATAGAATCATTGAGTTGGAAGAGGCCACAAGGGCCATTGAGTCCAATACCCTGCTGCGCAGAAATACAAAATCAAAGCACTCTTGACAGATGGCCTTCCAGACTCAGTTAAAAGTCACCAAAAAACAGACTCCACCACACTCTCAGGCAGAGTATTCCACTGTTGAACTGCTCTTATCATCCAGAAGTTTTTCCTAGTATTTAGGTGGAATCTTTTTTCCTGTAGCTTGAAGCCATTGCTCCGTGTCCAAGTCTCTAGAGCAGCAGAAAACAGGTTTGCTCCATCCTTCATATGACATCCTTTCAAATATTTAAATATGGCTATCATGCCACCTCTTAACTTTCTCTTCTCTGGGCTAAACACAGCTAGCTCCCTAAGATGTTCCTCATATGGCTACATGGTTTCCAGATCTTTTATTATTTTGGCCTTGATTGCAAGAAATCAAGAACCAGAGCTGGGGTAGGTAAAATGGAACTGTTACCCCTGAACCGCCCAAAAACATGCAGGGTCAAACCTAAAATATTTGGTTCGGGGAGATTACCCAGAGTAGTCTATGTGATTTTGTTGAGCTCTGAATCAGGTTGCAAAATTCCCCACGTTTGGCCAAGGGGACTTCTCCCCCGCTTAGGAGGAACACAGTACAAACCATTTCTTCCCTGAGCAAAGAGAAGGACCCCTTTATTGTAAAAAAAAAAGAGGGTTTTTATAGATTTGGAATGACAATGATCTCATCAAGCAGCACGTGTGTAAGAATATTTGCTTTCCCAGGACTAAAATTCTGATACATGGTTGATAATTAAAGTAACTTCTGGTTAACAATCAAGAATAAACCTTGTTATCACACTCAGCAATGAAGTGTGCAATGTAGAGGAAGGAGTGGGCTTGTTTTCTGCTGCTCCAGAGGCCAGGACAAGGAGCAATGGATTCAAGCTGCAGGAAAGGAGATTCCACCTGAACCTCAGGAAGAACTTCCTGACGGTCAGGGCTGTCCAGCAGTGGAATCGGCTGTCTTGGAGTGTGGTGGAGTCTCCTTCTTTGGAGGTTTTTGAGCAGAGGCTGGATGGCCATCTTTCGGGAGTGCTTTGAGGATGTTCCTGCATGGCAGGGGGTTGGACTGGATGGCCCCGGGGTCTCTTCCAACTCTACATTTCTATGATTCTATGATTCTATTTTGTTAGTTATAATTTTTGTTATGTGTACAGGCAGTGGTTGGGGGAAGGCAGAACGTGGTAATTTTTGTGTGTAGTTTTTCTCTGTAGCTTGTAGTTTGGAGTTGGTTTGTTGTCATGTGCGTTATTCCGTTAAATTTTATTCCATAAAAATGATTTTGAAAGGAAAAAAAAGAAGAAAATTACAGGATTCCTGTCAGGATGTGCTTTCATCCTGCCATGCTTTGAACCTGTCAGTAATGTTTGCAATCCGTATGATAGTAGTAGCAGTAACATCGTAGTCATAGCCCATGAGAATTAACTTGTATCCATTCCTAATTGAGACCACAACAAGGTGTCCGCTTGTAATAGCACTGGGCTAAATGAATGATTTGATCTGTCGGGAGTGCTTTGAGGGTGTTCCTGCATGGCAGGGGGTTGGACTCAATGGGGTTTGTGGTCTCTTCCAACTCTACATTTCTATGATTTTATGATTCTATGAAGTATAAGAAATGTTGTCACTGAGGGCACCGGGCACCTATGCTGAGAACCTCAGCATGGACTTTGCCAATTAATGTCAGCATACAGTCATTTTAAGGAGGACAAGGGGCTGACAACAGGAACAACCTTTAAAGCTGACTAGAATTCAAAATGGAGGAACTTTAAGCAAATGCAGAGACAGTTCCTTTAGCCTGGACAGTTAAGCAGGCAACACTCTCTGTGAACCTCCAGCAGCCCTGAAGAATAAACCAGCAAAAGTTGGGAAACACAATCTATTTTATCTGAACTCTTATTGCTTACAAAAGTAGCTTTAGACTCCATTACTCAGCCTCTGGAGCTTCCCCAGAATTTTTTTTTTAATTCATATGTTGATTTTCTGCAACTCACACATAGCACATAAAAGACAACAGCTGTGGGGTTTGCTCTCCAGAGGTAGACTTCCTCAGTAGCTGAAGGTTCCATCCCACTGTCACAGTTTTGACAGCTGGCTAGATGTCACAGGATGTGCCGTCCAACCATTTATTTATTTTTATTTATTTAATTAATTTATATGCTGAACATGAGTCAGCAGTGTGATGCAGCAGTCAAGAAACTCAACACGATTCTTGATTGCATCAGTAGGAGTATGGGGTCTAGATCAAGCGAGGTGATGGTACCACTCTATTCTGCATTGGTTAGGCCTCATTTGGAATGCTGTGTCCAGTTCTGGGCACCTCAATTCAAGAAAGATATCGACAAGCTGGAACGTGTCCAGAGTAGAGCGACCAAAATAGTGAGGAGTCTGGAAGCCATGCCCTACGAGGAGAGGCTTAGGCTGGGGATGTTTAGTCTGCAGAAGAGAAGGTTAAGAGGGGACATGATAGCCATGTTTAAATATTTGAGGGGATGTCATGTCGAGGAGGGAGCAGGCTTGTTTTCCGCTGCTCCAGAGACTAGGACGAGGAGCAATGGATTCAAGCTGCAGGAAAGGAGATGCCACCTGAACCTCAGGAAGAACTTCCTGACAGTCAGAGCTGTCCGGCAGTGGAATAGGCTGCCTCAGTGGAGTGGAGTGGAATCTCCTTCTTTGGAGGTTTTTAAGCTGAGGCTGGATGGCCATCTGCTGGGAGTGGCTTGATGTGCGTTCCTGCCTTGCAGGGGGTTGGACTGGATGGCCCCTGGAGACTCTTCCCACTCTATGATTTTATGATTCCACTCTGTCTTCTCACTATCCACGATTCAAGGCACCTCTTAAGCATAACCATATAGAGACAATTTCTAGTTGTCATTGCCTTCAAGTAATTTCTAACTTACGTCAATCCTAAGGCAATTCTATCACAAGGTTTTCTACAAGCTGAGAAGCTGAGAGTGTGTGACGGACCCAAGGTCATCCATGTAGATTTTCTGGGGCTGAGAGTGTGTGATGCCCCCAAGGTCACACAGTGGATTTCCATCGCGAAGCAAGGAATCTAAATTTGGTCTCCAGGGCTGTAGTCCAACTCAAACCACTACTCCCTGCTGGCTCTCACAATTTCTTGAATCCCCTCGCAATTACCACTCTTGGAATAAAAGGCCAAAGAAGACAAACAGGAGGGAGGGAAGGAGGAAGGAAAGCAAGTAAAGATGGATGGATGGATGGATGGATAGATGGATGGATAGATAGATGGATAGATAGATAGATAGATAGATAGATAGATAGATAGATAGATAGATAGATAGATAGATAGATAGATAGATTCATTCATTCATTCATTCATTCATTCATTCATTCATTCATTCATTCTTGGGGGAAAAACTCTGTAGCCAAGGTGCAGCAAAACCTCCTTAGATGCCAGAACCTCAGCTTAAAGGTTTCCAGATAAGGAGAGGAGGGGGAATGATTCCCCCATCAAGTCTTCCAAGGGTTAAATGAGCTGAGCTCCAGTTCCTAGAGAGGCATGAAATATTGGAAAGTACCTGGGGAGGACAATGGGGGAGGCCCCCATGAGGAGGAGGAGGAGGAGGAGGAGGAAGAGCGGAATGCTGATACCTGGGGAGAGGAGACGAGGGCAAAGAGGTAAAGATTCCAGGCTGGTGGAGAGGATGAGAATCAAGAGATTGTTTGCGATGAAGAGACAAAGGGAGGGTGCCCGGTCTCATCCGCTGCCCAAATTTCCTCTCGGAATCCTAAGTGGAGGGGAGGGGGCTGATCCAGGAGAAAAAAGGGGTTTTTGTTTTGTTTTGTTTTGTTGCAGGATCCATTTTGCACACCCCCTCCTTGCAACCAGCCACTCCTTCATTTTATCAGATGGCCTGGTGCAATGGGATTTATCCCCTTGCAATGGGGATCGTGGGATAAAGGGGTTTTTTTTCCTCCCCCCAAAGGGGGTAGGTACGTCTTTTAGGGAGCCAGCGTAGTGCAACAGTGGTTTAAGCGTGGGACTATGACTCTGAAGACCAAGATTCAAATCCCCACTCAGACTTGGAAACCCAATGGGCCACCTTGGACGAGTCACACTGTCTCAGCCTCCCAAGAAGGCAAGAGTGAATGCCCCACTTAATAAATCTTGATGGTCATGATGATGATCATGATGATAACAACGATAATAATAATAAACTTTTATTTGTTACTCGCCTCTCCCCAAGGCTCGAGGTAGGGTACAATATAGATACAATTAAAAACGAATTAGGGCGAAAATACCCTAAAAACACAAAACCATTTAAACTGTGAATATATCATAATTAAAATCAAAATATATCATAATTAAAATATAATCATGTATCATAATTTGTATCAAAATTAAAATATATATCAAAATATATCAAAATATATTATAATAATTAAAAGTATACGTAAAAATTGACTGGGTAAATCTTGCCTAGAAAACCTCATAATAGGGCCACCGTAATGACTTGAAGGCACCCAACAACAAAGCCCCTTTAGAATGGCCCAAGACTGATTCAATTGTAAAGTGTCGCCCCATAAAAGTTTTTTGGGGGGATTTATGTCCTCCAGCTATTCCAGTTTAGCAAGAACACGGCTGATTAATTTTTTGTACCATTTTTTTCACTGCTTTTAAAATGTCCCAGTTTCTTGCTTTTCCCCCTTTGTCCTCAGCTTATTTCAGTTGCTGCAAACTGAATTCAAAGTGCGAAAGAGGTTTGCACTCAAGTAACTCAGCAGCGGGGAGAGAGAAGGAGACAGAATGTTGTCCTTTCCAAAAGTTCAGGCAAAAGCAAACTGCTGCAGCCAGTCCTAACCTCTCCTAGTTTGTCTGTTTTTTTGCTTTGGTCAGACCCCACCTGGAATACTGTGTCCAGTACTGGGCACCCCAGTTCAGGAAGGATAGGGACAAACTGGAATATGTCCAGAGGATGGCAACCAAAATGGTAAAAGGCCTGGAAACCATGCTCTATGAGCAGAGGCTTAAGGAGCTGGGTGTGTTTAGTCTGCAGGAGAGAAGGTTAAGAGGCAACGTGATAGCTATGTTTAAATATTTGAAAGGATGTCTTATGGAGGACGGAGCAAGCCTGTTTGCTACTGCTCTAGAGACTAGGACATGGAGCAATGTTTTAAACTTCAGGAAAAGAGATTCTGTGTAAACATTAGGAAGAACTTCCTGATAGTAAGAGCAATTTGACAGAGGAATATGCTGCCTTGGAGTGTAGTGGAGGCCCCTTCTTTGGAGGTTTTTAAACAGAGGCTGGATGGCCATAGGTTGGGAATGCTGCTATGGTGTATTCCTGCATGGCAGAATGGGGTTGGACTCAATGGCTCTGGTAGTCTCTTCCAACTCTACAGTTCTATGAATCCAAACTAATAACTTGCTTTTGTGTCCCAGTGGCACAGTAGTTAAATGCCGGTACTGCAGCCACAGCGTTGTGAGTTCAACCCTGCAGGGCCCCAGGTTGACTCAGCCTCCCATCCTTCTGTAGGTTGGTAAAATGAGTTGGGGGCAATTAGCGAACATGTTGTAAACTGCTTAGGGAGTGCTTAGCACTGATAAGCAGTATATAAATGTAAATGCTGTTGCTTTCTGGATTACGCTCTGATGTAGATTGGCTACACATCTCGAGTTTTCTCCTGTGAAACATTAGAGGGGATGGAGGTGTCAAGAGGCAGCATGGTGTAGTGGTATGAGCCTCGGATTATGACCTCAATTCCCTGCTCGGCCAGGGAAACCTATCAGGTGGCCTTGGACACGGCACACACTCTCAGCCCCAGAGAAACATGTGATAGGAAAATGACTTGAAGGCACGCAAGAGCAACAATGGAGATGTTGCCTTTGGGGTTAGAGGGATAAGAAAGCCATCTTGCTGGCTGGACCATATCTTCATTCTTTCATGACACTCTTCACATGTGCACTGACCACTGATTCTCTGGAACAGCATGTTAAAAACATAAAAAAAACCTCCCATATGACTGGAATTCGTTAATAACAATCTTAATGATTACTGCTGATTTCTGTTCATCCAACTACATGCATCTTTAAAGGTTTCGCTGCAGAGTTGCAACATTTTGAGTGGATGGTGGTGCTTGCTACTGTTGTTGTGGAAATTAGTATAATTTCTTGGCAGAGTTGCTTTGGTAATTGGCCTATTATCTTATTCGTTAGCAATGTAAAACAATTGAAAAACGAAGGCCTTATTGTTTTTATGAATACTGCTGCATCTTGAGAGATTGCATCAACGTGGAAAGATCGCTGTCATCTTAACAGTAGAGAGTTTGAAGTTTCTGCTTTTGGGACTGGGCACATCTGGAAAAACGGACGACTCAAATAAAATCACAGACAAATCTTGACACAACTGATCACTTTTGTGATACTTGATGGCCAATGACTGAATATGCTAGTAGAAATTCAGAATTTTTCTGCCTGCCTAAGAGTTATGGTAACTTATGGAAAGGCATGTCCAACCCAGTCTAGGATGGAGTTTTCTTTCTTACTTGGTGTATTTTTGTCCCCTATTGGCTGTTGTTGTTATTATGTCTTAGCCAGAGGTTCATTCTGCTGCTTAGCTTGCCATTTAAAATGTTAAAAATATCTAAATAAAAACCCAACAAGGGTTTTGGGGCTGGACTGTTTGAAAAACCGTACAGTCCTCCCTCCAGATTCATGGGTTTAATTCATTTAGTGTGAGAAAGAGGGTGTAGCTGTATTTAGGTCGTACTTGCGGATTTTCTCTGGCCAGTCTGGGGGCCTTTCCGCACTATACTGTTATAGTGCTCTTATTCCACTTTCCACATCCTGTGGAATTCTGGGGTTTGTAGTTTCCTGAGGCCAAAGAGCTCTCTGGCTGAGAATTCTAAAGGCCTCTCTCTAAATGGCAAATCCCAGGATTCCACAGGATGTTGAAAGTGGAATAATAGCACTATAACAGTGTAGAGCAGAAAGGCCCTGCGATAGCTCTCCTCTTCTATTCTTCAGTCCGTAGTTGCTGTTATGATCAGTGACCACCAATATGGCTCTTTTTGTGTTTCTCAGATATAAAACTGAACCTCAGGATGTGTTTTAAAAGCCTGAGTAGTCAATCTGAGGAGTAAAACTTACCTGTACATATGAGAGCCAGCATGGGATAATGGATTGAGCATTGGACTATGACAGGGTTCGATTTCCCACTCGGCCATGGAAACCCACGGGGTGACCTTGGGCACGTCACACACTCTCAGCCCCATAATAGGTTTACCTTTTGGTTGCTGTTAGTCTGAAAGGACTTGAAGGCACACAGCAACACAACAACGTATGCACATATATTTACACACACAAACACATATATCCTGACACTCAGAGTGTATCCATACTACACAATTATAGCACCCTGATATTGCTTTAGTAGCATTATTTCCATTATTGGGAATCCTAGGATTTGTAGTTTTCTGAAAGACTCAGAATTTCCTGCCGGAGAGCAATAATACAATAGTTCAGCGGAGCACACTATTCAGTGTTCAAGTATTGTCGTTGTTGTTATTTTAAATTTGCATGGTATCATTCCAACAAAAATATTGTAATAGGAGTGTGTGCATTTACTTATTTCTCCCTTCTCTCCAAATCTGAAGATCTTTGATGAGCAATTTTAAATAAATATTTGATGCCCTTTAGGATGTTAAACCTTGAGTTAAATCTTGGGGGTCTGCAGCAACAAAAGATATTTAAAAGGGGTCCATGATAAAGAAAAAGTTAAGAACTGATGCACTGGATAATTTTAATGCTAGGATCTCATACATTGGGAACATGGCTATAAAAGTGGGATCAAACTGTCACAATTGTGCAGTGTGGATGCACCCTATGTTTATCTTTTAGATCTGATCCATTATATGTCTCTTGTTCCTTCTGATGTTTCTTTTTTTTATAGCCCTACCATCTCTCTTTCTGGGGCCCATTTAGTACTCTCTCAAAGTTTAGGGCAGTTCCTGTTAAGTGAAGCGATAAATCTCAAATCTATATCAAGGAGGAGTGGTAACTCTAGCAAACCCTGGGGCTATTTTTCTGCCTCTGAAACCCTTAAGGGACCACATGGACTGTAAAAAAAATCTCTGCCCTCAATGGAAGTGGCCAGAAATCCATTTCTGATACAGGGTTTGTTTTTAAATTAAACAGCACAGGAGGCCCTGCAACCTATTTAAAAGGTGATTTGCCAGTCTTTTGGGCCCAAAAGAACACTCTTTGGAGTAGAAGGTAATAAAGGCAGCCTTCAGTACCCCAATCTTACGGGTGAAAAGCTGCCTGACCCCTACAACTATGAAAACGACATCACTTCTTGAGTACCCTGAGACCAGGTTCTCCTTCCCGTGTTTTGTGATGGCAACTGTTGTCCACATCCCAAGGTGGCTCCGTTTAGGCCTCTCTTGTCTCCCTCTACAGGCAGAACCATGGCATTACAGACACAATCCAGATCTTCCCTTCTGTGCAATGGAGATGAAAGAGATGCTGTGAAGCTTTCTCTGGTGAGAGTGGGAGAGATGTGGCGGGAGAGAAAGCAGACTGGATGTTTTCCCCTGTGTTGAGGGAGAGGGAGGGAATTTCTTTTGGGACCGTACGTTATCAGGGTGACCCAAGTAACAAGGCCTTAAACTGTGATGTGTCTTTCACACCATGTTTGGGATCCTGCCCACATCAAAATAAAAAGGGCAAGCATAGAATCATAGAATTATAGAGTTGGAAGAGACCCCAGGGCCCATCCAGTCCAACCCCCGGCCATGCAGGAAGACACCATCAAATCATTCCTGACAAATGGCCATCCAGCCTCTGCTTAAAAACTTCCAAAGAAGGAGACTCCACCACACTCCCAGGCAGCATATTCCACTGCCGAACAGCTCTGGCCATCAGGAAGTTCTTCCTGAGGTTCAGGTGGAATCTCTTTTCCTGTAGTTTGAATCCATTGCTCCTTGTCCTAGCCTCTGGAGCAGCAGAAAACGAGCCTGTTCCCTCTTCAATATGACATCCTTTGAAATATTTAAACAGGGCTATTCTCTCCCCTCTTAACCTTCTTTTCTGCAGACTAAACGTACCCAGCTCCTTAAGCTGCTCCTCATAGGGCATGGCTTCCAGACCTTTTGCCATTTCAGTCATCCTATAAAACTTGGGTCCATTTTTTTCCTGCAAATAAATGGGTATGTGTGGAGATTTCCCCACATTCCCAGGCAGAAGCGGGCAACTGTGGCTTTCCATATGTTGGACTGCAACCCCTATAATCCCCAGAAAGCATAAACCGATATGAGGAACTGTAGGAGCTACAGAACAACATGATTTGAAAGGCCCATAACTGCTCATTCCCAATGCGAGGAAATCTGTCTAGAGAAGATGATTTATGAATAGAACAGTGCTGCTTGGGCTATTTGGAGACTGTTCACAATACACAATTATTTTATTATTATTCCACTTTAACCACAATGGTTCTATCCTATGGAATCCTTGGTTTTGTATTTTGTGGAGGCACTAGAACTCTCTGGCTGAGAATTCTAAATGTACCTCCCTAAACTACAAATCCTGCATTTCCATAGGACAAAAGCATGGCAGTTAAAATGGAATGATAGAGCTATAATTGTATAGTGTAAATGGGCCCATATTCCATGTGAAAGGCCATCTCTAGCATTGCGCAATTGTGAGGAGTGAGCTGCATGACGCACTCACAATTGCGTGATGCTCCAGGCACCGGCAGGCACCGATCGCGCACCTTTTCATTTTCGGCTAGAGGCCGAAAATGGTGTGCGATCACGCATTGCTCTTGGGCCCCACGCGCACTTATCTGGTGTGGAGAGCCTCCAGAGCTATGCTGGTTGCACTTCCTGCCCCAGTGCAGCCTGGGAAAGTCCCAGGCTGCACTGTGGAAGGAAGAGGCGGGGCTCTCATGCAAGTAGACAGCTCATGTGGAGCCAAAGGACCCTGGAACTGAGAGCCTCTCGCTGGAGGCTGCTCACACGATCCCCACACCCCAGGGCCGGAAGAAGGTAAGGTGAAAGGATCACAGTCCTCCCTCCATATTCACAGGGTTGACCTTCATAAATCTGATTATTTGTGAGGTGTGCACATGCCCTCCTCCTGCAATTTTCCTCCTTTTGATAGAGAAGCCTGGAAAACTGAGAATGAGGGGACTTAGGCCCTTTTCGCATGGCATTCGCTATGCGAAACGGCCTCTGGAGCGTCGCACAATTGTGAGGATCAGTCCACAAGACGTCCTTACAATTGCGTGATGCTGCTGGGGCTGGCAGGCGCCAATCATTCACTGTTTCATTTTCGGCTTGTAGCCAAAAATGGTGCGTGATTGCACATCACTCCAGGGCCTCGCGTGCACTTACCATGTGTGCAGAGCCTCCAGAGCCGCGGCATTCATGCTTCCTGCCCCAGTGCAGCCTGGGAAAATCCCAGGCTGTACCGCGGAAGGAAGAGAAGGAACCTTCACGCAATGTCTGCGGAGGTGAAGCAGCGGGGATGCGAGAGCCTCTTGCAAAAGGCTGCTCGCACGATCCCCATGCCCCAGCGCTGTGAAAAGGTAAGATGTGGAAAGGGCCCCAGAGTAGCATAGAAAAGTATAAAGGAATCTTATAAAGGCTCCTACACAGTTTCCCCCAGTGCTGTTTGAGTTACTACGCTGCTTTGTTATTAACAAAGGGGCCTGGAAATTATTATATCACCTTGACCTGGAAGACACAGAAACATGGAGAATGGAATGTATATGACAGAAAACAAAGGAGAGAGCAGTGCTAACCTCCCAAAGAACAGAAATGTAAGCAGGCCCCTCTTTGGATAAATAATAGATAGGTGCTAAGTGACTGATGCATGGGAGGCACTAGATTTTACATAGAACTGATGTAACTTAGGCCATTTCCACACTATACTATTCCATCCTATGGAATCCTGGGGTTTGCAGTTTAGGGAAGGGCATTTAGAGTTCTCAGCCAGAGAGCTCTTTGGCCTCAGGAAACTACAAACCCCAGAATTCCACAGGATGTTGAAAGTGGAATAATAGTCCTATAACAGTGTAGGACAGAAATGGCCTTAGTATGCTAATACCTTTTCTTATGGGAGGTATAAATGGGTATGCCTTTCTTTGTTCTGGCACATCTGATTTCAGATTCTCTCTGGACGTCTCTTGCTTTCAGCCTGACTGAATAAAATACTTTTTTTAAATTTTGAATTTCCCACTGGTGTGTAACTTTTGGCTGCACTGGGCTCCAGGGAAACCTGCTCGTGGTCACTATCACTCCTGTTCCCCTGCCTTTTGCCTGGGCATGGGGAAGGAAGGAAGGAAGGCATGTCCAGGCAAAAGGCAAGGAAATGGGAAGGGAGGCTCACGTTCATTTGCCCATTCCCTTGCGTTTTGCCCTGGCATGGAGAAGGAATGCACACATGCCAGGGCAAAAGTCAAGGGAATGAGAGGAGGGAGCCCCAGAAGGGACTGGGATGAGGAGCACAGGGAGGAGTTATTTGTGTTTTTTCCACTTCTGTGAGAGTTCTGCACCTCAAACTCTCACAAAAGTGGAGGGGCCACTGTATTTTTCTTTCCAATGTGCCAGGAATTAATGTATCATATTGTTGCCCATTGGCTACAAGTGTTTCTTTCCTGAAAAGTCACAAGAGACTATAGGCTGATGGTTCATACACCAACATCAGTCCATAGACTACTGGAGTAGAGAACAATTTGTATTTGACTTTTTTTTCTTTCAGGAGCCAGTGGCTTTTGAAGAGGTAGCTGTGTATTTCACCCAGGGAGAGTGGGATCTCCTGGACCCAGGTCAAAGAGCTCTCTACAAGGAAGTCATGCTGGAGAACTATGGGAATGTGGCTTCTCTGGGTAAGAACATTCTTTCTTTGGAGCAAAAGGATCTGAAAGTCTTTTTGGCTAAAGGGCAAGGCATAAATACTCTAAATAAATACGTAAAGGGATGAATTCCTATTCTTGGTACAGGTTGAGGCTCCTTTATCAAAAAATCCATGATCTAAAATCTCCCAAATCAAAACTTTTTGCTACCAGGGGCCCGCTTCTGCTTTCATGGGCCATTTCTGCACTAGACTGTTATAGTGCTATTATTCCACTTTCAGCATCCTATGGAATCTTGGGGTTTGCAGTTTAGAGAGGGGCCTCAAAGTGTGAGTGTCAACTTTAATTGAGAAAGGAGGTAGTAGTGGGGTTTATGGGGGTCAGTGGGCTTACAAGGGTCTGCATCTCAAAAGTGGGGAATAGGATCCTTCTTGCTCCTCATTACTGAACTTCAATAGCTTTAGAAGGAAGGATCTTTCCTCCTCGAGCCCATTGCCTAACACACTTGCTGTTCCTCTCTGAGAAACATGTCCTGCATTCTGGGACTGAGTCTTGCCTTCTGCTATTAGGAAAAGTTTTAGAAGGTTCCTCTGATATGAAGCAGGAATAGACTGCTGAGCAGACCTCAAGCCCGCTTCAAGCCCATTGCCTAGCGTGTTTGCTGTTGCCATCCAAGACATTTGCCCACGTTTTGGGCTGGAGACAGACAGTAGGCAAACAGAGATGGACACGTTGTTCAAAGTCTTAAAGTTTCTGGTTGAATGGGTGATGTTACTGAACCAAGGGCAGCAAGTCGGTCTCTAAAAATATACACATCATGAGTTAAGTCAAGTCAGTGGGTCATTTACTGCTAAGTTGAGTCCAAGTCAAGTCACTGAAGCAACGTGAGTCCAAGTCAGTTGACTGGAGTCTACATCATTGCCTTTTCTAATCTCTTTCTAGGAGGGTCAGCCATGGCTTCCTGGCTGAAGCAGCACTTCGCACCTTGTAATGTGCCTTATATTAGAATAATTCTCTTGGTTCCACAGTGCCACCAAGCCAAGTGTAAAAACAGATTGCCAGGAGTGAAAGGCCAGGTAGTTCCTCTTGGGTCTGCATGTCCTAGGGACCCTGGGGTCTTTCCACTACACAGTTATAGTGCTATGATTCCACTTGAACCATCATGGGTGCTTTCTGGGGAATCCTGGAGCTTGTACTCTGGGCCTTTCCGCACTACACTGTTATAGCGCTATTACTCCACTCTCAACAATCCTGTGGAATTCTGAGGTTTGTAGTTTCCTGAGGCCAAAGAGTTCTCTGACTGAGGACTCTAAAAGCCCCTCCCTAAACTGCAAACCCCAGGATCCTATAGGAGGTTAAAAGTGGAATTATAGCACTATAACAGTGTAGTGCGGAAAGGCCCCTCTGAGGGGATGCTATAGCTCTCTGCCTGAGAATTGTAAGTATTTCTTCCAAAACTGGATAGATAGATAAGGATAGATAAGAGAGAAGCAGATTTTTTTAAACAGTTAATATACAGCTGCAGAAAAAGTAGTCAGAGGTCATCTTTTTCTATCTTGTTAGTTGTAGTTTTTGTTATGTGTACGGGCAGTGGTTGGGAGAAAGCAGAACATGGTAAGTTTTGTATGTAGCTTTTCTCTGTAGTTTGTAGTTTGTAGTTGATTTGTAGTCATGTGCATTATTCAGTTAAATTTTATTCCATAAAAATGATTTTAAAAGGAAAAAAAAGAAAATTACAGGATTCCTGTCAGGATGTGCTTTCATCCTGCCATGCTTTGAACTGTCAGTAATGTTTGCAATCCATATGATAGTAGTAGCAGTAACATCGTAGTCATAGCCCACGAGAATTAACTTGTATCCATTCCTAATTGAGACCACAACAAGGTGTCTGCTTGTAATATCACTGGGCTAAATGAATGATTTCCTCTAAGCTCAATGTCACCTTGCTGCGGCCATTTGGCAAGGGAGCTCAAATGAGGGGCTTAACATGGAAAGGCAAGAGGATGTGGTGGGGAAACTCTTGATAGCCAATAGTATACATATCCTGGCGCCCAGGATGAAAAGTATGTAAACTATGCTTGGGAAATGGCTGCAGGCGATAGGGCGACATGACATGCAATCTTTGATGTGTTTACTAAATTTCAAATGGAATGATATAAAACTTGTGTTCTATTCTGACGCTCCAGTCCTAGCAGCATTTTGGTAATGTTCCTGTATTGCTTTGCTTCTCTGAAATAAACACTTCTGATTTGAAACTCTGGACTTGTTCAGTGCAAGTTAGCCAGGGATTTGACAACCCCAAAGGATGTTGCAAAGGCAGTTAAAACAGAATCATAGCACTATAGTTATGTAGTGTGAACAATAAGAGATATAAGATCTGGCCTTTCCTGCTCTTGAGTTCTGGAAAGAATTAAGAGCAATGGTTAAACATGCAATGCCTGGAAATTTTGTAGTTAGTATCTTCTCTCTCTCTTTCTCTCTGTCTCTCTCTCTATTTTCAAGAAACTCCCAAACCAGAGCTCATTTCGTGGCTAGAAGAAGGAGCAGGTCCATTTGTCCAGGGCTCCAAAGAGAGGGAGAAATCAGCAGGTGTCTGTCTAGGTATGTGGGTGGGACAAATTACTTTTTGGAAATTCAGAATATTCTGTTCTAATTTTCATTTTGTATATAACCTCGCTGAGGTTAGGTTTGCATTCTCCCATCTGTCATAAAATCATAGAATCATAGAGTTAGATCACAAGGGCCATCGAGTCCAACTCTCTGCCATGCAGGAATACACAGTCAAAGCACTCCCTTTGACAGATGGCCATCCAGCCTCTATTTAAAAATCTCCCAAAAAGGAGACTCTACCACACTCCAAGGCAGCGTATTCCACTGTTGAACTGCTCTTACCATCAGGAAGTTCTTCCTAACGTTTAGGTGGAATCTCTTTTCCTGAAATTTGAAGTCATTGCTCCATGGGATGGGGTGTACCAGAGGCAGCGAAGGAAGGAATGCATATGCCCTCCCGCACCCCAAGTCCTTTGCCTTTTGTCTGGGTGTGCTTGCCTTCCTTCTCCATAAGGAGTTACAAAAACAGGCTCTAGTTTCCTTAGGGTTACCCTGGATGTGTCATGAATGAATGAATGAATGAATGAATGAATGAATGAATGAATGTCAGTTCTGATTCTGAACTGACAAAATGGCAGGTCCAGGAAGAAGAACACACAGGGGCTGATGTCCTGCATGGTGAAGCTTAGTGTAAGAGGTCTACATGTGTGACTCCTCCACAGCTTCCCGGATGCCACTTCCAGGACTCTGTGATAGCCACCCGCCTAAGCCATTCTGTGGCAGATAGAGAAGGAGGGGCGAAATCAGACACAGAGGACATCTTCCACTGAGATCCATCAGTGTCCTCCACAACGGCCCTTTTCGCACGGCATTTTCCATGCAAAAGGGCCCCTCGAGCATCGTGCAAATGTGAGGAGCAGTCCACACAATGCACTCACATTTGCATGACGCTCCAGGGCCTGGTAGGCACCACTTGTGCACTTTTTCATTTTCAGCTTAAAGCTGAAAATGGTGCAGGTTGCACATCGCTCTGGGACCCCACATGCACTTGCCATGCGTGCAGAGCCTCGGGAGCCAGGCCGGTCAAGGTTCCTGTCTCAGTGCAACTTGGGAAGGTCCCAGGCTGCACTGTGAAAGGAAGAGGTGGGGCTCTCGCGCAAGCAGGAAGCTCGTGAGGAGCTGAAGAAACCTGGAAACGAGGGCCTCTCACAAGAGGCTGCTCGCGCGAGTGCCGCACCCCAGCGCCAAGAACAGATGAGTCGTGGAAAGGGCCAATGTCTTGGCAGATGATGTCATTGGACTGCATCTGATAATGGTGACATGGCGAGATGCTTCTCTGGTCCCCTTTTACCAGGAACAGAACGGCTGTTGGGAAGAGGGCTATCACAGTGCAACCAAGAGTCCTGGGGTGGAGCTTTTGACCTTGCAGAGGGAGGAAGGCAATACCAACCTTCTCAGTGACCAAAGAGGGATGGGGAGACATACGTGAATGTAATGTGAACCTACGGCTATCAATGTAATGAACAAGATGCCAGCCAAAGATAGGTTTCTATTTCTCTGCAGGTAGGAGTTGTTAGAACTGGCCAAATAATAGGCTGAGGATCATCTTCTCTAGTCCTAAAAAAAGGTTTATTGAAAGATGCTGTCAGACTAAAGGATTCATACAGAGGAGAAACCATATCCCACTATATTTTTCTCTCTTTTTTAGTTAGAGGGAAGAAAAAAAGAGACAAACAGCAGAACTGCAAATCAATACATAAAACTACAAACACATCATCATCATCATCATCATCATCATCATCATCATCATCATCATCATAGAAACAAATAAAAAGCAAAAAACCTAACAAAACTATGAACATCAAGCCACAAACAACTAAAAATTGGCTTCCACCCTTGCTGCATACAACTCTTAGTAAACATTTGTACTTAACTATAAAAATATTATTCAAAATCTAGATTAAATTTGACCCCACTATCTTTTTATTCATAATGGACCATTCTTTTTCCTCATAAATTGACCAAAGCTCCATCCACAGAGGAACCATTAGGAACCATTTAATTTCCTCTGCTCAATTTCCTAGTTTCAAATACAGGCTTCCCCACTCTTATCTGACAGGTTAGGTACTGGAGCACTGTCAGAAAATGGAATTGGTTGAAAAGCAGAATACATGTACTGTACTGTAGGAAGCATGAAGGTCTTCCAGAGGTTCACATGGGACTGACCATGTGCACACTGCTTGCAAAGTCTCTCAGCTGGCTTGGCACTCCGCCCCCCCAGCTCACTTTGCAAGCAGCACATGTGGGTGAGCAATCCCGAGCAGCCCTCCACACGTAAGAAGAGCTGATGAAAGAGCAGAAGTCCTGTTACATTAATGGAACCTGTCCTTAACTTGGAAGCATTGAAAAAGTGAGTTGTTAGATAACAGGGTGTCAAAAGACGGGGGTTTCTGGTAGATAGATTTGTCTACCTTCAGGGGGAAAAAGTAGTCTTTCTTAATGACTTAGACTGTGGAGTAGGGTTTTTTTTGGGCTACATATTTTCTTTCATTCTCATTCATGTCTTCTTGTAAGCTTTTGTCTCCAAACAGTGAAATATAAACACTGTATTTAACATCAAGTTTTTCTGTTTGTGCTTCTCCCAAGCAGGTGATGGGAAGGGCAATGAGAATTGTAAGGAGCCTTCTGTAATCTCATCAGATTCAATAAAGCATGGAATGGAAAAACAGACCTTTAGGAATCAAATGAGATCAAAGAGGTATAAAGGAAATATACAGAAGAAGAGAAGGAAATCCTCTCCCTCAAAAGGTATTGATGTCTATGAAGTCTGGGTTTCAAAAAATGACAAAAGGAGGAGAAGTAAAAAGTGTTCAGTATGTGGGAAAATATACAAATATCAATCAGCATTAAGCAGACACAAAAAAATCCACACAGGGGAGACACCATATCAGTGCGTGGAGTGTGGAAAGAGATTTACCTATAAAAGAAATCTCACCATACATCAAAGAACCCACACAGGGATGAAACCATATAAATGCATGGAGTGCGGAAAGAGCTTCAGTGAGAGTGGACACCTTACTGTGCATCAGAGAATCCATAGAGGGGAAAAACCATACCAGTGCATGGAATGCGGAAAGAGGTTCATTTGGAGTGGGCAACTTACTTCGCATCAAAGAATGCATACTGGGGAGAAACCATACCAATGCTTGGAGTGTGGAAAAAGCTTCAGTGTAAGTGGGAACCTTACTGTACATCAAAGAACACACACAGGGGAGAAACCATATAAGTGTTTTGAATGCGGAAGGAGCTTCAGTGATAGTGGAAGTCTTAATAAACATCTAAGATTTCACACTGGCGAAAAGCCATATAAATGCATGCAGTGTGGAAAGAGCTTTGGTGGAAAAGGAAACCTGACTTTGCATCAGAGAACCCACACAGGAGAGAAGCCATATAAATGTGTGGAATGTGGAAAGGGCTTCAGTGCAAGCCAAAACCTTACTGTACATCAAAGAACCCATACAGGAGAAAAACCATATAGGTGTATGGTGTGTGGAAAGAGCTTCACCAATAGTGGACACCTTAATATACATGAAAGAACCCATACAGGGAAGAAACCATATAAATGTATAGAATGTGGAAAAAGCTTTGCTGGTAGTGGAAACCTTAGAACGCACCAAAGAACCCACAGGGGGCTGAAACCGTACAAATGCATAGAGTGTGGAAAAAGTTTCAGCCAGAGTGCACATCTACACTCACATCAAAGGGTCCACACTGGGGAGAGACCATACAAATGTACACTGTGTGAAAAGAGCTTCAGCGATAATGGATGCCGCATTAGGCATGAGAGAACTCACACTGGGGAGAAACCGTATCGGTGTATGGAATGTGGAAAAACCTTTGGTAGAACTGGAGTCCTTACTTTACATTTGAGAACACACACAGGAGAAAAACCATATAAGTGCATAGAATGTGGAAAAAACTTCAGTGAAAGAGGGAAACTTACTATACATCAAAGAACTCACACAGGGGAGAAGCCATATACGTGCATGGTGTGTGGAAAGAGCTTCAGTCGGAGTGAACATCTTACCCTTCATGTAAGAACACATACAGGGGAGAAGCCATATAAATGCACAGAATGTGGAAAGAACTTCAGCATCAGTGGAAACCTTAGGAAACATCAAATAACCCACAGAGGAAGAATGTCATATGAATGTGTGGAGTATGGGAAAAGTTTCAGTGGCAGCGGGAATTTTAGTTTACATAAAAGAATGCACACAGGCAGAAATCGGGTAAATACATGGAGTGTGGGAAAAGTTTCTGTGTAAACACTTCACATGTGGAAAGAAGCTATACTGCAGAAAAGCTCAATAAATACATAGACTATTGACAGTGTTTCTGTAATTTTGAAAAACCACACTGCACATTAAAGAATCCTCACAAGGGAAAAAGTTTATGAAATTTGGGAATTAATCATTGTGAACTCAAGCTTTCCTTCATTCGACTTTTTGGAGAAACCATAGTAATTTGTAGACTGTTAATATACTTCCTTCCATTAAATAGAGTTCATTCATACAAGAATCTTTACTCAGCCAGCCCGACCATGGACCTCCTACAGAGAAGCTTCTTTTTACAAAGAAGAAGCTTTCAAGTGGTCTCTCAAAGGTTCAAAATATTTTTGTTTTCTTACCCAAGGCTTACCTGACATGGATGTTTCATTTCACATGTGTATAATGTAAGTTCTGAATAAAAAAAATTGTTGAAATAGGTTGACCTGCACTTCTTTTCTGTGGTGTAGGAGCCTATTCCTATTCTTCCCATGTTATTTCTTCCTTTTGTATTAAAATTCCTGCCCAGAAACTTAGTTAACTGAGGTATTCCTGCAGTTCTCGCACAAAGCTGAGACTGTGTGAAGTTAAGAATTTTTGCATACTTTGGTCAAAGAAAAGGTTTTACTTCATATGAAAGCAGAGTCTTTTTGTCACAGGCCTGGGGCATAACGTTTATTTGAGGCCCCTTCCACAAGGTCAGTGTGGTGTCCTTATCGCACTGCACTGTTATAGCACTATATTCCACATTAACTGCCATGACAACATCGTACGGAATTGTGAGATTGGCAGCTTAAGGAGAGGCATTTAGAATTTTTGGCCAGAGAGCTCTTTGGGCTCAGTAAACTACAAACACTAATTCCACAGGATGTTGCTATGGCAGTTCAAGTGGAATCATAGTGGTATAACAGTGTAGTGTGATTGTGGCCATTTATGCGCTACACTGTTATGGTGCTATTATTCTACTTTCAACATCTTGTGCAATTCTGGGGTTTGTAGTTTACTGAGGCCAAAGAGCTCTCTGGCCAAGAATTCTAAAAGCCCCTCCTTAAACTGCAAACCCCAGGATTGCATTGGATGTTAAAAGTGGAATAATAGCCCTATAACAGTGCACTGCAGAAATGGCCAGTAAGATGAAACTTGGGAAACCCAGGTCTGAGTCCCTACTCAGCCGTGAGCCTCACTGACTTGTGATGAGGTGATAACCCAGCTCATCTTCCTCATGGGGTAGTGATGAGCTACAATTGGTGGCTGGATCTTACTCGCCCATGCTGTTGCAGGGATCTCAGCTTATATCCCACAGCTGCCTACACCAGATGTGGAGTTTCTTCCTTTATGTGAGGGTTCCATCCTTTACTTCACAACTGTATACAACAAAAATGGGGTTTTCCACTCAGACTGTCAGATCACAAGCACCAGCTGTGAGGATTCCTCTCAGACAATTCCACCACTTTGGCCAAAAGTATAGATCTTTACACTTAACCCACTGAAATGTGGAGCCTTCCACAGTGTTCACTACAAATGTGCAGTGTGAAGGCTTTCCCTGATCCCTTCCTCTGCCACACCTAAGGACTTCCTTCTGTCCCCCTGGTGTGGCACCAACTACAGGGTCAATTTAAATGTCCTAGAGCAGTGGTTCTCAACCTGTGGGTCCCCAGATGTTTGTGGACTTCAGCTCCCAGAAGCCCCAGCCACTATGGTCAATGCTCAGGGCTTCTGGGAGCTGAAGTCCACAAACATCTGGGGACCCACAGGTTGAGAACCACTGCCCTAGAGGTTCTTAATGAAGATTTATACAGTGGTCTCTCCACTTTTGCAAGGGTTCAGGGTGCACAACCTTCACAAAAGTGGAAAAACCATAAATAACTCCCCCCATGCTCCCCCTCCCATTCCCTTGCCTTTCGCCCTGGTGAGCGTGCCTGCCTTCTCCACGCCAGGGCAAAAGGCAAGGGAATGAGAGGGAAGGACTGCATATCTCTCCTCCGTTCCTTGCCTTTTGCCCCAGCATGTGGTTCTCTACATCCAAAAGGCAAGGGAATGGGGGGAAGACACACACGTGCTTTCCTTCTCCATGCATGGTGCTCCCCTTCCCATTCCTTTCTTTTGCTGGGGCACAGAGAAGGAAGCCATACACACCCAAGCAAAAGGCAAGGAAATGGGGCCTGTGTGCTTCTCCCCCATTCCCTTGCCTGTTGTCTTGGCACATGTTCTCCACACCAGGGCAAAAGGCAATGGAATCCCTTTCCTTTTGGCCCTTTCTGCAGCTTACCTTTTTTGAGCCCTGGGGTGCGGGGACAGCGCGAGCAGCCTCCAGCGAGAGGTTCTCACATCCCCGCTGCTTCAGCTCCATATGAGATGCCTGCTCCCAAGCAGGTGGTGCAAGAGCCCTACCTCTTCCTTCCTCAGCGCAGCCTGGGAGTTTCCTGGGGCAGGAAGCGCGACTGCTGCGGCTCCGGAGGCTCCGCACACACAGCAAGTGCATGCAGGGCCCTGGAGCAATGTGCGATTGTGCACCATTTTCGGCTGAAAGCCAAAAATGAAAAAGTGCATGAGCAGCGCCTGCCCTACCCTGGAGCACCGCACGATTGTGAGTGCGTCATGCAGATCGTTCCTCACAATCGCACGATGCTCCAGACACCCTTTCTCATGGCAAATGCCATGTGAAAAGGGCCTTTGTCTCAGCGTGTGGTTCTCCATGCTAGGCAAAAGGTAAGGGAATGGAGTGGGGGAAAGACATGCAGCGCCTTCTTTCTTGGCCCCCTACCATTCCCTCGCCTTTTGCCCAGACACAGAGAAGAAAGCCATGTGTGCCTGGGCAAAAGGCAAGGGCAAAAGGGGAACAGGGCGGGCAGGCACATTGTGAATAATAAGATTTGTGAATGTCAAACTTGCGAAGGGAGGACTTAATTTTTTATTCCCAACAGGATACCACCCTTACTTCCCTGTTTGAAACCCAGCTGTCAGGATGTTAGCCATTCTGGTAGCCAAAAGTATATAAAAACAAAAACATTTTATGTGCAGAAGACAAACATAACACAGCAGATTATTTATACATAACATCTGAAACATCACACTGTTTCCTCTTGAGCTAAACCAGATCCTTACTGATCACATAACTCAAGTATCATTTTCTGGAAACCATGGAGCCCTGTGAGAGACAGCTTAAGGGGCTGGGTATGTTTCATCTAGAGAAGGTGAAGAGGGGATATGACAGCCATCTTTACATGTTTGAAAGCATGTCATATGGAGGATGGAGCAAGTTTGTTTTCTGCTGCTCCAGAGACTAGGACAGGAATACACCACCAAAGCATTCCCAACAGATGGCCATCCAGCTTTTGTTTAAAAAAACCTCTAAAGAAGGAGACTCTACTACATAGCATAGTCCATTGTCAAACTGCTTTTACTGTCAGGAAGTTCTTCTTAATGCTTAGATGGAATCTCCTTTCCTGAAGTTTAAAGCCATTCCTCCATGTCCTGGTCTTTAGAATAGCAGAAAACAAGCTCGCTCCATTTTCCATTTCCCTTCAAAATTTTAAACATAGCTATCACGTCACCTCTTCACCCTCTCTTCTCCAGGCTAAACACACCCAGCTCCCTAAGCCTCACCTCATAGGGTATGATTTCCAGGCAAGTCACACTTTTTCTGCCTCAGAGGATGGCTCCCTCTGAACACATCTTGCCAAGAAACCCCCATGATAGGTTCACCTTAGGATCGTCATAAGTGGGGAATAACGTGAAGGCACACAACGACAAAATTCCACTCTAGCTGTCATGATTCTGTTTTATGAAATGCTGGGACTGGCAGCTGAGGGGGGTGGGCATTCAGAATTTTCAGCCAGAGAGCTTCCTTGCCTCCCTAGACGACAAATCCTAGGCTTCTGCAGTCTGCAAAATGTCCCTGGAATTGACACCGGGGTATCAGTTTGTACCCACAGGTATTTATCTACTGAATCTGCAGGTTCTGCAGAGCTCAGGGCATTTTAGAAGACATTGTTCCTGGTTGTCCCTCCTCCGATTCAAAAGACTCATGAGCGGAACCTGCATACAATCCTGACATTTAGACTGTGTTGAAAGTGATTGAAGGAGAGAGAGAGAGTCAGAGCTTCAAATATATTTATAATATATATTTAAAATATTTTTATTAAACATTTTAGCAATGTTGATTATCCTGCCCATCCCCAGGAAATAGAACAAAAACCCCTAAAACCGCTATCAAAGCCTAGAAAAATTGGTTTAAAAATACAGTGGAGTTGGGATAGCAAAATATACATATATGGGGATTATTTTTAATATTGCTTTACCAAGACTTGCAGGAGGCATTGAAACACACCACTGACAGATTAAATTGTGTTTTTTCTATTTCTTTCCACTGAGTGTCCCAGAGTCAGGACTGGATGTCTATCTGGACACATAAATATTACTTTAAAAAAATGCAATGGCAGAACTGCCTTACTTGTAGCCTTTGACAGTTGACTTGGCCATTTTTCATAAACTTCAAATGTTTAAAGATAGCCAGATTAATGGCTTTAAAACAGAGGGGAGCTTTGCACAGCCCACCTGAAGTTGGTGAACTGCATGTCGCAGCAGCCCTAATCAGTGTAGCTAGTGATGCATGGTATTGGGAGTTGTAGTCCTGCAAAAAAAGGGTCTCACAGAAAGCTCCACTCTGGCTTTAAAAGAGTTCTGGTGGAAATGGGCACTGATGGACTGACACAGATCTTATGGAGGGGAGAAATCGTAAGGCAGAACTCCATTGCTTTGGTCAGACCCCACCTGGAATACTGTGTCCAGTTCTGGGCACTACAATTTAGGAAGGATATTGACAAGCTGGAACATGCCAGTGACAGAGGAACTATAACATTGTTCTGCCTGCTTTTACACCATGCTCAGTGATGTAACATCCCAGCTCCAGTGTCCTCATCACACTAGACAATTATAGTACTATGATTCCACTTTAATTGCCATGGCTACATCCTATGGAATCTTGAACTATGTACTTTAGTGAATCACTAGTGTTTTCTGATGGTGCATTCAATATTTTCCCCCCTTGCTTGCAAATAACAGGATTCCAGAGGGTGAAACTATGGCCATGAAAGTGGAATCGCAGATCTATAACAGTTAAGTCTGGTGAAGACTTAAGGTGAAGGGTCTGGAAGCCATGCCCTCTGGGGGACACGTGGCTGGCTAACAGTACGTGTGAAAGGGATCTAGGAGTCTTAATAGACTACAAGCTGAACATGAGTCAGCAGTGTGATGCGGCAGCCAAGAAAGCCAAAGCAATTCTTAGTTGCATCAATAGGAGTATGGTGTCTAGATCGAGGGAGGTATTGGTACCACTTTATTCTATGTTGGTTACTTGAATCTTGAATACTGCGTCCAATTCTGGGCACCCCAATTCAAGAAGGATATGGATAAGCTGGAGCAGGTCCAGAGGAGGGCAACCAAAATGGTGAGGGGCCTGGAAGCCATGCCCTATGAGGATAGACTTAGACAGCTGGGTATGTTTTGTCTGCAGAAGAGAAGGTTAAGAGGGGACATGATAGCCATGTTTAAATATTTGAAGGGATGAGCAGGCTTGTTCTCTACCGCTCCAGAGACTAGGACAAGGAGCAATGGATTCAAGTTGCAGGAAAGGAGATTCCACTTGAACCTCAGGAAGAACTTCCTGACGGTCAGGACTGTCCGGCAGTGGAATGTGCTGCCACGGAGTGTGGTGGAGTCTCCTTCTTTGGAGGTTTTTAAGCGGAGGCTGGATGGCCACTTGTCGGTAGTGCTTTGAGGGTTTTCCTGCATGGCAGGGGGTTGGACTGGATGGCCCTTGTGGTCTCTTCCAACTCTACATTTCTATGATTCTACGATTCTATGATTCTATGAACTTTTGAAATTTAAGGTCCTTTTAATCCAAGATCTTTTCAACAAAACTCTGAGGATTATGTCCACAATACTTGTGTACCAAGCCCTTGTCGGAGGAGCCTTGCTAGGGCCTGCTCTAGAAGCCAGGGGATGATGGAGAACTGAGGAAGTCTCCCAGGAATAACACCATGTTATTCCATTAATAAGAAGTCATCACTTAAGGAAGATTTCCTACCTCTGGTTTCTCCTCCTTTGCTCTTGGCTGCGGAGAGAAAGAACAGGCTTGGGGATCTGAGAACATTTCACATTTCCCTTCATTTGTTCACTGGTAACCACTACCTTAGAAAGCCTATTACCCTGAAAGGACCAGATCCTGGCTGATCTTGGAAGCTATGCAAGGTAAGCCTTGGTTAGTACTTGGATGGGAGACCACCTATGACTGCCAGGACCTGTAGGCTATATTTCAGAGGAAGGAACTAGCAAAATCACAAGTATTCCTTGCCTAAGAAAACCTTACAAAATTCATGGGGTGGCCATAAGTTGACAGGCAACTTGAAGCCACACAACCACTGCCTTCAGAAAGCGAAGTAAATTTGTGTTTGATATCTATTTTGTGTGCATGACTTTTCAGTCTTTTTAGCTTCCAGTTTCACATCCTTACAAAGATAAACCCATTTTTATTCAAAATTCATGAAAGACAATCAAGAAATTGAAAGTACTTAATTGAGATGTTAAATGGCAGCCGTCACTGTATGCTTATTTGGACAGAATCTTTTGAAAATCACTGTGTTTTACTGCAGAAGAATAATTGCTTTGGTGATTGCTGATACCCTCAAAAAAGAGGGAAATGTGTTTTGAAAATACTACTCTGATTCTGCACATTTTTTTATTCTCTCGACTGGTTGATTTTTCCCTTAGAATCACAATTCAGAATCTGTTGCACTGGAGACCTGTTGTCATGCAGAGGATAGGTGTTTAAAACAGTTTTTAAAATATCATAATCATAACACTTCCCAACCTTAGAAGTGATATATAGCATAAGAGCTGAGATTGCACTATTCTCAAATCACCCATGAAGCACCTATGAAATTAAGATCAATTTTATTTACCTGAAAGTAAGTTTCATTGAATTCAATCGGGTTTAATTTACTTCAATCGGATTTACTTATTATGATATCACAAAATCAGTATTTTCTTTTTTTTTAATTTTATTTTTATTAAAGTTATAACAAACAATATTTACAAATAATCATTCTTTCTTTTTATAAATATATAAGAAACAGAAAGCAAAGAAATAAATACAATCAAATTTATATACCTATATACTTATAAATTTAAATACCTATCCAACATCTAATTCTATTTCTATTTCTTCTTCTACTGATCTTCTATCTTAATCTACATAAATAAATAGATAAATAGATCATTTCCCTTTTTATGTGACTTGCCATATAATTTTGAAAATATATTTTTCGATTCCCTTTTCCCATATCTTTGCTTGTTTTCATTCTTTTCATGTTTCTTTCTGAATCTCCTATTTTCTTTGTATGTATTCTTTAATTGGTTTCAATTATTCCCTATTTTTCCCTCTTGTTTCACCCTTAAGTGCCATTGTCAAATCATCCATCATTATCATTTCTGATAGTTTGACATCCCATTCCTCAATATTAGGTATATGTTCACACTTCCAGTACTTTGCATAAGTATTCCTTGCATTTGATACCATATATAGTATTATTCTCCAGTATCTAATATGCTCTTTTTCTATTTGATGTAACACATTTAAAAGAAATATTTCAGGGTGCAAAGGAATATTAATTTGTAATATTTCCAATATTTCCTTTTGAATGCTTTCCCAATATCTTTTAGCTTCAGAGCATGACCACCACATATGAAAAAATGTTCCTTCTTCTATCTTACATTTCCAACATTTACTGGAAATCTTGTACATTTTTCTTAATTTTGCTGGGTCTAAGTACCATCTATAGAAAGTAATTTTCTTTCAGTATTTTCAAGATGATATGATTTATATCAGGAGGGCAGCTGCGAAGGGGGCAGAGACTATTCTTCTCTCCAACTAAGCCCCACATTTTTCAGTGAAAAATGACCAACCTAAAAAAGAAAAATCTATTTTGGGGATTTCAAAACAGGGAATGCCAATCCCATAGCTAGCTGCCTTCAGTCACAAAATTTAAGATGTGTAGTTTCTAGTTTCCTGAGGCCACAGAGAATTCTAAAGGCCTCTCCCTAAACTGCAAATCCCAGCATTCCAGCTAAAGTGGAATGATAGCGCTGCAGCAGTGTAGCGTGACAAGGTCCTGAGTGGGAGGGAGACTGATCCTCCAGGGAGGAAGGGGAGAAGGCTTTTCTGTGTCTGTCTCTGAATCTTTGACCATGTCCACACTACAATGTTAAGAGTGCTTTATTCCACTTTCAGCATCCTATGGAATCCTGGGGTTTGTAGTTTAGCAAGGGACATGTAGAATTCTCAGCCAGAGAGTTCTTTGGTGTCAGTAAACTACAAACCCCAGAATTCCACAGGATGTTGAAAGTGGACTAAAGCACTCTTAACATTGTAGCGTGGAAATGGCCTTTGTCCCTCCCCACAGAAAGGGGGCTAAGCACACAGTGTGACTCTGCTAAGTGGCTTCAGCTCCCAGGTCCTCCTCCAGAGTCCTCCAGGAGGCAAGCGAGAGCCAACATCGGCCAGACCGTCCCTCCTACTTCCCTGCAGCGCCTCTCTAGGAAGATTCGCTCACATGCACGCATGGCCGGAAGGGGCGGGGCAGAGAGCCAAAGATGGACAGCCCGATAGAGAATTTGATTTATTTTTCCCTGGGGGAGCCTGCTAGAGAAGGAGCTTGGGATTGACTCTCCTCTCCCCCCCGACGCTCGGCACCCTGTTTTCTGGGGGAGAAAGAGGGAGCCTTTTGTGCGTTTGGGCCAAGAAGGAGACCCCCAGCGCCCCCCCCGTTCAGCCCCCTATATTGTGGGTGAGAGAAAACAGGGCCTTTTGTTTTCCCATCTCCTGGGCGTTTGGGTCAAGGAGGGGACCCCTCGGAGCTGGGAGACCCCCAGGTCTGAAAGACCCCCAGGGCCAAGAAGAAGACCCCCAGAGCTGAAAGGCCCCAGGACCAAGGAGGAGACCCCCAGGGCTGAGAGACCCCCAAGACCAAAGAGGAGACCCCTCAGGGCTTGCCGCTGTGAGAGGCAAGGTGGGAAAGTGAGGTGGTGGTGGTGGTGCTGGAGGAGGACGAGGAGGAGGAGAAATTCACCACCAGGAATTGGGGGAAGGAAGGGAGGCAGACAGGGAGGGAGATCCCAGCAAGTTGAGAAAAGCAAGCCGGAATCTCTCTCTCTCCTGAGACCTCCATCTTGATTCCCCCAGATGCTTATTTGTTGGTGAGATAAAACAGTCTATCTTTCCTGCAAGGCACTTGGCAAAGTGCCTGGGTGCTCCCCTCCTCCGCTGCTCTCTCCTCACAACAATCCTGCAAAGGAGGAGGGGATATAAAAGATGCTGCCATGTGGGATGGCCAGTTCAGAAGCTTCATATTGGGGAATGGGGGTGGCACATGGATCCTTCTCCTCTTGCTCTGGCATCATAATCGCTTCTCAGTAGAATCCACTTCAGATTGAAGGGTAGTTCAAAGTACCCTGAGTTTCTAAGGCTTGGTGCCACTCTTAAGAAGAATAAAAAGCAGTTACCTTAGGCAGCAGATGCAAGGAGGCAGTAGTGGCAGCATGCCAGCTTTGTCCCCTATGATGAAGGACAAACCTACATAAACTGAACAATATCCAAGGGGCAAAGGGGGTGACATCTTGTCGTTTGCTTCAGACAGCAGAAGGTCTTGGGCTGGCACCATGGCGTAGCCAGGACACTGAAAAGCAGTGTGGTTTTTGCGGAGATACACAGTGCAAGATATTTGCTAAAAAGCAGGAGATATGAGAGGAATGTGCAAAAAAAGGCAAAGTAGGATGGCATTGAATCGCTAGTGACAGAGCAAGCAGAAGGATGCTGCATTGCTTGATAGCAGCCAGTAAGAAAAGGAAACCCATCTGCTGCCTTCCTGTCCCTAATTTTTCGCTGAGGTCATGGTAATTGTTTTCTGTACAGGGGAAGGAGCCACTTCTCGCATAAATTTGATTGTGAAGCAACTCCCTACCTCAAGAGAATTTCAGAACTATTCATTCATCAGACTTCTCTTTTTCCCCCCTTTGTAGGCCTTGGTATCCTTCATAATTTTGCTAGTCAAAAGTTGGAAGTTGAAAGGCTGGCAGAAGAGGAAAGTGCTCCATGGTCATGTTGGAACCTGCATGGGAAAACAGATCAAAGATGGAAGAGCAACAGTTGGCTTATCATGATGGCCTTCACACTGCTCAGGCTAACTACAGAGGAGACTTCTTGGGAAGAACTATGGAGAAGAAGAGCCTGGGGGAGGATGTGCTCCCTTCAGATGTACAGCGCCGGCACTTCAGAGAGTTTGGCTACTGGGAGTCTTCAGGGCCTCGGGACGTTTGCAACCAGCTCCATGCTCTCTGCCGTCTGTGGCTGAAACCAGAGACCCACACAAAGGCTGAGATGCTGGACCTGGTAATCCTGGAGCAGTTCCTGGTTGTCCTTCCCCCAGAAATAGAGAACTGGGTGAGGGAATGTGGAGCAGAGAACACTTCGCAGGCAGTGGCCCTGGCAGAGGGCTTCCTTCTGGGTCACACAGAGAAGATGAAACAGGAAGAGCAGCAGGTGAGAGCATCACAATCCAGTCATTTCGTATGGCTGGAGATGGATGGATGATAGATAGATAGATAGATAGATAGATAGATAGATAGATAGATAGATAGATAGGATATTTCTGCAGGATATTAAAAATTTTTGAACAAATTGAGGCTTGCTCCAGATAAGAAAGAGGGGCTCCTGGTCAGTCAAAAGGCAGATGAGGGAATAAGGGTTCTGCCTGTGCTGGATGGGGTGACAGTCCTCCAGAAGACAGAGTTTGAGTGAACTCCTGCATTCAGCCCTGAGCCCGGATACTCAGGTTTCTGTTGTGGCCGGAAGTGCTCTTTTACAGTTAAAACTAGAGAATGAACTGCACCTGTTCCTGAAATGTTTATCTTACCATGGTGATGCATCCTTTAGTTATAGGCTGCTTGGATTACTGTAATGTGCTGTATGTGGGGCTGCCTTTGAAGAAACTT
The DNA here is from genome assembly GCA_948472985.1 of Iguana delicatissima. NCBI lineage: Eukaryota > Metazoa > Chordata > Lepidosauria > Squamata > Iguanidae > Iguana > Iguana delicatissima. The sequence goes on along the minus strand of CAOKZL010001488.1, from coordinate 264,938 downwards.
CAGCTGATCATAAAAACTGTAGCCAAACTGTCAACTAAGGCTGGTTGCAGAGATGTTACAACAGCTAAAGTGGTTGCCAGGTCAATTCCAGGCATAACTCGGGGAGCTGGTTATGACCTATTGTGACTGGGCCTGCTTCTTCTCTTAAACTGGTATGATAGCTTCCCAGTCTGATAAAACACCCTGTCACTTCACACAGCTCTGCCTTCCCCTATTAAAACACCACTTTTGTGTAAAAAATTGGGAAGCCTTTCAATGGTTATTTAGAACCCCATTATAGTTCTATTATAGTGTGGTTCTGTTTGGTTATAACTACTGTATATCATTCAGCTGAGGCAATCTTTATAAAAATAAAGTGGGATGTTTATTAAAATAATATTCAGAACAAAATATTGGATTTTATATATAGATCAAAGGTCAAACAGAATGCTCTGAGAAATAAAATTCCTCCACCCCTTGGCTGAGGGACTCTATTTCAGAGTTCTAACTGAAAGATGGCAAAAGATAATCAGTGTGTATCTTTTATATATATATATTCCCTCTCAGGCCACCAGCCCCTCCCTCTCACTGATGGGCTAGGTTTTTCTCCTGCAGAGCCATTCTGGTTGCTTGGCAACCTGTTGCTGGGCCATTTGGTACCCAGGATGGCCACACTCCAGACTCTGTCACACCTGTCTACTGGGCTTGAGTCCAGACTATTTGAAGAACCATATACTCCCAAATGAGCATGCTTGGGTCTGGAGGTCCTGCCACCCGCCAAAGGCATGCCTTGTGAGACAGTGGGAGAGGGCTTTCTCAGTGGCTGCTCCCAGGAACTCTTTTCCAAGGGAGGTCAGACTAGTTCCATCCTTGCTGTTTTTCCACCAACATGGGAAATTTTTTTTATTCCAGCAGCCTTCTGAATACGGAGTGAAAGGGCTTTTAATAATGTGCTGTTCTATTGTTTTATTTTTGCCTTTTAATCTATATGTTTTGAATGGTTATAGAATCAAAACCTTAATGTGTAATGTTTTTAATTTTTCTATGTTTTATATTTCTTTTATGTATGTTTTTAATCTATGTGGTTTTTTTGTACCTGTGCTAATTGCTGTAACCTACCTGGAGTCTCAGTCATGAGGAAAAGTGAGATGTCAATGAACAGAAATAAATAATACAGTAGGACCCCCGTATCCACGGGGGATTGGTTCTGGACCTCCCCACAGATACTGAAATCCACGGATAGTACTGAATGCCCTGTCCTGCCCTGGGTTCGATCACAGCGGCAGCCAGCAGGAAAACAGTGAGGAGTGCAGTATCCCACGATCTCCACTGTTTTCCCACCGGCTGCCACCACAATCAGCCTGGGGCTGCTGGCAGGAGGTGGGAAAACAGCGAGGAGCATGATCCCATAATCCCTGCTGTCTTCTCACTGGCTGCCACCGTGATCAAGCCTAGGATGAGGGGCAGGAGGTGGCAATGAGTGCGATCCCACGCCCATCGCTTCTCTCCTGCCTGCCACCAGCACAATCGAGCCCAGGGCGAGGGGCAGGAGGCAGTGATGAGCTCAATCATGCGCTCATTGCCGCTCTCCTGCCTGCTGCTGGAGTGATCAGGCCTAGGGTGAGGGGCAGGAGGCGGCGATGAGCGCAATGCTGCACTCATTGCTTCTCTCCCATCCGCTGCCACCTCTGCCAATGATGGATAACTGAATCAGCGCACAATGAATCCGTGGATATGGGGGTCCTATTGTAATACAGTCAGACCTCCACATTTGCGGGTTTCACTTTTGCAGATTTCATTATTCACAGATTATTTGCTGCAAGAGGTTCACATTAGGGTTGCCATAGTTTAGAAGTGACTTGAATGCACACCACAAAGTGCCACTGACAGGAGGAAGTTCTTTCTAGCCATCATATCTGTTCCCTTTGAAAATTGATTTGTGGTGACCTTAAGGCGAACCTATCATGGAGGTTTTCTTGGCAAGGTTTGCTGCCTTTGCCTTTCTCTGAGGTTGAGAGAATGTGACTTCCCAGACTTCCCTGAAGTCACATACCGTGTTTCCTGGTCAAGTAGGGATTCAAATCCTGGACTCCAGAGTCTTAACTTTGGCACTCACACAGTGGCTGCTGCTGTGTCCCTTTCGTCAGAGATTTGGCAGCAGGACGCAGGGGTTTGTGTGCCGAAATTGCTCCCTCATTTGCAAACAAGGGAGCGGTTTGTGCATACCTACCACCTTGTCCTTTGGTGCCCACAGCCCCTGCTGTGGCATGCCTGATGAAAGGGACACAGTAATTGGCATGTGCAAACGTGCAAAGTGCTCCCTTGTTTGTATAGTTTCATTACCCATGCACCCTGCTTCCACATCTCTGTTGTTGCTGGTGTCCAGCAGCAGGACTCGCAAACCCTCTGTGAGGGCTGTGTGTACTCCCAGGAGTCTCTGGACCCCAGGTTAAGAATCAGTGGTCTACACCAACTCCCTCCTGTTTTTCTGGAAACCATCCAAAGTGGAGATGGTACAGGTGGACCTGGTCGTCTTCCATTCTTTTCCTAATCCTCTTTTTTCTTTCCTCTCCTTGGTGCTGCTTCTGGTGCAGGACTGGCTTGCAGAAGAGATGGATGAGGTGGAGAATCCTCCTTCTGAGACCAGGTGGATCAAGCAGGATGGGGACGGAGGACCCAGCTCAGAGGGTAAGGGCCAAAGGGGGGAACTTTTCATCTCGGTGCTTTGTCTTAAGTTTGCCTAAAGTATCTGGGCTATGTGGTTTGCAGTGCTGTAACAGTTTCAGGTATCCTCACCAGGACTTTGAAATGACATGTGTTTAAGTGAGAAAAGATCAACAAAAGTGCTGCTCTTGTGGGTTGGTATCTTTACCACTGAGAGCCATTGTGGTCTAGTGCAGTGGTTCTTAACCTTTTCTTTACTGGCAATCATCTACAAATATAATTTTTGTCCAGGACCCCCAAGACTTAATTCAAGATTTAAATTTTTAAATGTAGATTGGGTGACCTTGAGCAAGTCACATTCTCTCAGCCTCAGAGGAAGGCAGAGGCAAACATCTTCTGAACAAATCTTGCTAGGAAAAAAAAAACCTGTGATAGGTTCACTTTATAGAACCATAGACCCCAGGGGCCATCCAGTTCGACCCCCTGCTATGCAGGAACACCTATCAAACCATTCCCAACAGATGGCCATCCAGCCTCTGCTTAAAAATTTCCAAAGAAGGAGATTCCACCACACTCCAAGGCAACCTGTTCCACTGCTGGACAGCTCTGACGGTCAGGAAGTTCTTCCTGAGGTTCAAGTGGAATCTCCTTTCCTGCAGCTTGAATCCATTGCTCCTTGGCCTAGTCTCTAGAGCGATAGAAAACAAGCCTGCTCCCTCCTCAACAGGACATCTCTTCAAATATTTAAACATGGCTGTCATGTCCACTCTTAACCTTCTCTTCTGCAGACTAAACATACCCAGATCCCTAAGCCATTCTTCATAGGGCTTCCAGGCCCTTCACCATTTTGGTCATCCTCCTCTGGACACGTTCCAGCTTGTCGACATCCTTCTTGAATTGAGGTGCCCAGAACTGGACACAGTATTCCAAATGAGGCCTTACCAATGCAGAATAGAGTGGTACCATTACCTCCCTCGGTCTAGACACCTATTGATGCAACCAAGAATTGCGTTGGCTTTCTTGGCTGCTGCGTCACACTACTGGCTCATGTTCAGCTTGTGATCTACCAAGACTCCTAGATCCCTTTCACATGTACTGCTATCCAGCCACACGTCCCCCATCATATACTTGTGACTTTCACTTTTTCTGCCCAAGTGCAGGACCCTACATTTCTCTCTATTGAAATTCATTTTGTTAGCTTTGGCCCAGCTCTCCAATCTGTCAAGGTCGTATTGAAATTTGATCCTATTCTCTGGTGTGTTAGCAACCCCTCCCAATTTGGTATGATTTGCAAATTTGATCAGCATGCCCTCCACTCCTTCATCCAAGTCATTGATGAAGATGTTGATGCGTTAAGGTTGCCATAAGTCAGAAGTGACTTGAAGGCACACCACAACAAAGTGCCACTGACAGGAGGAGGTTCTTTTTAGCTGTCATGTCTCTCCCCATTGAAAATTGCCTTAAGTCATGCTCTCTTCGCCTCTGAGCAAGGTGATGGCAAGGAATCTGTGTGACAGATTTGCCTAAGGGTCACCATAATTTGGAATTGACTTGAAGGCCACAGCAACAAATAACTCTGACCACCAGGCAGCCCCAGAGTCCACTTATAGTTCTTGTCATCTCCTTGTGCAGGGAAGAACTTGGAACCTGGACTGTGCAGCTGTCCCCTTGATTCACTCAAGCACAGAAATGGGTCTCTAATGATATTGATTCCTGGTGTGGATTTCAGCTGAAGGCTGCTTTAAGAGTTGACCCTGGTTAAATCTGGGTACAAAAAGGAGAAGCCAGCAGGAACCTTCAACAAAATGTGGCAGTGCTGAATGGATCTGCTGAAGATTTCATTCTCTTAGTTGGCTTCACCTTAACATCACAGAATTGTAAAATTGGAAGAGATCACAAGGGCCATCCAGTCCAACCCCCTGCCATGCAAGAATTGAAGCATTCCTGACAGATGGCCATTGAGCCTCTCTTTAAAAACCTCCAAACCACACTTTGAGGCAGTGTATTGGACTGTTGAACAGCTCTAACCATCAGGAAGTTCTTCCTAATGTTCAAGTGGAATTTCTTTTCCCTCCCCTGTCCCACCTACCGCTTCCATTCAGAAGTGTCAGTCAGCATCCCCTTCCCACTGAATACCTCCAACCTCAATCTGCTCTTTGAGCAATTATTTTTCTCCATTTTAGACTAAAGCCAAGATTGATATAGCTAAGCCACATTTCTCTTCTGGTAACATTTAAAAATAGTTAGTCAAGGTGTACCAGAAAATGATGATTCCAGAGAACACAGCCATTTTCTCTGCTCCTGTGTAAGTCTCTTCTCTGGTCTTACACCAACTCCATTCCATTCCTTTTTCACTTAAATTTTGTTGCTTCTTCCTCAAAATCAGTTAACACCCTGTAGTCAGTTGGTTCTCCCTGAACTACCTGAACTTACTCAGTTCTCCCTTATTCAGTTGAGTCAAAATTTATAACAATATACTATAATCTTTATTAAAATAACAAACAGAACAAAGAATTGGATTTCATATGTATGTTGAAGCTCAAAGAGTTCTTCAGAGTGCGTTTAGACAGTTTCCTTATATCTTTACACCAGCTTATCAGCACAGGTGTCACAAGCAGCCCTTTGGCTACACTCTCTCCAAAAGCTCGACCTCAAATCCAGGTCACACTTTTCTGACCAGATTTTATAATGGTCTAATTTCTCTTCTGCCTCTCTCCAGGCTTTCTCTGAGAAATAAAACCTTTTCACTCAATCAACACCCCAGGCTGACTAAAGGACTCTATTTCAGAGTTCTCTCTCACAGAAGGACTGCCAAAAGGACAATCAGTGTGTGCCTTTTATATGTTCTCCCTTTCAGGCCACCAACCTCTTTCCCTCACTGATGGGCTGGGTTTCTCTTCTGCAGAGCTATTCTGGTTGCCCTGCAACCTGTTGCTCGGCAGCTCTGGCACTCAGGATAGCCACACCCCCAGAACTGCATCACAATAGATGATGTTCTCTTTTTGTTCCTCACAGGAGCTGATACAGGGCTATGGCGTATATGGAGACCCATATCTCTTCATTATGATGGACTCAGAACAGCTTCTTCAAAACTGGATCAGGTAGGGGAGAGAATCACAGATGGGCCAAGAAGGGGCAGGCTGGATACACATCCTGACAGCTTGTCATGTTCTCTCTCTCCCCTTTTTGTCTGATTTGACCATAAAGGAGCCTGTGATAGCCATTGCATAAAACTTTAAATTATTTTCCACATCCCCTAACTATGTTATCCTTTTTCTGGTTAGAGGTTGGAATGTTCTGATCACAGGTTCATTCTTTTTCACAGGTGACCTTCAGAGAGGTGGCTGTGGACTTCACTGAGGAGGAATGGACCCTGCTGGGTCCAGGCCAAAGAGCTCTTCATTGGAACGTGATGATGGAGAATTTGGGGATTGTCTCCTCGCTGTGTAAGGAACCCCTCTTTCCTTATGGTTGGTCAAATCAGTTTACCTTAAAAATAAGATCAGAGCTCTTCTTCAAGGGTTAAAGTAGCGTGAGTCATCATGTTCACCTGACTGGTTTATGAGCTTTTTAGGATTAGAACCTTCTGAGGGATTGTTCGAGACCTTTTGATCTGCTGGGACGCTTGTATTGCAGAGACTGTAACAAAAAGCGCTTCTTGTCTTGTTTCCCCCCTGGAGTTGAGTGCAGGTTTATCTGGTAGTTGTGCCTCTGGGCTTCACTTCTTTAACAGAAGACTTGGTGCCGGGGGCAGAAATTACTGAATCATAGAGTTGGAAGAAACCATAAGGGTCATCGAGCCCAACCCTCTGCTATGCATTCCCAACAGATGGCCATCCAGCCTCTGTTTAAAAACTTCTTCTGGGCACCACAATTCAGGAATGATATTGACAGGCTGCAATGTGTCCAGAGGAGGATGACCAAAATGGTAGAAGGCATGGAAACCATGCCCTATGTGAGGATCAGGTTAAGGAAATGGGTATGTTTAGCCTGGAGAAGAGAAAGTTAAGAGGTGACACAATAGCTTTGTTTCAATATTTGAAGGGATGTCATCTGGAGAGACTAGGACATGGAAGAATGGCTTCTAAGTTCAGGAAAACAGATTCCATCTCAACATTAGGAAGAAATTCCTGGTGATAAGAGCAGTTCAACAGTGGAATATAGTGCCTCGGAGTGTGGTGGAATCTCCTCCTTTGGAGGTTTTTAAAGAGAGGCTAGATAGCCATCTGTCAGGAATGCTTTGATTGTGTCTTCCTTCATGAAAGAAATAAGGGGGTTGGATTAAGTGGCCCTTGGGGTCTCTTCCAGTTCTCTGAAGAGCGTTTCAAGGAAGGAGTTGACATGGAGGTTCAGCAGAACTGGTAGAATCATAGAGTTGGAAGAGACCCCAGGGGCCATCCAGTCCAACCCCTTGCTATGCAGGAACACACATCAAAGCACTCCCAACAGATGGCCATCCAGCCTCTTCTTAAAAACCTCCAAAGAAGGAGACTTCACCACACTCCAAGGCAACATATTCTATTGCCTAGACAGCTCTGACTGTCAGAAAGTTGTTCCTAAGGTTCAGGTGGAATCTGCTCCTTCAATCCGTTGCTCCTTATCCTAATCTCTGGAGCAGCGAAAATCAAGTCGGCTCCCTCTTCGACATGACATCCCTTCAGATATTTAAAAATGGCTATCATATCCTCTCTTAACCTTCTCTTCTGCAGACTAAACATACTCAGCTCCCTAAGCCGCTCCTCATAGCTCATGGCTTCCAGACCCTTCACCATTTTGGTCACCCTCCTCTGGACACGTTCCAGCTTGTTGATATCCTTCTTGAATTGAGGTGCTCAGAACTGGACACAGTATTCCAAATGAGGTCTAACCAATGCAGAATAGAGTGGTACTATTACCTACCTTGATCTAGACACCATACTGCTATTGATGCAGAGCCAGTGGAAAGCCTCTGGAGTCTCAGCTCAGCTAACAAATTGTCTTCCCTGTTTGATTTCAGTCTTCTCTTGTCCCTTGTTTGTTTGTTTATTAACATGTTTACAGCCCACACTATATCCAAAGATCTCAGGGCAGCTTTCAATAAAGTTAAGCTAAACAATAAATACTAATAAGATTGAGAATAAGAATAATTTTAATAAAAATAATTATTAGTATTTCATAATTAACATGTAATAAATATTTCAATAATAATAACTTTAAAATATATAAAATCATTTCTTAATTTAAAACCCATTAAAATAATTTAAATTGATACTAAGCATAGGTATCTACAAACTGAATAAAATCAATTAGGCCAAGGTTTTGACTTGGCACTGAAGTGATATCAGCATTGGCATAAATCAGGCCTCCGAGAAGAGGATATTCCACAATTGGGGTGCCACAATGGAGGAGGCCCTCACCCATGGCCTCTTACAGTTCACTACCACCATTGGGGAAAATGAGGGCCCTTCCAGGAGACCATCATTCTTGGGCAAGTGTATAGAGAGAGAAGCACTCCTAAAGTATTGAGGTCCCAAGCTGCTTAGATTACCTTCAATTCAGATCAGAAGCATTTTGGCCACCAGTGCAGTTCTTTCAGAACCAATGTTATATGGCTACTTTATGCTCTGGCAATTTGTTTCTCTCCTTTTAAGGTGGAGGCGGGCAAGAGAATGAGAAGGAAGGAGAACCACATGGGATCTTGTTTCAAAGACCCAGATGTGAACAAATGAAAGAACAGGGAACAAATATTGACACTAAAGAGTTAAGCTGGAAAAAAGCCTCTGATTTTCAAAGTGATGATATTTGTGGATTCTCATGCCAAGAAACACCACAGCAAGAAATGGAAAGGTGTGAATATCTTCCGTATGGAGGAAACTTCATTTGTAATGCTGACGAGAGCTTTAGGTATACTCTTGACCAGAAAACTCGTACAATCAAACTTGACCAGAGTTCCATGTGTAATCTTGACGAGAGAACTCTTACAAAGGAGATGCCTTTCAAAAGTGACTGTGGAAAGGCGACCAGTTTTACCAAGTGTGTGATTTCCCATGAAAGAATTCACACAAAAGCAAAACTATATAAATGCCTGGAGTGTGGAAAGAGGTTCGGTTGGAAAATGTGTCTCACTCGTCACCAAGCAACACACATGGGGGAGAAACCATTCAAATGCTCAGAGTGTGGGAAAAATTTCACTTGGAAGATGAGCCTCATTGCTCATCAAGCAACACACACGGGGGAGAAACCATTTAAATGTTTGGAGTGTGGCAAAAGCTTTAATCGGAAGACACACCTTACTGGTCATCAAGCCACTCACACAGGTGATAGACCGTTTAAATGTTTGGAGTGTGGAAAGAGTTTCATTTGGAAGATTAGCCTCACCAGTCACCAAGCAACACATACAGGGGAGAAACCATTCAAATGCTTGGAGTGTGGAAAAAATTTCAGACAGAAAATAAACCTCATTCATCATCAAGCAGCCCATACAGGAAAGAAGCCCTTTAAATGCTCAGAGTGTGGAAAGAGCTTTAGTCGCAAGACGCACCTCACTCGTCATCAAATCACTCACACAGGGGAGAAACCATTTAAATGCTTGGAGTGTGGGAAGAGCTTTAGTCGAAAAACACACCTCACTCGTCATCAGACCACTCACACAGGGGACAGACCCTTCAAATGCTCAGACTGCGGCAAGAGCTTCACTTGCAAGATAAGCCTCACTAGTCATCAAGCAACGCACACAGGGGAGAAACCATTCAAATGCTCGGAGTGTGGGAAAAGTTTCATTTGGAAGATAAGCCTCACTAGTCATCAAGCAACACACACAGGGGAGAAACTATTTAAATGTTTGGAGTGTGGGAAGAGCTTTAGTCGGAAGACACACCTCACTCGTCATGAAGCCATTCACACAGGGGAGAGACCCTTTAAATGTTTAGAGTGTGGAAAATGCTTCATTTGGAAGACACACCTCACTCGTCATCAAGCAATGCACACAGGGGGGAAGCCATTTAAATGTTTGGAGTGTGACAGGAGCTTCTGTGAGAAGACGCAACTCATTTCTCATCAAGCATCTCACACAGGGGAGAAACCATTTAAATGCTCAGATTGTGGCAAGAGCTTCAGCTGGAAGATAAGCCTGACTAATCACCAAGCCACACACACAGGGGAGAGGCCCTTTAAATGCTCAGAGTGTGGACGAAGTTTCATTTGGAAGATAAGCCTCACTAATCATCAGGCAACGCACACAGGGGAGAGACCATTTAAATGTTCAGAGTGTGGCAAGGGCTTCAGTTGGAAAACACACCTCACTCGTCATGAAATCACTCACACAGGGGAGAGGCCATTTAAATGTTTGGAGTGTGGGAAATGCTACATTTGGAAGACGGACCTCACTCGACATCAAGCAACACACACGGGGGAGAGGCCATTTAAATGCTTGGAGTGTGGGAAATGCTTTGTGTGGAAGACCGATCTCACTCGTCATCGAGCCACACACACAGGGGAGAGACCATTTACATGCTTGGAGTGTGGGAAATCCTTTAGTCGGAAGACAGACCTCACCCGTCATCAAGTAACGCACGCAGGAGAGATAAGCGTGGAAACTCTTTCATTCAGAGCTGACCCCTTATGTGACATCAAAGAATTCATACACAGGACACATCATTTAAATGCTCCAAGGGTGGAAAGTCCTTCAGTCATTCCAAACACCTTATGACACCCACAAACGTTCATATCCAGTGGGAACCAGCTCACCTGCCATCAGGAAGATCACACAGAGGGGAAACTGTTGAAATGCTTGGAGTGTGCAAATATGTATACAGTTGGAGCTCCACATTCAGTAGGGTAAAGGGTATAGGACTGGAAAAACTCAAATATCAAAATGTGCAAGGTGGTGGTGGAAGACAGCTGAGGCATGGTGGGGAGAGCAGACACCCAGGGTCCAAATGAAGTCAGGGAAAGGAGAGAGAAAGGGAGCGGGCTCAGCATGGTGACCCTATGCTTCCTCTCTGCCCATCTTGTTCTTTGAGCGTGTGGGGTGCATCAGGAGAGGATTTGTGCTGAGGAATCAGGGTGCAAAACATCCTTAGCTTGCCAGGCAGTGGCTGGTGGAGGAAGAGGAGGACCAGAGGTGGGTTTTTAAAGGGTTATGTGGCCTGATTAGAGCTATCTGAGGGAAGGGTCCCCCAGAAAAGAAGCGCCTGAGGTGTGCGGAGGGTCAGGGGTTGGAGAAACTCGCAAGTAAGCAAATCCATGAAAGTGAACCCCGCAAATGTGGAGGGTTGACTGTTGTAGGAACCAGCTCACCTACCATCTAGAATATCAGATAGCGGAGAAACCACTGAAATGCTTCACATGTGGGAATATGTATAGTAGGAAACCTTATTTGACATGAAAGAGTCCAGACAGGGAGCAGGGTGTGTAAATATATGTTATGTGAAATGAACTTCAGTCAGTGGTAAATCCTTAGGTCACATTAACGCATGCAGTTAGGGGAGAAACTTGGTGGGGTGAATGTTTTGGAATGTCTTTCCTTGAAGTCTCAGTGCTGTCGTCACGCCATAGAAATCACACACAGAAAAAATACACTTAAATACTTTGTATATGTAAACACTAGTATTAGGAGAGTAACTTATTTCGAATAAAAAAATATACAGCAGCACGGGGAGAGCTGCACTCAGAGATTTGTGACTATTCTGTTTTCTTACATCATCACAATCCCTCTTGCAGCTAGGCGGTATCTTAATACTTAACAATAATGGCCTTTTTGGTTGAATGAAAAAGTGCAAAAATGAAATTGAATGAAAGAGTGGTTCTTTTCTATCCTCTGACCATGCTCATATTTATGCCAAACTACTGTATTTGCTGGCATATAAGACACATCGGCGTGCAAGACACCCCATTTTTAAATGTTATTTTTTTGGGGGGAAGTGCTCCTTATACTCTGGCAAGTACTGTACACTTATTGGAGGAAGAGAAAAGACCCCATCTTAGGGAAAAGGCAGGTTATAAATTCAATACATAAATGCCCTGTCGCATCAACTTTTATCAGCCAACACTAGAGATGGCTATAAGAATTTATCCCTACATTTGTTACTGAAAATGGCACAACTGAATTTTTTGGAACTGGACTTTTTTGACCACCAGACTATGACCCAAGTGCAAACACAGTAACCTCCCACAAAAGCCAAAACACGCAGACGTGAACAGGACAATACTTAATGCAGTCCAGCATAGACAAGAAAGGGAAAATCCCTGAGGCTCAGAGCACTAATATAGGAAAGTGTCATTAATCTGGCAAACAGCTGGGGGACACTGCTGGCAAAATAATGCCAAAAGCAGAGCAAGGAGCCAATTCTGGTGGAAGCAACACATTCTTGTTTTGATCCTTGGCTTGTGTTCCTGAAAAACCCTGACACTTACCTACATAGCCGAGGTGCTAAGAAACCCTGTTAGTGAATTGTGAAGATGCTTATAGGGACACCAGCAACAGTGCCCAATCCGTAACAGTGATTTTCTGGCTTCTCTATGTAGTAACATAACAGCAGCCCTCTACTGAACACAGACGTTATTAAACTTTGTTGTTAACTGCTGTTAAGTTGATCTTGACTTATGGTTATCGTATCCCAGTCCGAGGACTCGGGTGCAAACACAGACTGCCACAGCACAGAGATATGGACAGGACAATATTTATTACAGCCCAGCATAGATGAAAGAGAGCTCATGACACTCAGAGCGTTTATATAGAGAAGATGCATTAAGTAGGCAAAGAGCTGGAGGATGCTGTTACTGCAAAAATACCTGGGTGGGGATGGGGAGAAAACTGTTGTACACAACTGGTGTCAGTAGCATCCTTTGGATCCCTGACTCTTGTTCCTGGAAACTTTGGTCCTTGCCTTGTGTGCTGACTATGCTGCTAGATACTCCCTTGAGCTGATACCCAGAATTGATTGCTGAGCCGGACTGCTGAAACAAGAGCAGCAATTGACAGAAATTTCTATAAACCTTGACTGTAACTGCTACTATAGACTGCATAAAGACTGAACAGTGGCTGGCTTTCTAAAAACGACACTCTGCAAGTGCCACAGAGGTTTTCCACTGATCTTGGTTCCCTCATTACGTTTCCAATTGAATATTTTGTTTTTTCCGTCTGTCTTTCTTTAGCAGTTACAGTGCTAAAGCAGTATAGCACTTTAGCACTGTAACAGTTGTTTTAAAAGTGTGAGACAGGGGATGTGGATACGAGGGAGCAATGTGGGATTTCTTTTATGGAGCTTGTTGGAAACATGGTTCCCATGTAACAGTGTATTCAAAGTGGTGGTCCGTGGACCAGTGCTGGTCCCTCAGCCATCTGCTGCTAGTCAGTGGAGAACTTCCAGGTGTAGCCAAGGGGTACTAACAAGATACCAACTGTTGGCACATTGGGGGAAGAAACTACTGATCTCCAACATCTGATAGCTTAGGAAAGCACTGCCACAGAATACCCATTCTTGTCTCTCTTGTGAAGACAATGTAGGGAGAAATCACTGGCCTGTGCAGCTTTGAGAAAGCCAGTTCTCCCACCACACCTCCCAAGTCCTGTGCTACACCTGCAGGAACAGAAACACTTTGTTTTCCAAGCAGAGTGGTGCAAAAAAAAAAAAAAAAAGTTTGCTTTAGTCTCCAAAACTTAACTATTGTGAGTTTGTCTTCTCGGTTCAAGGAACGAAGCCATGGTCCAGATTTAGGTATTGTCTGTATTTTGGGAGAGAAGCAAACAAATTTAATTTTCACACTGCGTGCATTATCAGAAAGTGATTTAGAACCCAGCACCCACACAGCATTTTCTCAGTATCATTGTTTGCTAACATTAGGCTTGGACACAATTTTGGATAACTGTGGCACAGCAAAGTTGGGCATGTTGTCACTCTCCAGGAACTCCAGGAAATATTTTGGGCATGCAGTTTCCCCCCCCCAATGTGCTTTTAACTGCATTTTCTCCTCTTTCATCTATAAAGCATTAATGGCAGAGTATATTTCTTGCACCATGTGCTTGTTTTTGTGCCCAACGTCTAGGGGAAGGATATCTCGGAGGCTAGAGAGCCGTGTTAAAACCCCAAGAGACCTTGGAGAGCTGCACTCACTAAATAAATACATAAATAAATAATCTCCAAATGCCCTAAACCAGTGGTTCTTAACCTTGGTGCCACAACACACACACCCTGCCGGACTGTGATGCCTTCCCAGAGGGGCCGTGAAGGCTTTGAAAAATGTTTATGAGATTTTACATTTAAAATAGAACATTTTCATTACATCTCTTAGACTTTCCAAAAGATACGAAATTGATAGCAAAAAATGTACTCAACACTTGCTATTACCTGACAACATGCAAATGAATGGCACTGAGTGGCTGAGAGAAATTGTGTGACTTTTCTTGCTACTATGCGTACAGCCAAGAAGCCACTTTGAATTAAGTTTTGGCAACAAAAGATATTTCGGGAGGGGGTCCATGGTAAACAAAAGGTTAAGAACTACTGCCCTAAACCCTATGTAGAGGATGGGGGAGGCATGTTTTTAGCCCCCTCCCCCAATTTTAGGTCAAGGAGAGGTGTTTTATCAACAACGGGAAGCGTCTATTGAGGATTTAGGATTAATTCTCAAACAATTGAGGATTAAAACCCAAGATAACGTGCACAGATTCTAATCCTAAAACTTCTGGTCAATAAAGCAGGAACTGTATATAGTGGGCATGAATGCAAAGTTTTGCTTACTTTAGCACAAATTAAATATTGTTCTCATTCTCCTAGTGAGAGCACTACAAAATACCTTGCTCTGGAACAGAGCAAAGAGCATCATTTCATGATTCCTCGTCTTCATGTGGAGTTATATTGGTACAGCCTCAGCACAGCAGAGCACACTATACAACAACCGTTCTTCACTGATGCTGCCTAGCCCCTGCCTTTGTCACCCAAGTCATTATTTAAGCCATTACAGGTATGTGTTGAACCACTATGATGTAGTGCAGTGGTTCTCAACCCGTGGGTCCCCAGATGTTTGTGGACTTCAGCTCCCAGAAGCCCCAGCCACTATGGTCAATGCTCAGGGTTTCTGGGAGCTGAAGTCCAAAACATCTGGGGACCCACAGGTTGAGAACCACTGATGTAGTGGTTTGCGTGCTGGACTACGAGCCTAGAGATCAGGGTTTTGATTCCCCGCTCGGCCATGTAAACCCATTGGGTGACCTTGGGTGTGTCATACACTCAACCTGAGAAAACCCCATGATAGGATAGCCAAAGGTCAGAAACAACTCGAAGGCCTGCAGCGATAACAACAGTGCAATGAAGAGGGAACCTTGGTCGGAGAGGACGTGATCCCCAAATTCCCCTCCATCACTTCCTTACTAAAGCCCCTTTGGCCTGGATCCCGCAGAACCCACTCTGCCTCAGTGAAATCCATAGCCACTTCCAATAAGTAAGTAAGTAAATAAATAAATAATTATCACCTGACAAAAGAAATGTATGCAAAAGGATATCGTAGTACCTTTTCACTGGAGAGAAAGAATCCTAGAATTGTACAGTTGGAAGAGACCACAAGGGTCATCAAGTCTAACCTTCTACCCTGCAATAATTCTTGACAGATGGCCATCCAAACTTTGTTTAAAAATCTCCAGAGAGGGAGACTCCACTGCACTCAGGCAGCATATTCCAATATTGAACTGCTCTTACTGTCAGGAAGTTCTTCCTAATGTTGAGGTGGAACCTCTTTTTCTCTGAGGTTTGAAACCATTGCTCCATGTCCTAGTCTCTGGAGCAGTAGAAAACAGGCTTGCTCCAGCCTCCAT
This sequence comes from Iguana delicatissima, assembly GCA_948472985.1. Classification (NCBI taxonomy): domain Eukaryota; kingdom Metazoa; phylum Chordata; class Lepidosauria; order Squamata; family Iguanidae; genus Iguana; species Iguana delicatissima. The sequence goes on along the minus strand of CAOKZL010001488.1, from coordinate 249,505 downwards.
ATGACATCCCTTCAAATAATTAAACATGGCTATTACGTCCCCTCTTAACCTTCTCTTCTCCAGGCTACACGTACCCAGCACCCTAAGCCTCTCCTCACAGAGTTTCCAGGTGGTTCAACCATTTTGCTTGCCCTCCTCTGGATGCATTCCAGCTTGTCAATCTCCTTCCTGAACTGTGGTGCCCAGAACTGGACTTAGTAGTCCAGGTGGGCTCTGACCAGAATAGAGTGGTACTAATACTTTTCTTGATCTAGACCAGTGATTCTCAACCTGTGGGTCCCCAGATGTTCGTGGACTTCAGCTCCCAGAAGCCCTGAGCATTGACCATAGTGGCTGGAGCTTCTGGGAGCTGAAGTCCATGAACATCTGGGGACCCACAGGTTGAGAACCACTGATCTAGACACTAAACTCCTATTGATGCAGAGCAGAATTGCATTGGCTTTTTTAGCTGCTGCATCACACCCAGCTCCCAGACTGTAGCATAAACTTTTGTCATGAGCTATCATAAACTGAGTCTAATGAAGAAGACTCAGTCTACGAAAGCTTACGCTACAAACTTTTTTACGTTCGTCTCCAAGATGTAACAATATCCCTTTGCCTACTGAACCAGACTCATAGGGCTCTGTCTTTGAAGAAAGAAGTGTTATTTGTCAGCACAACATGCAGACTCCCTATCACAGAGTTTTCCAAACTTTTCATGTTGGTGACACGCTTTTTAGACATACCTCATTTCGTGACACACTAATTCAGTTTTACTAGCAAACGGGACGTTAAACTAACCTCTTATAAGAGATACGGACAGATACATAAATTGTAATAACAAAATGTACAAGGACACAACATATCTCATGAAAACCTATCATATATTTTTAAAAATATATATGATATATGATGCATAAATAATAATGTACATTTCCAAGATTGTAGGCGACACACCTACACATTTTAGGCGACACACTAACATGTCACGGCACACCATTTGGAAAGCCCTGCCCTATCAGAATAGAATATTGGGTATCGCAGAGTGGCCCAACTGGATTTCCACCATTAAATGTGGCATTCACGTGGACCTCTTGGATGGAAAGGAAATATTCTTCAAGGAGTAGGGTCAAGGATTTTAGCTCTGAATGAGCAGGCTGTGTATGTGACTTGTAAGAGATATGTAAACCTTGTGCACATGGTGATGAGGTGACAAGTTCAGTTTAAAGAATGGGCGTTGGGGGACAAAGGCAGAAGGATTGATTTTGCCTCAAGCCAAGATAAAGAGATAACCGTAGGAATGGTGGAGGGATTTACTGGAATGTAATAGACACAGCTTCCTGTAGTGGTTAGAGTATTGGGCTCTGACCCTGGAGCGTAGGTTTTGATTCCTTGCTTGGCCATGGAAACCCACGCGGTGAACTTGGGTGCACCATACACTTTCAGCCCCAGTAAAACCTGTGTGATTCAAATCAGAAATGACTTGAAGGCACAAAACAACAACAAAGTATGATACTGGCTGGCAACCAGGAAAGAGAAGTGATAAACTGGCCAAAAGAGCCTTAAAGAGGCTGGAGTGTTAACTGGTGTTATAATATGTGTGGATGCCAGGAAACTGTTACCCTGATTTCTGGGGTCCCTTGGGGGACACCTCAATGTGCTCCATGTGATGGGGAATGGAAACTAGCCAGAGCACAAGCTATAGCAATGCAAGAGGCAGGGTAACCTAGCGGGGTCTTTTTACCCAGTTTTTACAGGGTCAGGCCAAGCCAAAAACCAAACAAAAATATACAATAAATGATTTTACTGAATGAAAGTCCCACGCACCAACGCAAGCACTCACATACTCACTCAAGACCTATTAAGAGGCAACAGAGAGGAAACTGGATAGGGGAATATTGAAGGGGGTGGTAGCTAGGGTAATACTGCACCTTTTCCTGAAGTCCTTGGTCTGGGACAAACAGCAGAGAAGTGGGGCCCAGCATAGAGAGGGCTGAGGGGATCACTCAACGGACGGAGCAATGGTCTACTGGGATGACCAGGAGTGATCCAAAGAAACACTCAAAAACTGGGACTATTTGTAAGGGGAAAAGTACCTGGAGGGCTAATCTTTTCCCAGTGAGAACAATGGGTGTTGCAATGAGAAAGAAGCTCCACAATGGAAACTTCCTTTGTGTGGTTATGGCCAGAAAAGAGATGAAGACCAGGTTTCCAGGGAAAAATCAAAAAGCCTTTCTTTATTGTTAACAATTTACTTGCGCAAGGACGACAAATATTCAGGAATTGTCATGCCAATTAGTTGAGGTAGCATCACTATATACCTTTTGCCTTCTATGTCAGGAATCAATCATTCATTTAGCCCGCCCATCACTGGAGAAAAAGATCTTTAGTTAACTTTCCCATTACATCATTGACTGGCACAGAGGAGAACAAAGAGTTAGTTAGAAAATGATACAAAATGATAGCAGAGAGTAAGCTTAACTCCCTCTTAATTCCCAGACCTCTGAGTGTTGCAAGGCCATTCCCTAAAATTTGAGATAAGACAAAGACATCTGCAATCTACTCAGAGACACAATTCAATTCGCTTATTTTTCTTCTTCAAGTAGCAATTTCCTGGATTTAACCCCTTCAGTGTGATGGGATTACAAGGTGTTGCGAAGTCTCAGGATCTTTGGCTGCATTGGGTTGGCTGTGAGTTAGAAAGAGGCCCTCATCCTATTCACGTCAATCCCAGAGGAGGAATCATGGAAAAGAAGAGCCTGGGAGAAGGATCTGCTCTCTTCAAATGTACAGTGCCGGCACTTCAGAGAGTTTGGCTACTGGGAGGCTCTGGGGCCTTGAGACATTTGCAACCAGCTGTCCACTCTCTGCCATCTGTGGCTGAAACCAGAGACCCAAACAGAGGCTGAGATGCTGGACCTGGTGATCATGGAGCAGTTCCTGGTTGTCTTTCCCCTGAAGATGGAAAGATAGGTGAAGGAATGTGGGGCAGAGAACACTTCTCAGGCAGTGGCCCTGGCAGAGGACTTCCTTCTGAGTCACGCGGAGGAGATGAAATGAGAGGAGCAGCAGGTGAGAATGTTTCATTCTGGTTATTTCACAGGGCCAGGGTAACTGTTTGCAAGGATGCTAAAATTCCTTCAACACATTGAGGCATGCTCCAAAAAAGAAAGAGGAGCTGTTGGTCAGTTGAAATGCAGGTGAGGGAAGAAGGGGTTCAGTGTCACTGGAGGGAGTAACTCTCCCCGAAGACACTGGTCCACAATTTTGAGGAATTCCTGGATTCAGGCCTGAGCCTGGATGCTCAGGTTTCAGCATTGGCCTTGCAAATAATCAAATTCATGAAGGTCAAACTCATGAATATGGAGGGAGGACTGAATAGTTTCTCAGTGTGAACCGGGCAATAATCTCACCATACCAGGTGCTTTTCTTTTCACCTCATATTCACACACACACACACACACACACACACCTCTTTCCTAATTTCCCCCCTTGATCAACTCTATTTCATTCCTTTCTTTCCCAATTTTAGTGCTTTTTCCTTCATTCTTTGGCCATTTTGTTTGTTTGCTTTTAATACATTTATTAAAATACTAGCATATATACCTGTGTTGCCCAGGATCTTATTTTCCTCTTAAGAACTCACCAAACAGTCTTCTTCAGTACCTGTAACTTTTCCCCATATTTCCCAATGCAATTTGTATTCAGAGTTATTTACATACACAGTTTGGGTTCCTGAGGGAATACACTGTCCTCCTCCTTGCTGCTAGGTCTTGTCTCCCTAGCAACCAGTCTGAGGTCTCTGGCTGAGAATTCTAAAGGCCCCTCCCTAAACCGGAAACCTTAGGATTCCATAGAATCTTCAAAGCCAACCAACCACATGAGGTGTTCTTGCCTGACACAGCCAATCATTTGAGGTCTTTGCCTGCCTGACACAGACAGACAAACTCACAAACTTTGACTTTTTTGCATTTTTTTAACCTTGCTAGTTTATGTGAGTAAAGATGGCTGGAATCAGAAGTAGAGAGCGTGATCGATTAACCCCCAGTTTGGCTCTTCTGTTGCCCACAGGAAGCGGAAAAAGAGCAATAAGTACAAGCATGTCTCTTCATTGTGATAAGCTCAGAAGAGCATCTGGTAGACTGGAGCAGGTAGGGGGCAAGATTCATATGGGGCAAGAAGGAGGCAGGCTGGGGGCCTCTGTTTTCTATCCTTTCCAAACTACATCACCATCCTTTCTGACTTGAATGGACATTTTCTGCTCACCAGTAGATTTCTTCCTTCCTTTAGGTGAGCTGTGAAGATGCGGCTGTGCATTTCACTGAAGAGGAGTGGGCTTTGCTGGATTCAGGCCAAAGGAGCCTCCATGAAGAAGTTATGAAGCAGAATTTGGGGACTGTGTCCTCTTTGAGTAAGGCTCCTTCTTTTCTTGTTGATCCACTTTGGTTAATAACTGCTTTTTTTAAAAGGCCATTAGAGTACTTCTTCTGTCCTATGGTTTTAAGTAGGTTGCGTGATCCTCTTCTTCTCAAGAAGCCCTTCACCAGCAGACTTTGGCCAGTTGTGCCAAAGATTCCATAGGATGTTGAAAGTGGAATAATCGCGCTATAAGAGTGTAGTGTGGAAATGACCTTAGACAAAACCAATTCAATGTGCCTTTGTAGAGGAGGGATGGCAGATGCCAGGTCTGCTTTTCTCTTTACAGGCTGGAAGTGGTAGCTGCCTTCCCAGTCTTTCTATAGCACCCTGCCACCCACCATCGTTCTTATTCAATCCTGCTTTCCTTCCCAAATCCACCACCCTAATAGAAAAGGGGCAAAGCCCTCTGGGTATAATTCAAAAAGATTTGAATATTGGTGGTAGCGTGTCTCTATACCATTAGAAATGAGTACTCTGCTGGGTCAGAAATTATAAAAATAGAATGCTGTTGTTATTAAAATAACAAGCCAGAAAAAGGTATTGGGGTTTATAAGTATATACAGGCAAACTAGAATTTCCGAAATGTCTAACCAAATTCCTCAGCTCAACTCAGGTATAAAGTTTTCAGACCTTTGGCTTCCCTAGCTCAAAGTCCTAATCCTTAAGTCAGAGTTTCACTTTCTAACCCACTCAGGAATAATTTGGTCTTTCCTCTGCCTCTCACTAGGCCTCTCAGGAAAACAAACTCTCATTTGCCACATCCTTCCCTCCTTCCTTCTCCCAGAAGGAATCTGCCTTGAAAATGCAAGTCATGCCCTTATATCGAACTCCTTCCCAATGGACTGAGTTCCTCCTCTTACCCAGAACCCTTTGGGTCCCTTGGCAACCTGTTGCTAAGGCCTACCACACTTCCAGGCTTTATCATAGCCATATATATATACATATATATAATTTTCCTCTTTCAGGCCACTGACACCTCCTTCACACTAATGGGCTGGGTTTCTTTCTCGAGTGGCTGCTCTGGTTGCCTGGCTCTGGTTGCTGGGGCTTCTCTGCCACCCAGGACTGCCATTCTCCCAGACTGTCACAATGACCTTCAGACAAGTGTCATGGATGATCTGTCATAAGGTCTAGACCACAGCTTTCCAAGCTGTGTGTTGTGACATGTTAGTGTATCGGCTGCAGTGTGTAGGTGTATCGCTGCTGCTGCCCTGTTGGATAGAAATGCTGTGACATTTGCCCCAGTTGAAAATGCATTTGATGAGCATGTGGGAATGACTTGGCAAGTCATGATGCAATCCGTAGGGGACATGTAGTAAGGCTGAGTCATGATAATGTGAAATCATGGCAAGGGGTTGCATCAGCCATTGTCCCTGGCTGATGACCCAGCAGCAGGTGTGTATAAAAGAGGAGTGGGAAAACTCTCTGACTCCGAACCTCTGCTTGATGTGTCTGTGCTGCTGAATCTATGACTGTGGATCTGCGTATCCTGTGTCCACATGAATATACTGCAACTTTGAAGATTAAAGTCTCCAGGTATTTTGGATGACAAACTCTGTGTCCATGAGTTTACTAGCCAGTGGGTAGAGGGGTCAGAGCTGATGCTATAGTTTGTACTCTGCTGCATGTGTTTTTGCTGTTTGAAGACTCTGCTATGTTATGCTTGCCTCTGGGACATTTTTTGTCCAGAGAGCAGCGGTTCCAGGAAGGATTTTGTGCTGATGCTGTAAATCAATCTCCTGTCACGTCCTGGGCCAAGAAGGACCCTGGTGAATGTGGCAGCAGCGGGCCAGGCTCGGGTGGAGGGGGCTGCCTCCACTCAATGAATTACTTACTGAATTACTGTGTCATGAAATGATACATGTCTAAAAGGTGTGTTACCAAGATGACAAGTTTGGAAAGCTCTGGTCTAGACACACAGGTGCCCTTCTTAGCACAGAAGTGTAAGTTCACACATAGACCAAGGGGATTTGCATGTACAAAGAAGACTCCTTGGGCTATGCTCGGAGAGCTTCAGCACAGACCTTGGACCACAGTGGTGCTCTGTATTTGTGACCCAGTGACAGGCTCCCTCTGCTGCTGTGCCAGGGCTCCCAGCAGCTGAATGGAGAACAATGAGACTGTCCAACTGCTTTTTCTGTATTCCTGCCATATATCCTGTTCTGTGCAAATTGGCAATAAAGCTTTACACTTTTCCCACAGGTGTGGTTAGTGCTCCTGATCCTAAAACAACTTCTTGCCTTTGGCAGAACAAGTTGGTACTTAATGACAAAGCTGCGATCAGTTCTGGGTGCCTGATTTTAAGAAGGATACAGACAACTTGGAGCAGGCTCAGAGAAGAGCAACAAGGGGGGGTGAGAACAAATAATATGAGGAGAGGTTGAGGGAGCTGGCCATGCTCAGCTTGATGAAGAGAAAATCAAGAGGTGACATGGTTGCATTCTTTAAATACCTCAAAGGCTTTCATAGAGAGGAGAGAGCAGGGCTGTTCTCTGCTGCTCCAGAGGGTAGGACCAGGTCTAATATTTCTATGTTAAGGGAGGGTAGGTTTTGATTGAATATTAAAAGAAACTTCTTGACAATGAGAGAGGTTCAGGAATGGAACCAACAGCCTAGAGAGGAGGTGGGGTCGCTTTCTCTGAATGTCTTTAAAAATAAGATGAACTGAGGTGGTAAAAGATAAAATGTAAATAGTTAAATATAAGTTAAAAGTAATAGTTTATGATTGTTGTACAACAGAGATAATGTATGGAATGGAATGTTTATATGGAATGGAATGTTAAACTCAGATTCAACTGGCAAAATTGATGTCTGGAAGCGGGGAGGGTGTTTTTTTAATCTTTTTCATTTAAAATTTTAATAAAAATTACTTATAAAAAAAGAGGATGGACAGTTACTTGTTGGGGAACTTTTAACTGGAGATCCTGCATTGAGCAGGTAGTTGGACTCTGTGGCCCATGATTCTGTGCTTAAAAACAGCACCAGGGATGTCTCCGGATCTCTGGTTTTGGCCTGGAAAATCCAGGGCCTGGAATAATGCTGAGTTTTATTCAGCATTATTTATTTATTATAACTCTCTGAGCGAGAGTTAAACCTTGGCCGGGTGATGTCCAGAGTGTTAGAAGAGCAGGACAGATGGGAATTTGAGGCAAGCAGTGGTGATGTACGACGGCGTGCTGTGGGAGCTGCCTCAAGGATCTGGTTTTGTTTTTCCTCGCTCTCTGACTTTGCTCCTGAATCTCTGCATCCGAATCTCTGTCTGACGCTGAATCTCTGCCTAGAGGGGTCAAAGCTGATGCTGTAGTTGTACTCTGCTGCACATGCTTTTGCTGTTTTGGAAACTCTGCTATGTTTATGCTTGCCTCTGAGACACTTTTTGTCCAGAGAGCAGCGGTTCCAGGGAGGATTTTGTGCTGGTGCTGTAAATCATCTCCGTCAAACTGGAATATCTTAACAACTTTCCACTTTTAAAAGCAAACCAGAGGATATATGTGGCCTACAGAGTTCCCCAAAAGAGTAAAAATGGCCCCTCAAAAAAAGTTACTCTAGTGTATATTCTTACAATACAATGCCCAGCAGTTGACACAGCTGTTTCATATGAGCTCCAGCAAGGACAGAATCAACCCCTTGGAATATTAGAACCACATAAGAATCTGAGGCTCCAAAGGGCCACATTCTGCCATTTTCCCAGTTCTTTAAACAATGGCCCTTTCCGCATGGGGTAAGTAGTATGGCGTGGTGCGACCTCTGACGGTGGTCGTCCGCACCGTGGGAGTGGACTGGGCCGGACTACTTGTCGCAGTTCTGCACCTCAGTCCGCTCTGGAGCGACCCGAAGTGGCCGCACAGCGTGCTTTTTAAAAACCTGTTTTTACCAGTTTTTCAAAAGCACAGAGCGCGCCACTCTGTTCCCGCGCTCCGGTGCAGATTTGCAGGCGCGCACCAGTGCGTGCCTGCAGATCTGCCGGGGGCGGGCTTCCGGCTGGCGAGCTTCTCCGGTTGGTGGAGAGCCTCCACCAACCAGAAACCGCCATTTTGGACACCGGGGACTGCGGAACAGCGAGCTCGCGCTGCTTCGCATGGGGATGGACGTACCCGGCTGCCAGTAAGCTCTGTTTCAGAGCATTTTCCCCTGTTTCCCCCTCCACGTGTGGAAAGGGCCAATGTAACACCAGAGCAGCCTAACAACTTGTTGCCAGGCGACCAGAGTAGCTCCTCGGGAGAGAAACCCAGCCCAGTAGTGTGAGGAAAGGGCTGGTGGCTGAGAAGAAAATATATATAAAGGCAAGCAGTGATTGTCTTTTAGGCAGTGAGAATTATCGCTAGAGATAGCTGTGGATTAAAGTTTCTCAGTCAGCCAGGGAGGGTGGCTGAGTGCAAAGGGTGTAATTCTTGGGGGAAGCCTGGAGAGAGGCAAAAAAGTAATTAAACCAATATAGAATCTACTTGGAAAGTCTGGTCTTGGTTTAGGGATTGAGTGTTTGGTGAGAGTGTAGCCAAAGGACTGTTTATGATACTTGTGCTTATATGAGAGTTTGAAGATATAAGAACACTGTTTAAAAGTACTCTGAATTACTATGTTAATTACTATGCATATGAACTACAATACTTTATTGTTATTGTAATAAGTGTTATAATTTATTTTTATAAATACTGACTTGGCTGGGTGGTATACAGTATTCAAAGACCTACAGAAAGCACACTACCATAGAACTGCTAAGGAGTCCTGAATAACCTTTGAAAGGCTTCACTTTTTTACACACAGGTGGTGTTATGTGAGAGGGGCACTTTATCAGGTTCAGGAGCTGCCATATCAATCTGAGGCCATTTCCGCACTAGCCTGTTATAGCGCGATGATTCCACTTTCAACATCCTCTGGAATCCTGGGGTTTGCAGTTTCGGGAGGGGCCAGCCGGCCTCTCCTGAAACTACAAACCCCAGGATTCCAGAGGATGTTGAAAGTGGAATCATCGTGCTATAACAGGCTAGCGCGGAAATGGCCTCAGATAGAAAAAGTAAGCCCTATTACACTACCCAATTCTAATTCCCACATACATTAAGTCCACTTACAGGGATGTAACTCCCCAGCAGGATTCTGGCCTACGTTTACTTCACATACATGAGGGAGTGGCTGTAACTCAGAGGCAGAGCATGTGTTTTGTCTTCAGAAAGCCTCAGGTTCAATCCCCAGTAGAGCTGGGAAGAAATTCTGCCTAAAGCCTTAGTGAACTGAAAATATTGAGCTAGATGGACCAGTGATCTGACTCAGTATAAGGCAGCTTTCTAGAGTCCTACTTATTTTACTTATACTGTGCCTTTCTCTCTCCCCCTTCCCCATCAAAAAAGGGTGGGAGGCTCAAGTTAGCAACAATAATAATAATGTTAACAATAACAATAGCAACAATAATAATGCCAGACAAAACAAGTACAGTTCAAACAAAAGCTGGCCCACAGCTCAATTGGTGGATGCTTCCCTTACCTACCAATGGTGACTGACCCACATGTGCTTACCAGACAGTGGTAATGCTCCTTAAAGTATCAGACTGTTCATTTCTAGCTGCCATTTCAAGTTTGCCTGGGAGAGGCTACCTCTGGCGAGTTGGGAAAAATTATCATGATAGCCAGATTTGAGCTTTAAAAAGTTACCCTTTCAGCTACAGCTCCCAGGATTTCCCAGCCAGTATGGCTACTGGCTCCATTGCATTGGGGATTTGGGTAGCAGTAGTCCAAAAAATTACTTTTCCAAGCTCTGTACCAGGCTATGACGGAATTAAAGGGCAGTCTGGGTTGTGGCAAGGCAGATGACAGCTATGGTCTCCTGGGGCGCTGAGAGCCACCTGAGGATGATAGGTACCAATTCCTGTCCTGTTAAGGCTCTGTGGTTTCCACATATCTGACTGGATGTGATCCCAAAATACAGTAGATGTACAGAAGAAACAGGGCCTATACAGTAGTTGCACCAATATTATGGACTCTATTTAATTTAAAGCCTCCATTGCAGTTCAGATGTGCATATTCAGTGTTGTTGGTTGTCATTTTAATATATTTTGTTGCCAGCTACTTTGAGACTGTTCAAAGTGAAAATGGGATCAGAGGCTGGACCAATGACTTCTTTGGACTACAGTTCCCAAACCCCTCCTCTGCTGCCACCAGTTGGCTGTTGGATTCTGGGAGTTGTAGTCAAAAAGTAACTTCCCAAGTTCTGGGTGGGATATATATTTTCAGACCATTTATTTCCTCTCTTATATAGCTCTTTTATATGAGCATTCCTGGAAGAATATGGGACAGTTTGACAGAACTCTTGCTTTTTATAAACCCAAATCCTTGGAATTTGCTGTTTGTGGATTTAAGATGTTAGCAAGGCATAAACATTCATCTGCAATGAGACCTTTACTGGAGTGATGGCAGGGGTCTCTCAGCCAGTTCTGAGCTCTTGATTTCTGTTTTGGTGTCATCATATCCAATTTTTTGCCACCACTGCAACCCCTGCTTTCCTTCTCTTCTAGAAAGGAGACCTTTTGGGAAGTGTAGCAGGAACAACTCTATAATCTAATAGAGAGCTGCCATGGTTGATTTTGTTGTTCTTTATTTTGAGTTGTGAAAAAACAACAAAGCTCTTTGCCAATTTGTATGGTTCATGTACTTTTCCTCCTGTGCTAATGTTTCTCATGCTGAATAAGATACTGGCTCTGACTGAACCCTTTCCCACAGTCTGAACACCCGTACAGTTTCTCTGTTGTGTGTCTCCTCCAGTGTCTAGTCAAATACTGGCACACACTGAAGCTTTTCCCACAATCTAAGCACTCATATGGTTTCTCTCCTGAGTGGATTCTCTTATGACTAAGGAGGTTGGACTTATTGGAAAAAGTTTTGGTGCAGTCAGAACAGGTGTAGAGTTTCTGTCCTGTGTGTATTCTGATGTGGCTGAGAAGGTTAGATTGATCTGAAAAGGTTTTGGAACAATCTGAGCATTTATATGGCTTCTGTCCTGTGTGGATCCTCTTGTGAGTGTTCAGGTGTGAGCTCTGACAGAAACATTTGTCACAGTCTGGGCATTCATATGGTTTCTCTCCAGTGTGAGTTCTCTTGTGGCTAATCAGATTTGAGCTCAATCGAAAGCTCTTTCCACAGTCTGAACACTCATATGGTTTCTTTCCTGTGTGGGTTCGCCTATGATTCGCCTAGGCTCGAGCCACAATGGAAACTTTTCCCACAGTGCAAACAGTAATACTCTTTCTCCCCAGTGTGGGTTCTCTGGTGGTGGTGAAGGTTTGAGCTCCGATGAAAACTTTTCTCACAGTCTGAGCATTTATACATTTTTTCTCTTGTATGGGTTCTTTGATGCCTGTGAAGGTCTGAACTCCAACAGAAGTTATTCCTACAATTTGGACATTCATAAGGTTTCTCCTTTGTATGGGTTCTCTGGTGCTTATTAAGGTATGCTTCATCTTGGAACACTTTCCCGCACACAGTACATCTGTTCCTCCTTTGTCTATTATGGATTCTTTGCTGAACTGTAATTTGATGGAAGTGACCACCTTGATAACCAATGGCGCTATTGATCCATTGCTCCATTCCATTTCCCACTTGCCAATTCTGATGTGTCCAAATTGACTTCATTTTCTTCTAGCATCTGATGCTCAGCAACTTCTCTTGATCCCATGCTTGGAACACTCTCATTCTCACCCTGCCATTCATCAGTTCCTAGAATCAAGAGACAGGATTGACAACTTTTCACAGAAGAAATAGAACTTAAGAAATTAACAGCTGTCGAAGTCAGCAGAGTAGAAAAATCATTTCGATTACACATTCCTACCAAGGTTGTAGGGCAGAGGTGGGTCACTAAGAAGGGTGTGTGGGGTAAAGATCTGCTTCCCCCTCCCAGTGAGATGCACTTGCTTGTAAATTGGCTGTCACACAGATGAAAACAAACCCAGAAGTAACTTTGAGTTTCTCTCTTTTCCCCCCAGCCAATTTACATGCTTGGGGGTGAGATTACTTTTGTGTAGTTTCTTCCTCTGTACCATTCTTAAATGCCTCTGGGGAGTAACAGTTTGCTGTTTTGGGGTCAATATTCCTTCCAATTGAGAGGAGGATTTGGGGGAGCTCTGAGGGCCCAGAGGGGATTTGAGGGGCCACAAAATGGCCTCAGAGGGTTACAGGAAGCCCATGAGTACAGCTTCCTTTCCCCTTGTTTTAGGGGAATTTCTCACATACTGGACATTGCACCCATAGCTTGAGAAACGCACAGAATCCACCAGACAGCATGGCAAGCCAGTGAACATATGGCTAAGGATTCCAACAAGTAACTTTTCAAGCTCTATAAGTCCTGGCTGGGAATTCTGAGATGTGCAATCCATAAAGTAAGTGCTGAAATCCTGATCCTCAAGACTGGGTACAGCATTTTTAAAGTTCAGGCTAAAATCCAGAATGGGTTCATCACTCCATGGACGTAGGCTGCCTCCGCTTTAAATAAATAAATCTAGTGCTCTCATTGTACATGACCCTTCACAGAATAAAACAAAAATTAAAGAGTCAGACAACACTGCCAAGGCACGCCAACTTTTTTTTAATTACAAAAGTTTTAAAAATGGGATATGAAGGAAGGACAACACTAATACAAATCAAAGGTATTTCTCCAACTTGCTTTACGCCTTGCAGATTCTCTTTGAGGTGAAACATAAGAAGAACAGTTGCTGAGCCTATATCCGCATTATACTGTCACAGTGGTATTATTCCACTTTCAACATACTATGGAATCCTGGGGTTTGCAGTTGAGGGAGGGGCATTTAGAATTCTCAGCCAGAGAGCTCTATGGCCCCAGTAAACTACAAACCCCAGAATTCCATGGGATGTTAAAAAGGAAATAACAGTGTAAGTGTGGAAACTGTTAAATAGTTTGTTAAATAGTTTGGTTTACTAGTCTATTATTTTGCCAAACCATTTAGCAAAATATTTAGCCAACCATTTGACCAAACCATCTTCTGCTACTAAATTTGTTGTGAAATAGAAATTCAGAAGACAAATGGATAATAAAAATAATTCTTTTATCTATTCCTTTTAAAGGGAAAAAATAGCAAACATAGGTATTTATATAAAGTCAATATACAAAAGGAAAAACATAGTCAAAAAAGTTAAAATACACATGAGCAATATAGGCAAGTAAAAATAGAAAAATACAAAATATATCAAATAACAAAATATCAACATAAAGCAGGATCAAACAGGCTATTATACAAGGACAAATGGCAACAGCAGAGCAAATAAGCTCAATAAAGAAAACACTACTCTTATAGAGGCATTACAGCTGCTCCAAATAACATTTACAGCTGAAAGTCTTTGCTGTCTCACTAATACACAATTAACCCTATGATGATTCTTTTTTGGGGGGTTTCAATATGTTTATTTATTAAGTTCAACCGTCATTACGAATCAGCACAATAAATATAAATCAGTATACAATAGATCCATATGTATATGTTGCTGTACACTCCATAACAAATATCAACCAACAGCATGAATCCAGCATTACAGTATTATTCAATACTCAATTATACCGCCAAAAAAGTATAAATGAAATAGATCAATAATTAGATAATTTTGAATTTGTCTATAACCTAGAAAAACAATTGTTATTTTGCCCTAACAATTATTATACCTCAACCAAGACCTATTCTATATATTCGCTATTTCTTATCCTAGAGTATTGTTATGAAAATCTAATATAAAAATCAAATTAAACTTAAATTTAACAAAAAAAAGGAAGGTATACGAGAGAGATACAAATATAAGCAATATAAGAAGTAAAAAAAGAATAAAAAGGGAAAAAGAAGAGAAAGGAAAGAGAAAGGAAAAGAAAAAAAAGAAAAAGAAGGAAAAGAAAATGGAAAAGGAGAAAGAAATAATGTGAGTGAAATAAGATTATGGAAAGATAACATAATATATAAAATGAATTTACAACTCTATTTTATGATTTACAGTTCTAAACAAGATATTTCTCCCCATCTCTCTTTCCATACACTTTTTAGAGTGTTCCATTCTTGATTCACCATGTCTATACTTCGATTTTGCATGAGCATAGTTAGCATTTGGTACATGTCAAGAAGCTTGAATAACCATTCTTTGCATGTTGGGATTTCTTTGATTTTCCATTTACTCATGCACAATAGCCTGGCCGCTGTTATCATATGTAAAAGAAGCCTTCCATATCTCTTTTGATCATTACCATTAATTCCTTTCAGTATATTTAATAAAAATAACTCTGGAGACATAGGAAATTGTAAACTCGTCATTGCTCTAATTAACCCTGTAATGATTGTAGTTGTAGGTCTTGTCTATATTCCAACAGAAACGGCCTGTGTCTCAGGTTCACAACTTCAGCATGTTGCACAGGTAGAAACCCTCCATCACCACCCCTGCCTGTTCATCGAGTGCTCCACACCCACAAAAGCCCAGTTACTACCAATCCTTACCTAGAAAGCTGGGATCCTGTTCACTCTCTTGCTTGACTTTTGAGCACTGCTGCCTGTGTATGATTTCCAGCAGAGATGGATTTTCTTCGAGGAGATCAACAGTCACCTCCCGGAAAGGCCCCTCTGATTCCTAGACAACAGTCAAGGGCATATTAGTTAAGGTAGGATGAAACAACATGGCTTTCCATTGCTTGGGGATAAAGCACGTGCTTCATGCACCAAAAGGCCCAGGCCCTCAACAGCACAAGCAGTGCAGAAGACAAGATTGGAGAGTGGAGGGTGCATTTCTCAGAGGGGAACAGCAAATGTGTTAGGCAACAGGCTTGAGGAGGAAGGATCCTTCCAAAGCTTTCGAGGCTTCAGTAATGGAGAGCAACAAGGATCCTATTCCTCACTTCTGAAAAATCCTCTAGCTTTAGAAATGGGAAGTAATAAGGATCCTATTCCCCACTTCTGAAGCTGCAGATGGCAAAATCAACTCTGCTTAAATGATTAAAACTGACTTTATGCAACTCTTGTCCAGAAATTCTGGAATATAGGTTGGGGTATAAAGTTGGCTCCCAGACGTGAAGTAAAAGACTTAAAAAATACATCACTGCAGCTTGGTGTGCGAAAGGTCCCAAGTTCAATCCAAGGCACGGTCAGTTAGAAGGATCAGGATCTCTTCACATTACACAATTCCAGCACTTCAATATCACTTGAACAGCCATGGTGCCATCCTAGAGAATCCTTAGATCACTTCAAATCTGGGAAGATCAAACCTGCAAATGCGGAGGGAGGACACTGTTACAAATATTCCAATCAATTATTTTCCACATAAACCTTGGAACGTGCTAGTATATGATGTTTAAGTCAAGCATACTAAATCAGACAACATTATTTAGAGCATTGGGAAGCTGCCTGGTAAAAACTCAGTTCTGATTTTTCCAGAAGAAACCCACTTCACTGCAGATGGGCCAAGCACAAACATAAAAGTTGGAAGAGACCTTGGAGGTAATCTAGTTCTGGTGTGGGAGATCATTTCACCTTCCATATATTGTAGATACTAGTTTGAGTGTTGGACTATGCTTCTGGAGGACAGAGTTCAAATCCTCACTTAGGCATGGAAACCCCCGGATGACCTTAGGGAAGTCACAGTCCCTCAGTCTCAGAGGAAGGCAATGGCAAACCTCCTCTGAGCAAATTTTGCCGAGAAAAAACCCTGTGATAGGGTCACCTTAGGGTTGCTGTAAGTCAGAAATGACTTGAAGGCACACAAGAACATCAGCAGCAATAACAACATATATTTTGGACTCAGCAGCCATACCCACTATGGCCAACAGTAAAGGACTGTGGGAGATGAAGTGCAGATTACCATGGGACACACCAAGCACAGCCGCTAATATGAGTCAATACTTTGGTGTTACTATGGTAGATAAACCCTACCTTGAGGTCTATAATTTAATATTAAAAATATCTCCACGTGCTTGAGAGGTCCCACGAACGAGCACGTAGGCAGGCACGGTCGAACGGCCGAAAACAGGAAAAACCCGGTGAGGCCAGTAAGTCTATAGTCACGTAGCCCCAGGAGACCTCCAGACATGTAAGACATAAAATACAAAAAGGGTCCTCAGCCCCAAGGAGCCGGCTTGAGGGGATTAACACATCTGACAAACAGCCCATCAAGTGAGGACGATTTGCACACAGCCGAGGCTTTGGCAACCCTGGCGAATCCAATCATGCAAAGGACATTGACATATTGGAGCTCTGTTCTAGATCCTCCACCTATTGTTCTCCCCGGGAAAGGATTAGCCCTCCAGGTACCTTTCCCCCATAAACAGACCTGGTTTTTGAGCGGCTCTTTGGATCGCTCCCGGCTTCCCAGCAGACTGTCACTCCGCCTGTTGAGCTATCCCCTCAGCCCTTCATGTACTGAGTCTCATCTCTCTCTCCGCTGCTGTCTCGGACCTCTAGACTTCAGGACCAGGTGCAGTATTCCCCAGCTGTAACCCTCCAAAGCCCCCTATACAATTTCCTCTCTTTTTATTCCTTCCTCACTAAGTTTTGAGTGAGTGAGTGAGTGAGTGAGTGCGTAAGTGCGTACGTACACAAGTCTTTATTTTTAATAAAATCATTTATTAGACAATTTTGCTTGGTTTGACCCCATAAAATTGGGTGAAAGATCTCGCTAGGTTACTTTGCCTCTTGCATTGCTATTGCTTGTGCTCTGGCTAGTTTTTGTTCCCCATCACGTTGAGGTACTCCCCAAGGGACCCCAGAAATCAGGGTAACATTGGAATATACTCTCCTCTGGTCATGCACCTATACCATGTACCACTGGACCAACACTGGACCAGCCAGGCTTAAGAGAACAGGGCATTCTTACCTGCTCTCTTGGGCTCCTAGCCTCTTGCTGTCTCTTCAGGAAATTCTCCGCTAAGGCCACCACCTGGGCACAGTTCTCTGACCTGTGTTCCTTCACCCATCTTTCCATCTCTTGGGGGCAGGACAGCCAGGAACTGCTCTGGGATCACCAGCTCCAAGATCTGCTCCTTGGTGTGTCTCTCCGGCTTCAGCCACTGACAGCAAAGCTCCCAGAGTTGCTTGCAGGCCTCCCACAGGCCAGAGGTTTCCTGATAGCAAAAAGTTTGGAAGTTCTGGCCCCAGCCCTCCAAATCGACAGCACCTGCGGCAGTGACTTGGGAAGCCTTAGCATCGTCCCATGGTGTCACCTCGGAAAGTTAAGGGCTTCTCCATCCCGATTCGGAGGAATCAACAATCTTGAGGAATTCCTGCCACTGGGCTTCCCAGTGCTGAGTTGACAAGACCTCTTCTGGCTCCTCTTTGACATGCTCCGGCCATTTCCCCCGGAGTTCTGCTTCACTGCCCCTGCTTGAAGGACACAAGGGCTTTCTCTGGCTCTCCCGGATCCCATACCTGGTTTGAGGGCTGCTGACCCTTCCTCCATCTTCATCTCTGGATCTGCACCTTTTTCTCCAATAGAGCCTGGAACCATTAACAAGAAGGGCACATGTAGATTTGGAGAAATGGAATGCTGGCTCCTAAAAGAGGTAACTTCAGCTGACGCCAACAGTTCCTGAAAATAATTGATAACTTGCTTGAAAAAAAGAAATGAGATCACATCTTATATTTGAGGATCTTAAAACAATTAAAATAAATTTAACACTATTATTGTTGTTGTTATTGTTGTTGTTATTGTAATTATTATTACTAATTACAGTCAGCCCTCCCCATTTGTGGGTTTCACCGTTGAGGATTTGGTTATTCATGGATTATTTGCTGTCACCTCTGCAGCCTCTCTATGCCATTTTTAATAGGGACTGCAAGCCTCGTGAGACTGAGAAACTGCAAATGAGGCTTGGAAGTCCCTCTTAAAAATGGTTTGGGGCAGCTGTGGAGGTGGCAGTCAGCCCCACCAGCCCCCCACTTCTGCCTTGGGAAGGAACCCTGATGCCTCAAAGGAATCCACTGTGGGTTGAATACAGGGATCATACTTTTTTGTGTGTTAAATATGGTTTGAGAGGGCCAAGAGTTATTCACAGTTTTTCCACTTTCACGGGGTTCCTGTGCCCCTAATCCTAGCGAATGTGGAGGGCCGACTGTATTTTATTATTGTATTTACTTATAATCCTACTTCTTCCCAGTCTGGGATTCGATGGCTTACAAAGTTTAAAAACAGATACATCTTTAAATTTCATAACACAGAAAAATTAAAAGTACAATCAGCTCTCCGTAAATTGCAAATCCCAGGATCCCACAGGATGTTGAAAGCTGAATAACAGCACTATAACAGTGTAGTGCGGAAAGACCTCAAGACTCTATGACATTTAAAATATCTGACATGACAACTTTGAAAGGAAGGAGAGACCTCTGCACTAAATCTCAGATAACCAAAAAACTCAAGAGCTTCTATCATCTGTATACACTGCTACTTTACAACAGTGGTTGAAGTAAAATTTATTATGACCATCAGAACAGAGTACAGAAGTAGCTTTGCTGTTAGACCTTAGAACAGACCTTAGAGCAGAGTTTAGAACAGTTTCCCACAGCTCTGGATACCTTGAGCCCATGCCCCACACCATATGCTCCAACTGTTCTGATTTGGCAGGTACAGTCTCAATAAATCTTCTGCCACCCCACTTTTTCAGCTGCTTTTAAAACAATTCTCTCTCCTCCTTCCCCTGTTCTCCGTTTATTCCAGTTGCTGAAAACAGTTAAAAATGAAAAAGTAATTTCCACTCAATGAACTCAACTAGGAGGGAAGAGTAAAGGAGAGGTTGGAAAACTACCTTTCCCAGCAAACTCATAGAATCAGAATCGTAGAGTTGGAAGTGACCACAAGGGCCATCCAGTCCAGCCCCATTCTGCCATGCAGGAATACACCATCAAAGCGCTCCTGACAAATGGCCATCCAGCCTCTCTTTAAAAACCTCCGAAGAACGAGACTGCCACACTCCCAGGCAGCTCATTCCACTGTCAAACTTCTTGCTGTCAGGAAGTTCTTCCTAATGTCTTGATGGAATCCTGAATTTTGAAGCCATTGCTCCATCTCCTAGTCTCTTGAACAGCGGAAAACAGGCTTGCTCCATCCTCCATCGGACATCCCTTCAAATATTCAAATATTAAATACTCAGCTAAACCAATGCAGACTCTCCTGACTTTTGTGTTCTTTCTCATTAATAACCTTCAAATGGAAGTTTCAAAATGTTTCTGTTTACTCATGTAAGGTTTACCTGACTTCATTTCATTTTACAAGTGCATATTGCTGGCTGTGTTGAACTATTCTTTTTTATGGTATAGGAACATATTTCAATTCTTTCCATGTTATTTCTGCCTTTGGTACCAAATTTTCTATTAAAGGAGTAAATGCCTAAGAACACACTGATTTCATTTATTAGGGGTATGCATATTTTTCTTCCTTCCTAATACAAGAAGTATTTAAACATTTACTTTTTAAAAAATCTGCTTTAATGAAAAGCTACCATCTTTAAACGACCAGAATTTGAAAGAATGTGATATGTATCTTTGCTTTAGGGCTGTGAAGCAATTAGTATCTCTGTCTGATGATAAGGCGCAGAAACAGTGTAGAATCTTATGGCACCCTAAAGACTAACAGCTTAGGCTGGAATTATCAATCACAGTTACAAATGTGTAGCCAAGAGTTAAGCATTTGTAACTGATTGGTATTCACAATCTCTACGTATTCATATTCACAGTCTCTACTTATTCGATATTATAGGGAGTATGTAGGGATTATAAAAGTCCTCTAGGCCTGATTTACTGGAAAGCAGCTGCTGCAGGCAACAGTGGTCTACTCTCTTGTTGATTGCAACACAAGACATAGATGTTTCCATCCCATATCCCTGAGAGATCTCTAGTTTGAAGAAGAATTGTGACAGGGATCCTGCTTTTGACAGCTGCATGGAAGATGGTGGGAGGCGGTGGAAATATTAATCTGTTACATCCTAATCAACAAGAAAACAGACTCCTGTTGCTCACGGCAGCTGCTGCTTGGTAAATCAGGGATCAGGCTAGAATATGCTACTTAACTGTGCGACAAAGGTAGTTAAATAATTAAATAGCACATGTAGAACTCTAACCTTAATTGTGGAACTCTGTTCCATCACATGCAGGTTCCATGACGTACAAATACACACAGCTGCTGAAGGGAGCCAGTCAGCCTTGAGGTGGCAGGAAATGAAATACAGAATATTCACATCAATAATTATGTTATGTTAAGCCGTACACACTCATTGGTGGACTGCTGTTGTAATACTTACATTTCAGCTTTCAGTGTGTGGTTGTGTATAGAACAGTGGTTCTCAACCTGTGGGTCCCCAGATGTTCTAGACTTCAGCTCCCAGAAGCCCTGAGCATTGACCATAGTGGCTGGGGCTTCTGGGAGCTGAAGTCCACAAACATCTGGGGACCCACAGGTTGAGAACCACTGGTATAGAAAGAAAGGTGGTATATAAATTAAATGAATAAATGAATTCTCACAGATTTTTCTTTCTTTCTTTTTTTTGGTAGAACAGCCGAAAAGAATTCTCTGGTACCTTAAAAGTCAGGAACCAATGTTATTATAGCATGCGTCTTTCTGAAACGCAGTCCATTTCTTGAGGAATGAAGCATTTTCAACTTCCACAACAGAGGTCGTCATCATCATCGTATCATGTTTATTGCAATCCACAGATCCAACAAAACGAACTCAAGCATAAGATGAAAAGGAGACAAAACATCCAAAAGGAAAAATCAAAGCAGTAAAACAGTGACAGTTGACTTTTATCTGGTACACAGTGAGCTCTAATCCTGACTGCCTCTGTAAGAAATTTAGCAACAGCCAGGGTCACTTTTGGGGACTTGTCTTCCAACAGGAACTTGATAAAAAAATTGACCTGAACTTCCAGGAAATTTACTCGAAAATGGAGAAATTATATACTGACAAGCCTGATTATAGTAGCTAGAGGACAAAAGAACATGCTTAATCAACTCAACTTAAGGACACTGTCTTTCTACATATGGGACACCGGCAAATCTGCCTCGAAGTAATTCAGTGGAAAAAAAGTTACATCTGCCCAGAGAGAAAAATCTGCAGTACTTAGCCACCAAGAGGTTTCCTATATAGTCAGCTAATTGAAAACGCCCCATGTAATGAATGTTCCTTGCACTAGGAGAGCAAGATATGTATGAGCAAGAGTGCAAATCACAAAAAGCTGTTTCCCACAGTCTTTGTTTAAGAAATTTAAGAGCAACTATCAAACCCAGATTGGATAGAAGTGAGGAAGAGAGACCAATTGAAGTTGCTTTTTTTTGCCAAGACGCTTGGAGCAACTACTTACATAATCGTCCTGGGACAAGTACACTAGCAAACCTGATCCAACCCCAAAAACACGGACTTCCAACCAGAGGTTTAAGGCATACCACCAGGCTCTTATCGAGAGAGGGCTTTCCCCTGTTTCCAATAGGAGCACAGAATTAGGGACACAATTGGGGAGTTGGAGAAGGGTCCTTAGGAACTTTTGACTGTTGCCTGTCTATCTTGGATGTCACTCCCCCATCCAGATTTTAGAGGCGTTTAAGACGGAGGTTATCAGTATGTTTTAATACTTTTTTTAGTCTTTTTAAGATTGTTTTAATCTGTTTCTATTGATCTTGTTTGCACAGGTTTGTACACGGTCTTGAGTCCTTGTGATGGAGCAAACTGGGGATGATGGGACTCTGAGTGAAGGAATGAGAGTTAAAATCCTGGGAAAGCAAGAAGCCTGTTTGTCTTATTTAGTGCTAGGCCCCAAATAAACAAAGGACTAGGCAGAATCTTGCTAATGGCCTTAATCCATAAACACTCCGAAATGAGAAAGCAGATGGGAAGTACCAGCTAGCTAGCAGAAAGAAACACAACACATAGATAAATAAGTTGAAGGACACTTAACAGGCAGGGAAGAACCATACACAATCCAAGGTTGAAAGAAACTAAAAAGATAGTTCTAATTGCCTAAGCTTATTATGAGATGGACGTATATGACTAGTAAAGCATGCAAACTGTTAGATACCTGATCCTTGTGGATAGATGTAGTTGTGATATACAGTGGCCCCTCCACTTTTGCCAGGGTTCAGGGTGCTGAACCTTAGTAGAGTCTCTAATTAGTAGAGTCTGGTCAGAGTGTGTGGCCTAGATTGGGGGTTACACCTTTGGTGAGAGTTTAGCCAAAGGGCTGTTGTATGCTGCTTGTGCTTTGTGTGAAAGTCACCATTATGAAAGTCTAAATATATACCATATTTCCTGGCGTATAAGACGTCCTTTCCCCCTAAAAAATGCCTTCTGAAAATGGGGCGTGTCTTATACACCAGTAAACACAGTACTTTGAAAACTACTGCAAACAACTGACTTAGAGTGGGGCTTGTACTTTGTACAGTCTTACCTCTCGTGTTTAATCCTTCTGTGGACTATTGATTTGTGGGGAATAAAGCTCTCCGGGTTTAAAAAAGAAAAGGAAGTGGGAAGACATTGGCAACCCCTTTAAGACAAGAAGACCCCAGCTTGCTGCAGCCCCCTCTTCCTCCCATTCACCCCTCCCAGCTGAGTCTTTTTCCTGGAGTCAACCACCTGTGGGGCAGGGGGGAGCAAAGAATTGCCTATGCTGTGGCACAGGGCATTTTCCCAGTTTCCTCCTCTCCCACAGTTGGCTGGCTCCTGCTCAGCACAGCCCGCGAAACCCTGTTGGTTTCTGTTCCTGGGGTGGGGTGAAAGGAGTGGGATGGGGGTGCACTTTCTTCCTTCACAGCCTGAACAGGAGGTTTGGTTTCTTCCCGAGGAGCTGCTTGCTCCTGTTTTCTACCCCAGCCTCCACCACCTTGCTGTGGGGGAGGGTGTAGAGGAAGAAAATGAGTCAAGAGAGGGGGGCCTAGAAAAAAGAGGAGCAAGCTCCGGATGCTCTGAGCTGCCTCTCTTTGCTGCCTTCCCACCCCTTTTCTGCACAGGGCTCAGTGGCTCCTGTCTTCATTCGCCCTTCCCAGTTGCTTTTCTTAAATGCTTGCAACTCAGCTCCAGTTTAGGGAGGAGTTTTCCCGGCAAGATTTGTTCTGAGGCTGAGAGAATGGGATTTGCCCAAGAGGAATCCTCAAAAGGAAAATAGGGAAAGGGGGAATCCTCGTGCCACATCTCCTTTCAATGCCCCCCTTCCTATGTATTTTGCAAAAAATTTTTTCCTAAAAACTAAGGTCTGAAAATGGATTGCGTCTTATACACCAGTGCGTCTAATACACCGGCAAATACGGTAATTGAACTATTCAAAAAGTGCACTAAGGAAATACATCAATCTTGACCTGCATTTGAAATGCTACTTTATTTTGATTGTTATCCTAATAAATGTTAACAGTTTATTTTTATAAATATAGACATGGCTGAGTTGTATAGTGTATAAAGTAACACAGAAAACACGTTACCATAAAATTATTAAGGGGCTCTTAACAAAACATTGAAAGCTCTCACACTTTTACACAAAAGTGGTGTTATAAGGAGGGGAGGCAGAGTTGTGCAGTAAAGACAGGGCCCCTTATCAGATTTGAGAATTGCCACACCAATCTGGGAGAAGGGAAGGCCTGTCAAACGTGACCTTTAGGAATAGTTTCAAAGTCGGTCTTTCCCTTTTTACATATTAACATGGCCAGATTGCCAATTAGTTTTTCCTATCTATAACGCCAAATTCCTTAAGTACACACGTTCCTCTTTGTGTGTCTTCCCTTTAACAGAACCATTACTTCTCTACACTGCCAAATTCACAATTATGTATCCTTCAGCATTCTGTCATTCTGTACTACAAATTTCCACCAATGAGATCTTTTTTGTTTTCATTCATTTCTTGGAGGCACTACCAGCAAGTCCAGTAAACCAAGAATGAATTATTCTTTGTAAATGTATGTCAGCATCATCTTTGGTTAAAAGTCATCTGGAGACTGAGTACAGTCAGCCCTTCATGTTTGCTAAGATTTGAGACGCCGGACACTAGCAAAAGTGAAAAACTGAAAACATCAAAGTATGTTTGTCTGGTGGAAGGGGGTGAAGGTACCCAGGGTAGGGCAGCATGGTGACCCTGTACGTCGTCTCTCTCCCATCTCTTTCTTTGGGTGTGCGGGAGAATCAAGAGAGGACTTGTGGTGCTGAGAAATTGGAGTGCAAGCCCTCCATAGCTGGCCAGGCAGCAGCTGTGGGAGGAGGACCAGAGGTGGGTTTTTAAAGGGCCACACAGAAACAAGAGGGCACGCTCCCCCAGAAAAGAAGCACCAGAAGTTTGGGGAAAAGCGGAGAAACTCGTAAATAATCAAGTCTATGAAAGTCAAACCCTCAAACGTGGAGGATCAACTGTATTCACACAAGGTATCACCTGAGTAAACTCTGGGATAATTGACAAGACCCCTCTTCTAAGAAATACTCCTTCCACATACTGCACATTTTTTGACGTTAATTTGGTAGTCCTTCCTGATACAGCTTGAAAGCATTTAAGGAGATTTTTGCCTAAGTGGTCTCTATGGTGCGACAAAGGGTGAAATGCACAACCTTCTACATGACAAGCATTTATCAGGTTTCTCCTGTCTACATTCTTTTCATGTTATATGAGGATTCATGAAATGTGATTATTATTTCACATTACAAGATTTATCTTCTTCTGGATCAGTTAAGTTTCCTATCACATTCCCACAGCGCACATGTTCAAATCCCTTCCCCTCTGTATTATTCTCCTGATCACACGTGAGATATTCCCATTGTGTGTGAATTTCTGTGTGAGTCTTAAGAGTGTGAAGAATGAACAAATAGGTTTCTATGCTCCAAGCATTTACAATCAGCCCTCCACATTTCCAGGTTTCACTTTTGTGGATTTGATTATTCACAGATTATTTGCTATCACCTTTGCTGCTGTGCAGTGCCATTTTTAATAGGGACAGCAAGCCTCGTGAGACTGAGAAACTGAGAATGAGGCTTGTAAGTCCCTCTTAAAAATGGTGTGGGGCAGCAGTGGAGGTGGCAGTAAGCCCCACCAGCCCCCCACTTCTGCCTTATGAAGGAACCCTAGTGCCTCAAAGGAATCCACAGTGGGTTGAATATGATGATCATACCTTTTGTGTGTTCAATATGGTTTGGGATGGCATAGAACAGAGCTTTCCAAACTTTTCACGTTGGTGACACAGTTTTTGGACATGCATCATTTTGCAACACAGTAATTCAATTTTACTAGCAAACTGGAGGTTAAACTAACTCGTTATAAGAGACAAAAACAAATACATAGATTGTAATAACAAAATATATGGGAACACAACATATCTTATGAAAAAGTTTCATATATTTTTAAAAATATTTGATTTATAAAGAATACCATACATTTCCAAGATTGTAGGTGACACACCTACACACTTCAGGCAACACACTAACATGTCGTGGCACACCATTTGGAAAGCCCTGGCCTAGAGTTATTCATGGTTTTTTAAAATTCATGGGGGACCTGTGTGCCTAACCGTAGCATATGTGGAGGGATGACTGCAAATGGTTTCTCTTGGGTATGAATTATTACTGTCCTATAAAATCATCTCCTAATGGAACGGTTTTCCCAAATGGTATGGTGTCTCCTCTGTGACAAGTGAGATCTGCTTTTTCACTGAAGCTCTTTCCACACTCCAAGCCCTTAAACAATTTCTATCCTATGTGTGTTGCTTGATGGCGCGTGAGGTGCGTCTTCTGCCTGAAGTTCTTTCCACAGTCCAAGCATTTAAATGGCTTCTCCCCTGTGTGCGTTGCTTGATGTCTAGTGAGGCATATCTTCCGAACAAAACTCTTTCCACACTCCAAGCATTTGAATGGTTTCTCTCCTGTGTGGGTTGCCTGATGGTGTGTGAGGCTTGTTTTCCGAATGAAGCTCTTTCCACAGGCTGAGCACCTAAATGGTTTTTCTCCTGTGTGGGTTGCCTGATGATGTTTGAGGCTTATCTTCCGAATGAAACTCTTTCCACACTCCATACATTTAAATGGTTTCTCCCCTGTGTGTGTCACTTCATGGCGAGTGAGGTGTGTCTTGTCCCTGTAGCTCTTTCCACACTCCATGCATTGAAATGGTTTCTCCCCTGTGTGTGTTACTTCATGGCGAGTGAGGCTTGTCTTCCGATTGAAGCTCTTTCCACAGTCTGAGCATTTATACGGTTTCTCCCCTGTGTGTGTTGCCTGATGACTAATGAGACGTATCTTCCAAACAAAACTCTTTCCACACTCCAAGCATTTATACGGTTTCTCTCCTGTATGGGTTGCCTGATGGTATGTGAGGCTTGTCTTATGAATGAAACTTTTCCCACACTCCAAGCATTTAAAAGGTTTCTTCCCTGTGTGGGTTGCTTGATGTTGAGTGAGGCTCTTTTTCTCAATGAAACATTTCCCACACTCTGAGCATTTAAATGGTTTCTCTCCTGTATGGGTTGCCTGATGGTATGTGAGGCTTCTCTTATGAATGAAATTTTTACTACACTCCAAGCACTGAAATGGTTTCTTCCCTGTGTGTATTGCTTGATGTTGAGTGAGGCTCTTTTTCTCAATGAAACCTTTTCCACACTCTGAGCATTTAAATGGTTTCTCTCCTGTATGGATTGCCTGATGGTGTGTGAGGCTTCTTTTCTCAATGAAACTTTTACCGCAATCCAAGCATTTAAATGGTTTCTTCCCTGTGTGTATTGCTTGATGTTGAGTGAGGCTCCTTTTCTGAATGAAACTTTTCCCACACTCTGAGCATTTAAAGGGTTTCTCCCCTGTATGACTTCTTAGGTGTCTCACAAGATCTGACTTCCACCTGTAGTTCCTCCCACACTCAAAACACTTAAATAGTTTCTCTCTTGTTTGCATCCTTTCATGGGAAATCAGGCACTGTCTCACAATAGCAGTATTTCCACACTTAATGTTAAAAGATTGTTCCGCTGTGTGCTTTTTTCTGTGAAGATTAAGGCTGGCCATATATCTGAAATTTTTCCCACATTCAGGACAGAAGTATTTACTCCCTTTCATTCCTTGCCATGTTATTTCTTGGAATGAGAGTCCGAAGACATCACCATCCTGGGAAGTAAGGGTTTTGTTCTCTCTCATCTCTTCAGAGCCAGCCATTTTCCTATGACCTTTCAGCTGGTCACATTTCACTCTTCCAAGCAAGGCCTCACCAGGTTTTCCTTCCATCTGACTCTCTTGGCCATCTTCACCTTAAAAGGAGAGAAGTAAAAGGTGACATCATAGAGAAGTAAAGACTCCAATCAAAGCATTTATTAGCTGATGGCCATTTGCATCAATATGAGGAGGCCAATGAAGAGAGAAATGAGCCACTGAAGGAGAGAAATGGACTCCGGAGCTTCTCCATTGGCTCTGCTCAGGCACGACTTTGCTGAGCCCCTCCAACTGTTCCCTTGAAAGTGTGTGGATCTAAGTATTTTGGAATGGTAATGACTACAGGCTGAGTTTCATAACTGCTCTTTATTAATGAACATATCTCCTTCCCTCTCCTTTTCTGTTCATTCCTTTCAAACACTAAGTCTGTGGAGAAGCAACATCTGATTTATTTCTGAGGTTCAGTAAGCCACTGAAGGGGATATTTCCTACATGGAAAGCAGGTTGTGCTCACTGGCCTTAATGCAGAATTAGCAAGCAGTGCTGTTCCCATAGGAGACTGGGGCTCAGTTCCCAGGAGTGAAACACACTGTGGGAAGCTGGAAGATACATTTAAAAACTGATTGGTCTAGGGGTGAAGAATAAGCCTCGGCACATCTACAGCCTTGATTAGGGAGGTAAAAGACCTGCGCTAAATTTCTCATTCTTTTCAATGTAGCAGTTTTGACTGTATAAGATACCTTGGATAAGGAATTCCAGAGGTCTGCAAAATTGCTCTATTTCAAGTGAGGGTGAGACAAGGAACAATTTTTTTCCTTATCAAGGCCTCTGCTCATTGCACTAAACATCTCTGTGCAACACCAGCATCCTACTAAATAAAAAAGGATGCAAACAAGCCAGCTGCTGCTCCCAGTCCCCAAAAGTCCCTGCAATGGAGTAGGTCCCTTCACTGCTTTGCAAAACATAAGCAAAAATACAATAAGAATTTTCTCTCTTGTATTGAGAGCATTCCAAAATACATTGCTCTCTATCAGAGCAAAGAGAATAAAGTTGTAGCTTCTCATCCTCAGTGCAAGGATGAGATGACCTTGGATTAAAAGCCCTGGACTTGAATACCAGATGTGACACACCACTGGTTCTCCATTCTGGCTAACCAGCCCTCACCATGGCTTAGATTTTTCATTCTCTTTGCAGGAAGGACTGGATAAGGGGGTGGCAGTCACTTCCTTTTATTGCTCCCCTTACCTCTCCCTCTGGTACACTCTGCCTCCCCGGGTCATTCTGTGGGTGGAACGGGACTCCGTAAGCTAGCAAGTTTAAGGGAGCAGAAAATGGCTGCTGCTCAGAGGAGGAGTGTGATCCTGTCACTCAGTGCAAAGAGGAAGATGACTGGATAGCGAATGGTGCCTAAGAGCTCCTGCATAAAAGGGGGTGGAGCAAAGACCAGCAGTCAGCCAATCCCAACACAGAGAACTCCCTGAGGAAAAGGAGGGGCCTCCGGGAGGGAGGGAAATTCTTTTTAAAAGGGTTTTCACCTCTGACTGTTGGAGTCAGTTGGGAAGCGGACAGAGGAAGAGTCAGTCGTCGGAGGGGAGTTACTGATCACTGGGGAATTTGAGTGGATTTAGGCAAAGCCTCTGATATAACTTAATTGTAAGAGCATTAATTGGCTGGAACCCAAGAACTGAAACCTGAAAGTATTCATTCTGTCTGATATTAAACTGCTGATTGGATGCCAAATCCAAGAGGGGACTTTATAGGGGACCAGAAGGCAGGGTTACGGTGACACGTCTGCAAGGGCTAGGAGCTGCAGGGGCCAGCCTAGAGGGAAATCTGTGTGTCGCAAGGAGAAGCTCCCCACTTCTGCCTTCTCAAACGCCCCCAAGAAATTTTATCTTTGATTTCTAATGGTGGTTGGGCATTTACAGAATTGCAGTTGGAGAAGGCAAAGAAGGCATGTCTGCTCATGGGGCCTCAATCCCCACTAGCCCCAATCCACCATCCAGTGGTCCATGCTTGGTACCACCTCTGAGTCTCCCGTCACCCAAGCCACAATCAGCCAAAGTCTGCTGGTAAAGCACTTCCTCGGAAGAAGAGAATTGTGTAATCTACTTAATACCACAAGACAGAAGAAGTACTCTGATGCTTTCTTAAAAAAGTATTTATAAACCGAGCTGATCAACTACAAGAAAAGAAAGAGCCTTACTCAAAGAGGACACAATCCCCAAATTCTCCTTCATCATTTCCTCATGGAGGCTCCTTTGGTCTGGATCCAGCAAGGCCCACTCCTCTTCTGTGAAATACACAGCCACATCTTCAAAGGTTACCTAAAGGAAGAAAGAAATATACTGGTGAGCAGAAAATGTCTACTCCAGTCAGAGAATGATGACGACACAGTTTGGAAAGTTCAGAGGACAAAGGTATCCAGCCAGCCTCCTTCTTGTCCTGCCATCAATCTTGTCCCCTACCTGATCCAGTCTCCCAGAAGCTCTTCTGAGCTCATCATAATGAAGAGTCATGTTTGTATTTGTTGGCCATGCCCTTCTTCCACTTCCTGCGAGGAACAGAAAAGCCAAAAGGGAAGTTTATTGATCTTGCTCTCTACTGCTGATGCAAGCCATCTGTACTCATACAAACTAGTAAATGCCATCACACACACAAACACCTAGAAGGTAACAGCAAACTGAAGTAACCCTAAGTTTGAAAGGAATGCAAAAAAAATTTTTAATAAATGTATTAGAAGCAAGCAAACAAAATGGCCCAGAATGTTAATTTGACCTTTAAGGAAAAGGCAACACAAACTGGGAGAGAAAGGAATAGAATGGAGTTGCTTAAGGAAGAAAATTAGGGAAAACATGTGTATACTTGTGTGTGTGTGTGTATGTATTTAAGATGGAAAGAAAAGCACCTCATCTGGTGAGATCATTTCCTGGTTCACACTGAGGAGCTATATTTAAATGTCTCACAAGAGGGATGTGAGGGCTGCCTATATGAAGCTGAGATGTAGTCTTTTCTTCTCAACTCAAGGATAGGCACTAGCTTGGGAACAGGGGTAAATATCCCTCCAAGAACCTCTCCTGTAGATCAGACCTCTCCACTGTAATCCCGGTATTTCTGCTTTCCTCTACAGTCGCTCTCAGAATGGTCACATTTTAAGAGGGATTGCAGAGGAAAATGGATATTTGGGGATAGTATCAGGTTTTGAGAGTTGTGATGTGGGACGGGGGATTTTTGGCATGTTTTCATGTATTTGGGTATTTCCTGAATGAAAATTATTATAAATTATTCCAATTATTTGAAAAAAAATGTTTAGGGGTATTTTGGAAGGACTGGTAGGGGAATTCAGGAGCCAGAAAATGGGGTCTGGGGTTGCACATGGACTGTGGAACGCATTTTGCTTGTGTAAGGACCGCTACCTGTCTCCCCGCTGTCATCAACTGTAGGGACCTTCTAGGTGACCTTGTGGTTCTTGTTGTAAGACTTTGGTCGTATAATTCCATCACTGGACGCTACCATCCATGAACCACTGCTGCCACCAGAGACACCATTTGTCTGACCACAGCCAGTCCAATAAAGCTGCTGTTGCATTCTTAGAGGTATATGTTATACTACCAAAATAATTTATTTAGCTGAAGTTCAACATACTCATAAACATTACTTACTTAATCCATCTAAATCCTAATTGACTCTAACACAACTCACTAACTCAATCTAGGAGTCTTGGTAGATCACAAGCTGAACATGAGTCAGCAGTGTGACGCAGCAGCCAAGAAAGCCAATGCAATTCTTGGTTGCATTAATAGGAGTATGGTGTCTAGATCGAGAAAGGTAATGGTACCTCTCTAATCTGCATTGGTTAGGCCTCATTTGGAATACTGTGTCCAGTTCTGGGCACCTCAATTCAAGAAGGATGTCGACAAGCTGGACACGTCCACAGGAGGGCGACCAAAATGGTGACGGTCTGGAAGCCATGCCCTATGAAGAATGCCTTAGGGAGCTGGGCATGTTTAGTCTGTAGAAGAGAAGGTTAAGAGGGGACATGATAGCCATGTTTAAATATTTGAAGGGATGTCATGTCAAGGAGGGAGCAGGCTTGTTCTCTACCGCTCCAAAGACTAGGACAAGGGGCAATGGATTCAAGCTGCAGGAAAGAAGATTCCACCTGAACCTCAGGAAGAATTTCCTGACAATCAGAGCTGTCCGGCAGTGGAACAGGCTGCCTCAATGGAGTGTGGTGGAGTCTCCTTCTTTGGAGGTTTTTAAGCAGAGGCTGGATGGCCATCTGTTGGGAATGCTTTGATGTAGGTTCCTGCATAGCAGGAGGTTGGACTCAATGGCCCCTGGGGTCTCTTCCAACTCTGTGATTCTATGATTCTCCATCTCCTCATAAGCCTAGCTGAACTGAATGAATGATCCTGTGTCTAACTAATCTCTATCTTTTCCCAATTAACTCATATCTCTCTCCTACTCCTAACTGTCCAAATGTCATACAAAGAACTTTTTAAATTCAGTTCAAGAGCTCAGCCAATCGTCAGCAACCCCCAACAATCTGTTGTCTCACCGCCTCTGAAAAAAATCACTCGTTCTTGTTCTTGCGTGCCTTCAGCCAAAATGGGAGAAGGCCTGGAAACCATGCCCTATGAGGAATGGCTTAGGGTACTGGGTATGTTTTAGCTGAAGAAGAGAAGGTGAAGAGGGGACATGGTAGCTGTGTTTAAACAGTTGAAGGGATGTCACATGGAAGATGGAGCAAGCCTTTTTTTTGGGTTTTTTTGCTGCTTCAGAGACTAGGACACGAGGGAATGGCTTCAAACTTCAGGAGATTCCACCTAAACATTAGCAAGAACTTCCTTGTGGTAAGAGCAGTTGGCCAGTGGAACACAATGGCATGGAGTGTGATGGAAGCTCCTTCTCTGGAGATATTTAGAGGAGAGGCTGGGTGGCCACCTATTGGGAGTGCTTTGATTGTCATCCTGCAAGGAAGAGGGGGGTCAATCTGGATGGCCTTTGAGGTCTCTTCCAACTCTTATCATTCAATGGCTCCAAGCTCTTCCCTGATAAAGGGGATGGCAAGCGGTGTGGGTGGACTCTAGAGCTGCCCGGTGGCAAGGACACCAACCCACAAAACCAGTCCTTCCATTGATCTTTTCTCTCTCTTAACACACACGTCATGTCAAAGTGCTGGTGGAGGATACTTATCTTTACATTTTTACTTATTTCATTGAGTTTATATTATGACATCATCCCTGGTTCCCCCACAACAGCATTTCACAAAATTACTTTTCAATTAAGTTACACAGCTATAATGCCAAAATAAAGGATATCAAAGGTGTTCCTTTACACAGCCATAAAGACCTGAATGTCTTGGAAGGCCACATTGGCCATTTCTGCACTAGCATGTTTTAGTGCTATTATTCCACTCTCAACATCCTATGGAATCCTGGAGTTTGCAGTTTAGGGAGCGGCCTAAAAGGCCGCTCCCTAAACTGCAAACCCCAAGATTCCATAGGACGTTGAAAGTGGAATAATAGTGCTATAACAGGTAGTGTGGAAATGGCCATTATCTCCCCACCCGCAATAAATTCCAAAAAACTATTCCCGATCACAGTAAAATTGTGTTTTTCTTTCCTTTCATTTAGTTATTTGGAGACTGACAGGTACCTTTTTTTTCAATCCAGAGTGAGCCAAAGAGAAAAATCTTTCCTCCTGAACCCTTACCCTTTGAGCCTGGCACACCTTCCCCATCCAGCACAATCCCCCTGACCTCAGAAGGAGGTTTCTCCATCTCAGCCGCCTCTTCCAGAAATAAATCCTGTACCAAAAGCAGCGGGAAGAGAGAAAATTAAAAGGAGAATTAGAAACAGATAAAAGACAGCATAGCGGCAAACCATCCCCACCTTGGATGATTTCCAGAAAAAAAAGAGGGAAGTGATGGGGAGTTTTGCAACATTATTGTTATTGCTGTTGTTGTTTTTATTCATTTATATATGATGTTTTTCTATAGGACCAGATGCAAGTAGACTTACAAAAATTAAATAAATACAAATAGAAACACAAAGAAGCATACCAAAAATAGGAGATACTGTGCCCCTGCCGTATGTGCAGGGGTTCTGTTCCAGGACCCTGCATTTAAACCAAAAAACATGAGCAGCGCATCCCACTGTAGTCAAGGAACACAATGTGTGCACACCCATGGCATTGCAAGCATGCAGCCATTGACTATAAGGGGACACGACGCTTCACACGGCTTCACATTCGTAAATGTGGAGGTTGCGCCGGAATAGGGTAAAGTAAAAGATCATTCTGCTACCTATGTAACAGAAACCATTTAAAATATATAGATTCAAGGGACAGAACAAAACAACAGAATACATGTTGTTGTTGTTGTTACTGTGTGCGCACAGAGAGTCTGGGCCAAACCCATACAGGACCCATAGCAAATTGTACTCCCTGTAACTTGGCCCAGGGAACAATCTGGCTGCAGCTCTCCAGCCAGCGAAAAAGCCTGAAAATTCTTCACAAGCCAAGTTGTTACAGTAACTTGAAAAGGAGATAATGAAGGCATAAGTCCCAGTTTTGAGGAAAAGGAAGAATATAAAGATGATGAGGAAGATAAAAATAGCATTAGAATGTGTCACTGTGTCCAGATCACAAAACGCCAAGAACGTGCGTGGTTGGCACACTGCTTTTATCGGTGTGAATGTAATCCTGGCCATTGCTGAAACCTGAGCATCCAGGCTCAGGCCTGAATCCAGGAGTTCCCCCAAACTGTGGACCAGTGTCTTCAAGGAGCATGTGACCCTCCTCAGCATGGACCGAACCCCTCTTCCCTCCCCTGCCTTTCTTCTCTGATCAAGCCTCAATTGGTTGAAGGATTTTCAGTATCCTTGCAAACAGTTACCCTCGAGCCTGTGAAATGACCAGAATGAAACACTCTCACCTGCTGCTCTTTCCATTTCATCTCCTCTGCGTGACTTAGAAGGAAGCCCTCTGCCAGGGCCACTGCCTGCGAAGTGTTCTCTGCTCCACATTCCCTTACCCAGCTCTCCACCTGCAGGGGAAGGACGGCCAGGAACTGCTCCAGGATCACCAGGTCCAGCATCTCAGCCTTCGTGTGGATCTCTGGTTTCAGCCACAGACGGCAGAGAAGGTGGAGCTGGTTGCAGAGGTCCCGAGGCCCCAAAGCCTCCCGGCAGCCAAACTCTCTGAAGTGCCAGCACCGTACATCTGAAGGGAGTGGATCCTCCCCCAGGCTCTTCTTTTCTGTGTTTCTTCCCAAGAACTCTCCTTTGGGTATAACGTGAATAGGACACAGGCCTTTTTCTAATTCACGGCCAGCTAAATCTACTTCTTTCATCCTTGAGCTGTTCTCCCGTGTGTTTTCCAACGTGGCCAAAGGTACACCTTACTCTTTGGCCAGATTCTGTCTGAGGCAAAAACTAGCAATGTTAATGGAGACACCAAGGCCTAGAAAGGAATAAGAAAAAAAAAAGATGTGCCATGAATGAGTTGTTTTGAAAATTCTCTTGAGGCAAGGAAATGCTTCTCAATTAAATTCAAGCGGAGAAGTGGGTTCTTCCTCTGCATAGAAGACTATTACCATGACCTCAGAGAGAAATTAGGGACAGGTAGGCAGCAGGTTTGAGCACTGGACTACAACCCTGGAAACAAGGGTTCAGTTCCCAGCTCAGCCATAGAAACCCACTGGGTGGCTTTG
The DNA here is from genome assembly GCA_948472985.1 of Iguana delicatissima. Lineage (NCBI taxonomy): Eukaryota > Metazoa > Chordata > Lepidosauria > Squamata > Iguanidae > Iguana > Iguana delicatissima. The sequence goes on along the minus strand of CAOKZL010001488.1, from coordinate 214,294 downwards.
GGTGCGTCACACACTCTCAGTCCTGGAAAATCCTGTGATAGGTTCGCTTTAAAGTCACCATAACTTGGAAAGGACTTGAAGGCACACAACAACAACAACCAAGAGGTGAGTTTCCTTATTGGCCACCATCACGCAAGGCAGCTTCTGTCAGGAACCGAATTCACACACACAAATGTAACAGTGCTGACAGGAAGCTATTTATTAGGAGTGGGATGTACAGGACTTCAGTGAGCAAACTGAGAGCAATTAGCAAAATCCAAACATTAGAAGCAAATAGTTTCCCTTTCCACCCGCAAGAGACCTTGAAGTGCCGGCTTCGACTGGGCAGTGCTTATCAGTGCTGCATTCCTAGCTTTGTTTACCTAATGGTCTCTGGTTCCGATACCTCGTTACAAGCAAGCAGTTAATTAACTCCTACTACGTGTCCCATAACTGAAATATGGAGGGCCACCCGACATCTTCCTTGTTCTCGCTCTGCCTTGGGAATTCACTGGCCCCTCTCTTTGCCTCTCTTGTATATCCCTCACATTCCCTGATTCCTTTCAGCTTAGTAATGGATTGGTAAATCCAAAAGCAGAAACAATATGGCTCATCAATAGGGCCGTAATGTCTAGGTCAAGGGAAGTGACAGTACCACTCTCTTCTGCTTTGGTCAGACCCCAACTGGAATCCTGGTTCCGTTCTGGGCACCACAGTTCAAGAAGGATATTGACAAGCTGGAAGGTGTACAGAGGAGGCCAACCAAAACACTTGAAGGACTGGATACCATGCACTATGAGGAATGGCTTAGGAAGCTGGACAGGTCTAACCTGGAGAAGAGAAGGCTGAGGCAACCTAACAGCTATGTTTAAATATCTGAAGAGATGTCATATGGATGATGGCGCAAGTCTGTTTTCTGCTGCTTTGGAGACTAGGACATGGAGCAATGGCTTCAAACTTCAGAGGAAGAGAGCTCAACATTATGGAGAACTTTTTGACAGTTAGAGCAGTTTGACAGTGGAATATGCTGCTGCCTGGGAGCGTGGTGGAGTCTCCTTCTTTCGGGGTTTTTAAACAGAGTTTGGATGGCCATCTGTTGGGAGTGCTTTGATGGTGTGCTATTGCCTGGCAGGAGCTTGGACTTAATGGCCCTCTATAATTCTATAAACACCCTGAAGGCACCAGGTCTGCTTTGATGTTGGAAGCTAAGCAGGGCCAGCCCTGTTTAGTACTTGGATGGGAGACCACAAAGGATGACCACAGTCCGTAGGCTATACTCAGAGGAAGGAAATGACAAACCACCTCCGAGTATTCCTTCCCTAAGAAAAACCTATGAAATCCATGGGGTTGCAATGAGTCAACAAGCATCCTAAACATTCGCACAGAGGCAGAGTAATGCTTTGCTCTAAGAGGAAGAGCAGCAGCAGATTGAGGTCTGAGTAAACGTCAAATTATCAGAAAGGAAGCTTTTTTCAACAGAGTAGACCTCACATCGAACACAGTGTCCAGTTCTGGGCACTACCGTTCTAGAAAGATCCTGACAAGCCAGAAGGTGTCCAGGGGAGAGAGGCCAAGATGGTAAAAGGTCTGTTCTCAGCCTCTGATGAAAAGGCAATCCCTTCTTTAATACCTCCCAATATTTCCCTTTCACCCTCCTCCCTTCTTCCCTGTGCAGAGATTTTTCAGATACTCCTCAAATCCCTTGAAAGGAAGGGGGCTCATGTTTCCAGTACAGGAAAAGGAGGAGGCAGGAGATTAGTGTTGCAATGCAAGCTCCTTGGTCTCAACTGAAGAATCAAGAGTTCCCACCCCTTCCTTCCCACTTCTTCCTCACCCTCTTTCAAGCAGCTTCCCTTCCTTGTGGGGGTCTGGCCACAGACCCGCTGAGGCTGTTAAGAGGGGCCACTACCAGTACAGAATCACAAAATCATACATTGGAAGAGACCCCAGGGGCCATCCAGTCCAACCCCCTGCCATGCAGGGACATCCTCAAAGCACTCCCGACAGACGGCCACCTAGCCTCTGCTTAAAAACCTCCAAAGAAGGAGACTCCACCACACTCCAAGGCAGCGTATTCCACTGCCGGACAGCCCTGATGGTCAGGAAGTTCCTCCTGAGGTTCAGGTGGAATCTCCTTTCCTGCAGCTTGAATCCATTCCTCCTTGTCCTGGTCTCTGGACCGGCAGAAAACAAGCCCTCTCCTTCCTCTACATGGCATCCCTTCAAATATTTAAACAGGGCTGTCATGTCTCCTCTTAAGCTTCTCTTCTGCAGACTAAACATACCCAGCTCCCTAAGTCTATCCTCATAGGGCATGGCTTCCAGGCCCCTCACCATTTTGATCGCCTTCCTCTGGACTTGCTCCAGCTTGACCGTGTCCTTCTTGAATTGGGGTGCCCAGAACTGGACACAGGATTCAAGATGAGGTCTAACCAAAGCAGAGTACAGTGATACCAGTACCTCCCTTGATCTAGACACCGTACTCCTATTGATGCAGCCGAGAACTGCATTGGCTTTCTTGGCTGCCGCATCACACTGCCGACTCATGTTCAGCTTGTGGTCTATGAAGACTCCTAGATCCCTTTCACACGTACTGCTATCCAGCCACTTGTCCCCCATTCCTATATTTCTGTATTCCATTTTTTCTACCTAAGTGTAGGACCTTACACTTATCTATGTTGAATTTCATTTTGTTAGCCTTGGCCCAGCTCTCCAATCTATCCGGGTCATTTTGAATTTTGATCCTGTCCTCTGGCGTATTAGCAACCCCTCCCAATTTGGTGTCATCTGCAAATTTGATGAGCATGCCCTCTATTCCTTCATCCAAGTCGTTGATGAAGATATTGAACAGCACTGGGCCCAGGACAGAACCCTGTGGCACCCCGCTAGTCACTTCTCTCCAGGATGAAAAGCAGCCATTCGTGATCACTCTTTGCGTTTGGTCGGTCAACCAATTACAAATCCAACTAACAGTAGCCCTGTCCAGCCCACATTTTACTAGTTTCTTTGGAAGAACGTCATGGGGAACTTTGTCAAAGGCCTTACTGAAATTGATATATGCTACACCCACAGCATTCCTTTCATCTATCAAGCTAGTAACTCTATCATAAAAAGAGGTAAGATTAGTCTGGCATGATTTGTTTTTGAGAAATCCATGTTGACTTCTCGTGATTACCGCCTTGCTTTCTAAGTGATTAGTAACTGCCTGCTTAATGATCTGCTCCAGGATCTTTCCGGGTAATGATGTCAGGCTGACTGGGCGATAATTATTTGGGTCCTCTTTTTTCCCTTCTTGAAGATGGGGACAACATTTGCTCTCTTCCAGTCTGCTAGAACTTCTCCTGTCCTCCAAGATTTCTCAAAGATTATAGCAAGCGGTTCTGAAATGACCTCTGCCAGTTCTTTTAATATCCTAGGACGCAATTCATCTGGCCCTGGAGACTTGAATTCATCCAGTGTGGCCAAGTGTTCCTGAACCACCTCTCTATCTTTTTATGTGCCTCATTTCCCCTGCTTCCTCACCTGCTCCCCAACCGCCAGGTTGAGTGCTTGTATCCTTCTGGGAAAAAGCTGAGGCAAAGAAGGTGTTAAGTAGTTCTGCCTTTTCTCTTCCCCCTGGGAGTAATTCACCATCTTCTCTGCGCAGCGACCCTATCGTCTCCTTCTTTTTCCTTTTGCTGCGGACGTATTTAAAAAAGCCCTTTTTATTGTTTTTAATGTCTCTGGCCAGCCTAAGTTCGTTCTGTGCTTTAGCCTTTCTGACCTCCTCCCTACATCTCCTGGCTACTTGCTTAAATTCTTCTTTGGTGGTTTCCCCCTTCTTCCATTTCCTGTACATGTTTCTCTTAACACTTAGCTCAGCTGAGAGTTCTTTAGTCAACCATTCTGGTTTCTTCAGATGCCTTCCATTTTTCCTCCTTATTGGCACAGTTTTAGACTGTGCCTTCAATATCTCCCTTTTAAGGAACTCCCATGCCTCCTGAACTCCTTTCCCTTTCACTATTCTTGACCTCGGAATTCCAGCCAGCAGCTCCCTAAGTTTACAGAAGTCCGCTTTTTTAAAATCTAAGATGAGTGTCTGGCTACACTTATTTTCTCCTTCCCACTGAATGCCAAATTCCACTCGGGCATGGTCACTCCCCCCTAAGGATCCAACCATTTCTACCTCATTAACAAGGTCATCCCTGTTGGTCAGGATCAGATCTAGAATATTTGATCCCCTTGTGGCCTCTTCCACCTTCTGGACTATGAAATTGTCTGCAAGACAAGCAAGAAATTTGCTGGGCCCTGCTGTCTTGCTGGACCTTGCTGTCTAAATTACAAATGAATCAATAATAATGGGAATAATGTGGTGCTGTGGTTTGAGAACAGACTAGCACTCGTCTGGAAGACCAGGGTTCAAATCCTTCTTCATAGAATCATAGAGTTGGAAGAGACCCCAGGGGCCATCCAGTCCAATCCCTGCCATGCAGGAACCCACATCAAAGCATCCCCAACAGATGGCCATCCAGCCTCTGCTTAAAAACCTCCAAAGAAGGAGAGTCCACCACATTCCCAGGCAGCAGCATGTTCCACTGCCAGGCAGCTCTGTCAGGAACTTCTTCCTGAAGTTCAGGCAGAATCTCCTTTCCTGCAGCTTGAATCCATTGCTCCTTGTCCTAGTCTCTGGAGCAGCGGAAAATAAGTCCATTCCTTCCTCAACGTGAAATCTCTTCAAATATTTAAACATGGCTATCATGTCCCTCTTAACCTTCTCTTTTGCAGACTAAACATACCAGCTCCCTAAGCCGCTCCTCATAGCGCATGACTTCCAGAAACTTCACCATTTTGGTCGCCCTCCTCTGGACACGCTCCAGCTTGCTGATGTCCTTCTTGATTTGAAGTGCCCAGAACTGGACACAGTATTCCAGATGAGGTCTAACCAATGCAGAATAGAATGGCACCATTACCTCCCTCAATCTGTAATACAGTTGGAAGAAACCATCCAGTCCAACCCTCCGTCATGCAGAAATACACCACCAAAGCATTCTCAACAGATGGCTACTCAGCCTTTGTTTAAATCTTCCAAAGAAGGAGACTCCACCACACTCCATTGAGGCAGCATATTCTCACTGCTGGACAGCTCTGACCTTCGGGAAGTCCTTCCTGAGATTCAGGTGGAATCTCCTTTCCTGCAGCTTGAATCCATTGCTCTTTGTCCTAGTCTCTGGAGCAGCGGAAAAACCCCCCGCTCCCTCCCTTCAAATATTTAAACACGGCTATCATGTCCCCTCTTGACTTTCTCCTCTGCAGACTAAACATCCCCAACTCCCTAAGGCAGAGCTTTCCAAATTTTTCATGTTGGTGACACCCTTTTTTTAGACATGCATCATTTTGTGACACAGTAATTCAGTTTTACTAGCAAAAGTGGATGTTAACCTAACCCCTTATAAGAGATACAGACACATACACAAATTGTAATAACGAAATGTATGGGGACACAACATATCCCATGAAAACCTTTCATATACTTTTATAAATATATGATTTATAAATAATAACATACATTTCCAAGATTGTAGGCAACACACCTACACACTTCAGGCGACACACTAACATGTCACGGCACACCATTTGGAAAGCCCCATCCTAAGCCGTTCTTCAACAGAAACCCACCAGCTAACCTTGGGCAGGTCTCACTCTCTCAGCCTCAGAGGACATCCATGGCAAAACTTCCTCTAAACAAATGTTACTGAGAAAACTCCATCATAAACCAGAGCTGAGCTGCAGGCGCTTGAGAACCACAACCAGGAGAGAGAGAGATCTTTTCTTTTCATAATCTTATGTCTCTCATATTAATTCTTTCTCCTTTTCCATTTTCTTATCCTTCTCTTTTTTTCTTTCCCTTTCCCTTTCCTTCCTCTTTTCCCCTCTTTTATTCTTTTTCTTCCTTTTTATTTTACTTCTTATATTGTTTATATTTGTATCTTTCTCATATTCCCTCCTTTTTTTTTTGTTAAATTTAAATTCAATTAGATTCTTATATTAGATTTTCATAGCAATACTCTAGGATAAGAAATAGTGAATATACAGATAGGTATTGGTTGGGGTATAATAATTGTTAGATTATTATACCCCAACCAATACCTATTCTATGTATTAGGGTAAAATACTAATATTAAAATACAATACCTGTTCTATATATTAGGGTAAAATAACGACTGCTCTTCTAGGTTATATTGGTTATAGACAAACTCAAAATTATCTAATTATTGATCTATTTCATTTATATCTTTTTTGGGGGTATAATTGAGTATTGAATAATACCGTAATGCTGGATTCATACTGTTGGTTCAGATCTCTTATGGAGTGTATGGTAACATATACATATGGATCTATTGTATACTGATTTATATTTATTGTGCTGATTTGTAATGACGGTATTGTTTATATTTGTATCTCTCTCATATTCCCTTCTTTTTTGTTTTGTTTTGTTTTGTTAAATTTAAATTCAATTAGATTCTTATATTAGATTTTCATAACAATACTCTAGGATAAGAAATAGTGAATATATAGATTAGGTATTGGGTGGGGAATAATAATTGTTAGATTATTACACCCCAACCAATACCTATTCTATGTATTAGGGTAAAATACTAATATTAAAATACAATACCTGTTCTATATATTAGGGTAAAATAATGACTTTTCATCTAGGTTATATTGGTTATAGACAAACTCAAAATTATCTAATTATTGATTTATTTCATTTATATCTTTTTGGGGGGTATAACTGAGTATTGAATAATATTGTAATGCTGGATTCAAACTGTTAGTTGATATCTCTTATGGAGTGTATGGTAACATATACATATGGATCTATTATATACTGATTTATAGTTATTGTGCTGATTCGTAATCACGGTTGAACTTGATAAACATATCAACCCTCCCCCCCAAAAAAGAGACCCACAACCAGGAAAGGGGAGTGAAGAAGGAGGCGTGGAGCCCCATGCAGGAAAGGGGTGGGGAGGCAGCCAAAAGAGGGGGTTCAGGGGTTGCTCCTCTTCTTTCTAGGCCCCTCTTCTTGCCTCAGTTTCTTCCTCCAGCCCCTCTAGAAAGGTGAGGGAGGCTGGGGCAGAAAACTGGGGCAACAGCCTCCCAGCCTGCAAAGAGGAAAAGCAGCGGAAGAAAAAGAACTCCCCCTTCTCTCCTTTCTCCTCAGGCGGGAGGGGGAAGCGCCTCCATCCCACTCCCTCCCCGCCCCGAGTCCTTGCAGCAGGGCCTGGAAACGGGGTCCGCGACGGCCTCACCTCACGCCATCTCCCCGACTCTGCTCCCGGGCTCTGTTCCAACGCCAGGGAAGCCGAGCCGGAGCCAACCAATTGTTGGAGAGTAGGGGGAGCTGCAAAAATACCCCGCTGTTCCACTACATACGCATTTCCTTACTCTCCCCCCGTTCCGCAGTTGGTTGATTCCAGGGACAAGAGCCTCCCAGCAAGGGGGAGGAGCTGCAGCAAAGTGGTCTCTTCCTCTCTTAAAGCGGCCGCGACTGTTTTTTTTTCTCCCTCCTTCCTTTCAGGCTCCACTCTCAGCCAGTTGTTTGGAGCAGTTTTTATAGTCTGTTGCGCTATAAAAAAAGAAGGGGAAAGGATGTGTGAGTGTGGAAGAAATCTAGCATCACCCTTTTCTTTTAGTACTGTGTGAACTTTTCTGGCTATGAATCCACTTCCTCAGAGGAAATGAGAGCAGGATACAAAGAAATCCTCAGGTTATTCAGGGCATTTAGAACAGTGGTTCTCAACCTGTGGGTCCCCAGATGTTTTTGGACTTCAGCTCCCAGAAGCCCTGAGCATTGACCATAGTGGCTGGGGCTTCTGGGAGCTGAAGTCCAAAAACATCTGGGGACCCACAGGTTGAGAACCACTGATTTAGAAAGTGCTGAAAGGGGGATAGAAGGCAATGCAATCCTGATCCTTCTCCTCGGTGCCAGAATAGGGTGGTGGTTTCAGCATTGGACTATGGCTCAGAGACCAGAGCCATTTTCTCACTGGATTGTTACACTGCTATTATTCCACTTTCAACATCCTCTGGAATCCTGGGGCCCCTCCCAAAACTGCAAACCCCAGGATTCCAGAGGATGTTGAAAGTGGAATAATACGCTACAACAGTCCAGTGAGAAAATGGCCCCAAGTTTGGATCCCTGTTTGGCGGTGGAAACCCACTGAGTTAACCTGGGTGAGTCACACTCTCTCAGCCCCCGCGGAAGTCCAAAGCAAACCTCTTCTGAATAAATTTAAGCAAGAAAGCCCCGTGATGGGCTTGTCTTAGGGTCACCGTAAGTTGGAAATGACTTCAAGGCACACGGCGGCGACGACAACAACACTCCTCATTGTTCAGAGGTAGTTGATGTCATTGTGACTGTGACTCCTGATTGTGATCTTCTAGATGGAGCAGGCTGCATATGTTGGAATATATCCACAAAATCCAGCCCCTTGGCAGTGGGATGAACAGAGACAACACTAGTTAACACGCCAGCCTCATTGGCCAATTTATCACATCTCCTTCCCGGTTCCCAGCTAGCATCACACTTTGTTGTGGTTTTGTGCCTTCAAGTCATTTCTGACTTGAATCACATGGGTTTTTCTGGGGCTGAGAGTATGTGATGCAGCCAAGGTCACCCAGTGGGTTTCCGTGGCCAAGCGGACAATCAAAACCTGGTCTCCATGGCCACTAGTCTGACACTCAAACTATTAAACTACGCTGACTCTATTACATTCCAGCAAATCCCTCCACCATTCATATGGTTATCTCTTTATCTTGGCTTTGGGCATAATCTTTCCTCTTGCTTTTGTCCCCCAACACTCTGTTACTCCGATGGAAAAATCCTATCCCAGGGTCCACAATTTGATATTAAATATGATTCTGTGTGCCTGAGAGGTCCCCCGGATGAGCACGTAGGCAGTCATGGTCGAATGACCAAAAACCAGCTCAGCCCTGTAAAAAACCCCATCACTTAGCCCCAGGAGACCTCAAAGTGTGTAAAGCCGCAATAACAAAGGGTCCTCAGCCCTGAGAAGCTGACTTGAGGGGATTAGTGTGTCTGCCCCAAATTGAGCAAATATGCTATCAAGCGAGGCTTATTTACATGGAGTCACATCACAGACTAACACAGCGGAAGATCCAGAGACTTTGGCAACAGCTTGCAATTCCATCGCGCAAAGGAAATTACCATGGTGGAGCTTTGTTCTCGCTTCAACACCCATTCTTCTCCCTGGGAAAGGATTAGCCCTCCGGGTACTTTTTCCCCTACAAATAGTCCTGGTTTTTGAGCAGTTCTTCGGATTGCTCCCAGTCATTTCAGCAGACTGTTGCTCCGTCCGTTGAGTGATCCCCTCAGCCCTCTCCGTGCTGAGCCCCACTTCTCCGCTGTTTTTCCCAGACCAAGGACTTCAGCAAAAGGTGCAGTATTACCCCAGCTAGAACCCCTTCAATACTCCCCTATCCAGTTTCCTCTTTTTGCTTCTTAATATGTCTTGAGTGAGTGTGTGAGTGATTGCGTTGAGACTTTCGTTCAATAAAATCATTTTATTGGACATCTTCATTTGGTTTTTGGCTTGGCCTGACCCCGTAAAAACTGAGTAAAAAGACCCCACTAGGTTACCCTGCCTCTCGCATTGCTATTGCTTGTGCTCTGGCTAGTTTCCATTCCCCATCACATGGAGTACATTGAGGTGTCCCCCAAGGGACCCCAGAAATCAGGGTAACAACTCATTCTTAAAATTGAACTTATTACCTCATCACCATGTCCAGAAGTTTTGCATATCTATTCCATCTCACACATACAGCCTACTCATTCAGAGCTAAAATGGGAAGGGGTGTCCCTGACCCTAGGCCTTGAAGAATCATTTCCTTTCCATCCAAGAGACCCCCATGACAGTCACATTTAACAGTCAAAATCCAGTCCGGCCACTCTGAGATACCCAACATTCTTTCCTAATATGGACTCAGCATTTTGTGCTGACAAATAACATTTCTTTCTTCAAAGACACAGCCCTGTGAGTCTGATTCAGCATCCTAAGGGATCTTGCTGTACCTTGGAAACTAACATAAAGAGCTTTTTAGAGTAAGCTTTTATGGACTAGGTCGACTTTACCAGACTCAGTTTATGAAAGGTTAGGACAAAAGCTTATGCTGCAATCTAGGAGTTGAGTGTGATGCGGCAGCTGAAAAAGCCAGTGTAAATCTGGGGTTCCTCAATAGGAATGTAATGTTTGGACCAAGGGAAGTGATCTGTATTGGTTAGGCCTCCTTTGAAATACTGTGTCCAGTTCTGGGCACCTCAATTCAAGAAGGATGTCGACAAGCTGGAACGTGTCCAGAGGAAAGCGACCAAAATGGTGAAGGGTCTGGAAGCCATGCCCTATGAAAAACGGCTTAGGGAGCTGGGTATGTTTAGTCTGCAGAAGAGAAGGTTAAGAGGGGACGTGATAGCCATGTTTAAATATGTGAAGGGATGTCATGTTGAGGAGGGAGCAGGCTTGTTCTCTACCGCTCCGGAGACCAGGACAAGGAGCAATTGATTCAAGCTGCAGGAAAGGAGATTCCACTTGAATGTCAGGAAGAACTTCCTGATGGTCAGAGCTGTCCGGCAGTGGAATAGGCTGCCTCGGAGTGTGGTGGAGTCTCCTTCTTTGGAGGTTTTTAAGCAGAGGCTGGATGGCCATCTGTTGGGAATGCTTTAATGGGTGTTCCTGCATGGCTGGGGGTTGGACTTGATGACCCCTGGGGTCTCATCCAACTCTATGATTCCATGATTCTATGATAGAACCACTCTATTCTGCTTTAGTCAGACCCCACCTGAACTATTGTCCAGTTCTGGGCACCACAGTTCAGGAAGGATATTGACAAGCTGGAACACATCCAGAGGAAGGCAGCCAAAAGAGAAAAATATCTGGAAACCATGCCCTACGAAGAGCAGCTTAGGGAGCTGGGTATGTTTAGCCTGGAGAAGGGAAGGGTAAGAAACAACATGACAGCTATGTTTAATATTTGAAGGAATGTCATATGGAGGATGGAGCAAGCCTCTTTCCTGCTGCTCTAGAGACTAGGAGACAGAGCAATGGCTTCAAATGTCAGGAAAAGAGATTCCATGTAACCATTAGGAAGAACATCCTGACAGTAAGAGCACTTTGACAGTGGAATATGCTGCCTAGGAATGTGAGGAGTCTCCTTCTTTGGAGGTTTTTAAACAGAGGCTGTCAGGAATACTTTGATGGTGTACTCCTGCGTGGCAGAATGGGCTTGGACTCGATGACCCTTGTGGTTTTTTCCAACTCTATGTTTCTATGATCCCTGAGCGATCGAGGAAAAAGGGCTTGCAGACTTAAATCTGAAAGAAGTATTTATTTCAGGAATACAGCATAACAGGCACACACCACCAGCGTACAAGACAATAGTCATTAACATTTAAAAATCGCTAGCTAGCACTGCCCTTGGTTGTTACCAGCCAGAGACGGCAGGGTGTTGGATCTTCGAGTGTAGTTACCACTTCAAGTCAGAAAGCACAGGCAGGCTGCCTGTCGTGCATGCATTTCACAGACAAAAATCCCATCATAATAAGAACCAAACGAAGAATGCTAAGCATTCTTCTAATACCATTTTTTTTAAGCTAAAGGAACCCCCGCTAGGTATGCGCCTGTCACAACTCATGTGGCTTTTAGCCAGTCATTCCCCCACCCTCGTGAGTACAATGGCTTCATTAAACATACAGACTTGGAGAGCGTTACTTCCAAAAGGAAAAAGTAGGATGACACCGAAGGTCAGGAAGAATAGATGTAGGGTTCTGTCTTGGATCGGACGTGCCATGATAGAACAGGTCTTTTTTCTTTTTTTTTAAGGCTTGAAGAACCAATGGCTGAGGTTGTTTTTTCCCCCTAAATCAGTCACCTCCGTGGTAAATGGAACTTTATGGCCTGAAGCTCAGTATAGAAAAGAGGGCCACAGTTCTGTCAAGAAGGCAACCGAAATATAAACATTGACGCAGGAACAGTTCCAGTTTCTTGACAATTTCCTTTCTCCTCCAGAAAGGTGTATAAGGATTTTCATTAAATAGGTTGCAGGAAGATACTTTAGACAGACGAATGGTCAAAAAATTACAAACCCAAAAAACGCTGATGGAGAGAACACAGGGGATTGAAGGAGGTATCCATGCTTTTTCTCACTCACAAAAGTCTTTTGGATGCCAGGAAACTGTGGTACGGGGTCTGTCTGTAGCATCCTGCTCATCCATGTTCCTATCCCAAAGTACACAAACAGAGTTCAAGAGCTTGTGAAGTAAGGCAGGTTTGGAATAATCGCTTTCACAGTTCTGGGGGGCAGGCAGACAGGGAAACTCTTCTAATCTGATTTTTTTTAAAAAAAACAACAACCCTCCTCAGTCTAGAAGGTTCACATGGGCAACTTCTATCTTCTTGAGGACTAGTAGCTTTTGTGGGAACATTGTCATGGCTGGAGTAAGGCAAAGAGAGTTCTTTGGCAAAATCACAAATAGGGAGAGGGCGTGGCGGGACGGAGGGGTGTCGCTACCACAGGTGAAGCTTCCAGAGTTGCATAGCTGCACATTAAGAAAGGTGGCTACCTGAATGGCAGTTGTGGACAAAAACACACATTAAATTCTATCAAGGCATAGGGACGTGTGCAGAATATATACAGGTATAAAAGCAAAGCATCCAGACCACAAAAACAGCAGTTAAAATGACCCATGCATTTTTGCCCCTCAGAACATTGTCACAAACAGGTTCTCTTTAGACAACACAGCACCTTCCTTGTGTCTTCCTCAGTCAGATGTTCCAGCGAAGGGAAGAGCGTTCAGACGATCTGAAATAACTTTATGGCAACACTGTGATCAGTTCACCGGCACGGCCATGCAGGGCCCACCGTCCCAGAATTCCCACTGCCAAACCATCACCGTACAATCCACTTGTTTTATTTCGTTCTTTCAAATGGCTGCTTTCCACAAAAGCCTTTTGAAAGAAGAGCCTCTTTCCCCCACATGGCAATGAGTCAAGTTCTGCAGAGAACATCACTTACTTTTCATACTTTCCGCCATTCAACATACACAGGGGTCTACTCTTGTAAGAAGAATTACTTCTTAGACTCCTGACATGGTAGAACAGACCATGTCACTACCATCTGTTCCCTTGCATAAGGAACTCCCTGCAAGCAGACAACTAGCAGAGCAAGGAGTGAGCTCAGATAGAACCTCCCTAACATGCTAGTGTTCTGCTTGCAGGGCCATTATAACTGATTTTAAAAATGAGATCTGCCTACGTGGGACCTGAGGAAGGGATGCAGTCTGTCCTAGCTCCACAGGTTTCAACCACTTTGCTCTATTCTGTGATATGCTTATTATTAAAAAGAACAACTGACTACCAGACCCACATCTGCATATACTGGCAACCAAATATCAGACTTTTCAGCAATTACAACATTGTACAGTGCACCCTCTTCTGCCACAACCTCTGCAGGCATGAATGCAAGGTTGCACAAAGCATTGCATCCCATTATAGCCAATGGATGGGACACACACACACACAGGTGCATGCACATTGTGTCCATTGACTACAATGGGATATGATACTCACACTTTTTTGTTTTACATGGCAGTTCCTAGAACAGAACTCCTGCATATGTGGCAAGCATGCTATCATGTCCAAACATGGGAACAGGTCTACAGACCTTCCATTAGCATGACTGCAAAGCGGTTTGTCGCTTGTGTGCCCTGAAGTCATTTCCAACTTATGGTGACCCTATCAAGGGGTTTTCTTGGCAAGATTTTGTTCAGAAGGGATTTGCCTTTGCCTCCCTCTAAAGCTGAGAGAATGTGACTTGCCCAGTGTCACTCAGAGGGTGTCCACGGCAGAGCAGGGATTCAAATCCTGGTTTCCAGAGTCATACTCTAGCGCCTAAACCAATACACACCACATTGTCTCCCTGCAACGTGGGAGACTCTCCATTTTGTGTGGGGTGTGGGGTTTAATAAAAAGTTTGGATGGCCACCTGTTAGGGATGTTTTACCTGTAGATTCCTGTACCAGCTGAGTGCAGACTGGATGAGATAACTGGGAATCTCTCTTCCACATCTACAGTTCTGTAATACATGTCACAGCAAGTCACTCTACCTCAAGTTGGAGTACCTGTCCCTCAAGCTCAACTGTGTTTTATTCTGATCTATTGTACCTCTCCAGACTGCATGGCAGAAGGACTATTGCCATATCTTCAGGTAGCCAAAATCCTTTTCCACAGCCAGTGCTAGGGGCTGACCCTGGGATCTTTTGCACACAAAGCAAATGCTCCACCACTGAGAGTGGAAGGAAATCCTTCCACCTTCCCTGTATCCCCTCCGGCTGACCACTGAAGTCCACCACGAAAAACGGCTATTTTGATGATCTTTGTCAAAATAGGTTATTCCATAACCACGTTCAGCCCACAGCCCACATCAGTTGTAGGATTATGGAGCCAGTTCACACACCCCGTGGTGTTGCAGTGGGACCATGCACACGCACCAGTATAGAATCATAGGCTAGGAAGGAACACAACGGCCATCCAGTCCTAACCGTCCCATGCAAGACACACAATCAAAGCACTTATGTGAGACAGTCATCCAAATTCTGAGGCAATCTATTCCACTGTGGAACTGCTCTTACTGTCAGGAAGTTTTTCCTAATGTTTAGGCAGCATTTCCTTCATTGTAAGTTTGAATCTATTGGTTTGTGTTCTAGTCTCTGGAGCAACTGAAAATAAGCCTGCTCCATCTTCAACATGGCATCCCTTCAAATATTTGAAAATGGTTATCATATTGCCTCTCGGTCTTCTAGCTAGATGCCTGGCATGAGCACCTTAAATGTTTTCTGCTAGATTGGATACAAGTTTCACCTAGTTTAGAATCCTCTGTCCAAAATCAGATGCCTCTGCAAAGAGGGGTCAGGAAATCTCCCTGTTTTGCCTCCTGTACAGTAAATGCATTCCTCCACATGCCAAACATGGTTGCTGTTTTTAGCTTTTTTTCTTCTCAGGGTGGAAAAGGGGAGCCCACACAGTCTTATTTGCATCAAAGCTTGGAAGGAGCACCGTATGGTGATAGCTTGTGTGCTAAGTATTTTCTACGACAACAACAGCTACAGCATAACATTATTGTATAAGCAAAAATGCAAACACGCTATGCTTCGGGAAGGTGGCAAATAGCACCGCCTTGTTATTTCAAAAGTGTTGGCTGACACCTTGTTCAACAGTTACAAGATTGTAAGCTGGACTTAGGATTTCATACCTGTCGGGGATTCATGCCTGTAGTCGTTAACGACCAAATGTGACTTCAAAACTGCCTATTCAGCCTGGCAGCACTCCAGCTGAAGGGTTTCTGATGCACTGAAGATTGGGGTGCTGGGAAAATGGCATTAGCGTCGCTCTCCCAGTCACAGGGCGCACTGAGACAATTCAGCTCCACAATTCAAGAAGGATATTGACAAGCTGGAACACGTCCAAAGGAGGGTGACCAAAATGGTAGACAAGAGATTTCACCTAAACATCAGGAAGAAATTCCTGACAGTCAGAGCTGTTTGACAGTGGAATCTGCTGCCTCGGAGTGTGGTGGAGTCTCCTTCTTTGGAAGTTTTTAAGCAGAGGCTGGATGGCCATTTGCAGGGGGTGCTTTGAGTGTTTGTTCCTGCACGGCAAGGGGTTGGACTCCATGGCCATTGTGGTCTCTTCCAACTCTATGTTTCTATGATTCTACGGATGGTTGCCTTTTTTTAAGAGACAAGGGAGCACAATGGAAGGACAGGTTTTTTTACATATATGTGTCTCAACATTAAAATGAAATTATGTTTCCAGCACTCTCCCACCACTGACCTGTGATGTGACAATCGGAAGCAACTCCCCATCACACTGCCAACTGCTGGCAGCAGAGGGCAGGAAACACCATTTGCAACACCCTGATCACCACCAGAGGAGACCTCTGCTGCTTAGTGAGGCTGCTGGCTATTCAGATTGGGCAGTCAGGTTGGGAGCGGAGCTGTAGTTACGCATTCATAACTATGTTTGTAATCTAGGATCTCATTCAGCATTTTTAGAGTTATACAGCTGTGGTGCATCCATAAAATGGCACTTTTGCACTGTAATGTACAGTGCACCCTCCATGTATGGGATTCCATTCCAGTAACCCCTGTTTAAAACAAAAACTGCAAGTGTCATGTTCCACTGTAGTCAATGCATGCAACGGGCACTTGCTCGCACTGGCACAAACCCGTCACATCCATTAACCATGATGGAAATGATACTTTGCACAACTTCACGTTCACGACCTCGACAGATGGAGAGCTGGGCCAAACCTAACAAAATGAATTTCAACAGAGGTGTGATAGATGATGATGCTGTGATGGAGAAGCAACTGGTTGTGCAGGGGGCCGAGCCAGTGACTGAGCAAGTCAACCTGCGAACATCCCCTGCACTGGAAGGTCAAACAGAGACTGAGTTGCCCCAGCCAGCTCGTGACGGAGAGGGAACCAGCAGTGATGCAGAGGAGTTGCAGCCAGCGGTGCCCATCAGCCCTCAATCATGCAGAAGGCTGAACGGGCTGCGGAGAGGGAGGCTGCTTGGACTAGGCTGAGGAAACAATAACAAGCAGCACCTGCTCACAGGAGCTATTTAAGCCTGCCGGCGTGGCTGCTCCTCGCTTGCAGCAAATTATTAGCAAGCCCTCACAACCTTTGTGCCTCCTGCTCCCTGAAACCCTCCGGACGGATCTCTGCCTCCTGAACTTTTGGACTGGACCTTGACCTGGCTCGGCTTGTGTTTTCCTGGTGTTTGGTTATATTCGGACTCCCCAAGTCTTCCTGACTTCTCTCCTCCCTTGTTGGCTGAGGCCCGGCAGGGAGAAATTCCTGACAAGAGGGAAACGTAAGGTCCTACATCTAGGCAGAAAAAAATGAAATGCACAAATATAGGATGGGAGACAACTGGCTAGACAACAGTACTCGGAGTCTTAGTAGACCACAAGCTGAACATGAGTCAGCAGTGTGATGCGGCAATCAAGAAAGCCCAACGCAATTCTTGGATGCATCAATAGGAGTATGGTGTTTAGATTAAGGAAAGTAATAGTACCACTCTATTCTGCCTTGGCCCAACCTCATCTAGAATACTGTGTCCAGTTTTGGGCACCTCATTTCAAGAAGGATATTGACAAGCTGGAATGTGTCCAGAGGAGGGCAACCAAAATGGTGAAGGGTCTGGAAGCCATGCCCTATGAGGAGCAGCTTAGGGAGCTGGGAATGTTTAGTCTGCAGAAGAGAAGGTTAAGAGGGGACATGATAGCCATGTTTAAATATTTGAAGGGATGTCATGTTGAGGAGGGAGCAGGCTTGTTTTCTGCTGCTCCAGAGACTAGGACGAGGAGCAATGGATTCAAACTACAGGGAAAGAGATTCCACCTGAACCTCAGGAAGAACTTCCTGACAGTCAGGGCTGTCCGGCAGTGGAATCGGCTGCCTCGGAGTGTGGTGGAGTCTCCTCCTTTGGAGGTTTTTAAGCAGAAGCTGGATGGCCATCTGTTGGGAGTGCTTTGATGTGTGTTCCTGAATAGCAGGGGTTTGGAGTCAAGAAACCCTTGTGGTCTCTTCCAACTCTATTATTCTGTGATTCTATGTAGGCAGTGGTTATACCAGAAGAGGGTGCCCTGTTTAACTCTTAACATTTGTTTTAAATCAGAGAGGAGAAAAATTTTCCCTTCAAACCACAGGATTATCTCAGCAAACTACACCCTGGGCTTTTTTTTTCAATCCAAACCTTTGGAAGAGCCCTTATGCAGATTATTACAAACAGCCCTCAAAAAGAATGGAACAAGAGGAGACAGGGTAAACAACAACTGGCAAAACCCAAAAGACTATGCTGCGAGAACTCATGCTTCTTTAGACCTATCTGGAAGCACCCATTGTTAGAAAGGTAAGAAGCAGCTTTATACCAGATCAGATTTTTTGTCCATTTAGTCCAGGACTGTCTACTTCAGCATGATGCCCATGCTGCCTGGGGATGATGGTAGTGTAGTCAAAAATGCTTAGCAAGCATCAGATTGAAGGATGCTGGACCATAAAATGGATAGTTACTCTCCAGGGTCTTTAGAGAAAGACCTTCCTCATCACCGGGAATCTGGTCCTTTTTTTCACTGGAAATGCTGGGGAATTGACACCGGGACCTTTCTGAATTCAACACCAGGCACTCTACCACAGAGCTAAAATCCCCTGAGTTCTCCTATCAAGGGAGGCAGAGAGGTGATTCTCCGGATTCACTTTCTTTCCCTGTTCATTTTTATAAAATTGGACAACCCAATGGAGTCTGTGCTTTTTTTTTTTTTTTTTTTTGCCTTTTCTTTTCTTCAGTCAGGCAAGCAATGACAGGGCATCTGTTCCCTGCACAACTAGGGCTCAGTGTGCTTTACCCTCCTCCCATTTCACCCACTCTTGGACAAATCCAAAATGTTAAAGAAAACTCCATCTTTCACAATCGGCAGCTGGCCTCTACTGTTTCTGACCACAGTAGAGAACTGAGCATCTGATTGCTGCTTTCTCTATCAAAATCCCCTCACACAGAGAAATCTAGCACCTCAGGAACATTTCTCTCTGATACATTAGTTTTCTTGATGCAAGGATTTTTTTCCCCCACTATAAAATATGGAAGAAAGCAATGTTCAGTTTCCCACCCGCAGCCCAACTTGGTACAGTGCCAGTTAGAAACTGGTCTCAGGGTCCTGCTGGTTGTGTGTTTCTGCTCTAGGGGAGCAGGTTTTCCTCCCTTCAGAGCACGGGCAATGGTTCCTGCCCCAAGTGCATCCTCTGGTGCTTCACAAAATAAGAGCTAGTGGTGAAGCTTTTTCCGCAGAAGTTGCACTTATAGGGTTTCTCTCCCGTGTGGGTCCTCTTATGGAGCACAAGGTGGGCCTTGCAACTGAACCCCTTCCCGCAGGCGGTGCAAGTATAGGGCTTCTCCCCCGTGTGGGTCCGCTCATGGTAGAGGAGAGCCGACCGCTGTCGGAAGCTCTTCTCGCAGGTGGAGCACTTGTAGGGCCTCTCTCCTGTGTGGATCCACTTGTGCTTGACCAAGTCTGAGCTCCGGTGGAAGCTGCCCCCGCAGTCGGAGCACTTATAGGGTTTCTCGCCCGTGTGGATCCGTTCATGCTTCACCAGGTCCGACCGCTGGTGGAAGCTCCGCCCGCAGTAGGAGCAGGTGTGGGGCTTGTCCCCTGTGTGGAACCGCTCGTGGACGATCAGCTTGGACCGCTGGCTGAAGCACTTCTCACAAGTGGTGCACTTGAAGGGCTTCTCTCCCGTGTGGATCCGCTCATGCCGGGAGACATCAGAGCTCCGGTTGAAGCTCTTCCCACAGAATGAACACTTGTAAGGCCAGTCGCCTGTGTGGAGCCGCTCGTGAGCAATGAGTTTGGCCACCTGGCCGAAGCTTTTGTCACACACAGAGCACTTGTATGGGTTCAGCCCCAGGGGGAAGCCCTCTGCTCCAAGGAGACCTGTAGCTGGATTGAAAGCTCCCCCGCAATTTGAGCATAGCGACTGCTTCCCTGCTGCTGAGTTGCCTTCGGTCCCTTCAGGGCCATTTTCGTGTGGACCTGTCGGTCTGTTTTGGCCCTCAGAGGCCTCTCCCGCCTTTAATGACCCACCAGCGGGATCCATTCTTTCCAGGGATGACGACCCATGCGGCTCCATCCCTGGGGTATTCTTCCACTTGCTAACCTCCTCGTGTCCACTTATTGGCCCATTGTCTGCTCAACAGAAAAGAGAATTCAAATTGATCAGCCTTTGTTAACAGGGAAAGACAGCCAAGCCAAGCTGAATCATCTTTCAACCAGAAGTGGAGCCAATATCAGCAGGTAAAGATATGGTTCTGACTTTGGTCTGAACTTTAAAAGAGGTCCTGAAATATTTTGAGAATAAGATTCAGCACCACCAATCTTTTTAGCCGGGGGATTTGGGGAATCTAGAGAAAGTAAATTTGCCTAGTTGCGAGCCCTACCATTTATGTAATTTATTTACAGCTGGCCCATCACATTTGCAAGTTTAACATTTGCAGATCTGATTATTTGCGAGTTATTTGCTGCTGCCCTACCCCATTTTTAGTAGGTGTTGGAAAATTTTGACATTCTCTCTCCCCGCTTCTTGTTATAGAACAAGCGGGGCTTAGTTAGCTTAGAGCTTCTTTTTCCTTTGCATGTCAAAGCCTTTTGCCCTCTCACCTAAAGCCTCAGTATTGCTCTTTGTGTTATTTAAATGCATGGCTATGGTAACCAGGTAACCAAACCATATGACCCAGGATAGACCCTGGCGTCATTGGCCTTACATAAAAGACCATGGTTCTCTCTCTTTGCCATTTTTGCTTCCACTTCCTTCTCTCTAACCATGCTTCGCCTCTCCACCAAGAAGATGATGAGTTAAGAATGAAGCTACTATCTTACCTAATCTTTTTGTTAGCTAGCTAAGATCTAGCCTCTCCAATGCGTATGTGATTGTAAAATTCATAAGTAATGTTTTTCTAAGTCTGGAACCTGAAACTGCCTGCCTTGTTTTGCTTTCTAAGTCAGTCTCAGTTCAAGGAAGCCACACAGAAATTGGGACATGTTTTTTCTATTACTCTTCCTAACAGTTCTAGTTTTCATAGAAGTTCCCCCAAAGTGCTAAAACTCTGGGAAACTCTAACTCCCAACAGGAGGGAATTGTAAGTCTGGCCTCATGTTTTCAGTCTCTCTGCAAGCCTCATGAGACAGAGAGACTGTGAAAGACTGCAGATGGGGAGCGAGGCTTGTAAGTCCCTATCAGAAATGGCATAGGGCAGCAGAAGAGGTAGTGTCAGTCTCCACCAGCTGCCCACTTCTTCCTTAAGAAGGGACCCTGTTCCTCAAAGGCAGAACTGGGCAGCGGGCATGTCCCCCACCATGGATTGTACTGTACCTTTGAATATGTGGTGGTTTGAATCTGCAGACTCTACTTTCTGTGTGTATGTTAAGTATGGTTTAGGGAACCTGTAGATATGTGAAGTCTTTCCTCTTTTACAGGGATCCTGCACCCCTAACCTCCGCAAATATGGAGGGATGACGATCTTTTTATGTCCCTCTTTTTCCTAGATGGCAGTTTAAAAAAAGTTAACATTAGGTATAACTAAACACCTGATGGTACAATTTTTTTTAAAAAAAGCTAGCCTTCATATTAAAAGACCATTAATTTAAAACAGTATAATTTTAGTATAGTTACTAAAACTAATAGATATGGTGACCATGGACAAATTGACAATCTTAATAAGAGATAGTTTTATAGACAAATTTTTAAAAACTTAGGAACCCAGTAATCAAATATCTCAGAAACAACCATTCTGAATTAACAGTAGCTGGTTTTCTAGATTAAAAGCAACTTTTTGAGTATCATAGAAATTTATCAATAAAACAAGATGTTGGGCCCGAGGCTCTCTGGGTACGCCTTGTGTTGCACACTTTGGTTCAGTTTGCCGCGCTAACCAATACATTTCGAGCTTGGCTTGTGTTGCTGAGTTGCTAGGTCAGGCTGCCCTGTATGCTGCAGCCATGTGAGAATAGTCAAGGAATGTTAATGATGGGGTGCATTACTCCCCACACCATCCAGTACGGTGGGGGGAGAGTGAAGCCTGATCAGAGACAGTCCGCTGCCGTCTCCGGCAGGTAATGAGATTGGCTGCAAGCCTATCATGCCTCTGGGCCATGGATGCCTCAGTAATTGGTGTTCGAGGTGGGATATCCCTCTCCTGTCCATTTCCGCATGGTGGGTTGATGAACTGACACACTGTTTTGCTATTTGTGTATTCAAGGTCTACGCTCCGTTGCCTGCTTTGCTTCTTTGATAGAGTCAGACTGTATGTATGATTGTGTGCCTTTCCTTTTTCCTTCGCTTCTTTGCTTAATAAACTGCATCCTCAAAGACCAGAACTGGCTTGGTTCTTGCCTCCCAGCATCTCACATTCCGGACCCAGAGCGGCCACCCAAACCAGGGTGGGTCATATGTGCTACACAAGACTACATTAGAGTTAAAACATTTAACAGAAATGTTAATACTCTCCTGTTCCATATGTACTGAAATAGCCAAAACAATCGGGGGTAAGCTTTATTTATTTATTTTTACACACACACACACACACACACACACACCCCACATTCACTGGCATATAAGACTCACTTTTTTTCCTGAAAAACACTGTTTGAAAAGGGAGTGCATCTTATATGCCAGTGTGTCTTATACACTAGCAAATAGTACTTTTCAGTGTATAAATGGGATGTGTCTCATATGCCAGTGCATCTTATATACCAGCAAATTTGGGTATATCATTTATTG
The DNA here is from genome assembly GCA_948472985.1 of Iguana delicatissima. Classification (NCBI taxonomy): domain Eukaryota; kingdom Metazoa; phylum Chordata; class Lepidosauria; order Squamata; family Iguanidae; genus Iguana; species Iguana delicatissima. The sequence continues at coordinate 191,922 of CAOKZL010001488.1, read as the reverse complement.
ATTTTGCCTTTTTTTTCCTTCTTGTTCTTTTTCTTACTTACGTACATTTTAATAACATGCTGTACAAAATAAATTAAAAAATACTAAAAATAATTTTTTTAAAAAAGTATAAAAGCATTATAAAAGCATATCAACAAAGATTTTAAAAATGTCCTGCTCAAATGCAGCTTGATGCACATCAGGACACTCTTGCTGGTGTCCCATTGCGTATATTTGCAATTCACTAACAGGGTTTCTTAGCCTTTCTGCTATGTAGCTAAATATACTTGAAGTTATGTTAACATAGGCCCTTTCCACAGCTTACCTTATTCTGGAGACATCCGGTGTGGGTCCTGGCATTATCTCTGCCAGGAGGGGAGCATGGCAGGAGAGCTCCACTCCGTACTAGCTCCTTCCGTGAATGGAAGAAGCGCAATGGCGACTCCTGTTCCTGCCGCAGCACAGCCAGGTACTGTCTCAGGCTGCACTGGGGCAGGAAGCACAGCCATTGCGCTCCCAGGCCCTCCGCATACCAGGTAAGTGCAGGAGGGTGGCACGATCGCCAGTCATTGATGAGGGAAATCCATCAATGATTTGCAGTGCAATTGTGCCACCTGGGGACAGCAGAAGGACGAGGTCTGGATGATGCCATGCAGAACTGTCATCCAATCCCATCCTTCTCCCATCCCCAGTGTGGGGTGACGACATCCTGCGGAAAGGGCCATAGACTGTGATAGAGTATTCTGGCCAAGTTGTCTTTTGACGATAGGAAAGCAAAAAGGGGGTGAGGGCAGCCTAGCTTTCTGTGGGAGGGAAATCCATACCCAGGGAGTAGCCACTGAGAAGACCCTCTCATTCATAGTTGGCCCTCCATATCCGCGGGTTCTATATCCAACCAAGCCCAGCTTGAAAATATTTGGAAAAAAGAATCCCCCAAAGCAAACCTTGATTTTGCCGTGCACCAAGCACTACACTGATGTGTAGGCATACCCTGCTGTAACCTCCCACCATTTTGCAGATCTTCAGGCTCTCTCCAGCACTCCTTTAAGTTTTCACCATTTTATATAAAGAACATCATTTTACTACACCATTGTATATAATGGGACTTGAGCATCCACGGTTTTTTGTATCCACTGGGCTGGGAGGTCTTGGAACCAAACCTCAACAGATATCAAAGGCCCAGTGTATCCTCACCAGGCAGGCCTGTGAGAATTGTGGGACCATGAAAAAGCTCTCCTCTGGTGATCTTAAGATTTGGGCAACCTAGAACATTTCCGCATGACACTCTTATAGCGCAATGATTCCACTTTCAACTTCCTATGGAATCCTGGGGTTTGCAATTCCGGGAGGGGCTGGCCGGTCCCTCCTGAAACTGCAAACTCCACGATTCCATAGGAGGTTGAAAGTGGAATCATCGCACTATAAGAGTGTCATGTGGAAATGGCCCTATACAGGAACCTGAAAGGGCAAGGTATTACCTGAGGCAGATGACACAAGGAGACAGGATTGTTCATCCTGAATCCCCTGGCTTTTCCTGTCTCATACAACAGAGATGCTGGGGACTGGCCAGGGTCTTTTTCCTCAAGGTTGCCAGGTACCAGCACCATACTTGTGCCTTTCTTTCAGCTTGTGCTGGTTTTGTAGCATATCCTTGCTTTAACCAGATTGCCTACATACCCTGAAAACACAAGATCCCATATGATCTTGCAGTGAGAGAGAGGAGGGTCAAAAGGCCATACGGGAGTGAAGGAGGGGGAAACTACCAGCTACTATCTATTTCACCACATCACAAAGGACTACGAGCTTATGGGGAGAAAGCTTAAGGACCTTGGTGCGCAGGTGGTCGTTTCATCAATCCTCCCTGTTCAAGGATATGGTGCACGAAGGGAAAGGACAATAGTAGAGGTCAACAGCTGGCTCCGCACATTTTGCCACCGCCAACAGTTTGGCTTTTTGGATCATGGCTTGAAATTCCAGGAACATGGGCTTCTGGTAAGGGATGGGCTGCACCTCACAAAACTTGGCAGGAACGTTTTTGCAAACAGTCTCACAAGGAGGATTAGGAGGGCTTTAAACTAAGTACAGCTGGGGAGGGAGACAAGATTATTCAGGACAAGGACTCGGCAAGTGCAGGGGGAAAAGGCCCAAATGATATTGGCCAAGTAGGAATAGCATCCAATCGTGGGAGGGGTGGAAAAAATGCTATGGGACTTGCAGGAAGGGCACGGGGACTTAAGTGTCTCTACACTAATGCACGGAGTATGGGAAACAAACAAGATGAACTTGAACTCCTAGTACAGCAAAATAAATATGATTTGATAGGCATCACTGAGACCTGATGGGATGAGTCTCACGATTGGAATGTAGGAATAGAGGGGTATAGCCTATTTTGTAGAAATAGACCAAATAAGAAAGGAGGAGGAGTAGCCTTATATGTCAAGGATGTTTTCACCTGTGAAGAGATCCATGACTTGAACACCGGAAGCCAGGTCGAGAGCATCTGGGTAAGAATTAAGGGAGCGAGAAACAATAGGAATATTATAGTGGGGGTTTACTACAGACCTCCAAGCCAGACTGAGGACCTCGATGGCGCTTTCATAGACCAAATGACTGCACATTCAAAAAGGAGAGATACAGTAATAATGGGAGATTTCAACTACCCGGATATATGTTGGCAGTCAAACTCTGCAAAGGCGGCAAGGTCCAGCAAGTTTCTTGCTTGTCTTGCAGACAATTTCATGGTCCAGAAGGTGGAAGAGGCAACAAGGGGATCAAATATTCTGGATCTGATCCTGACCAACAGGGAAGACCTTGTTAATGACGTAGAACTGGTTGGATCTTTAGGAGAGAGTGACCATGCCCTATTAGAATTTTGTATTCAGTGGGGAAGAGAAGGCAAGTGTAGCCAGGCATTCGTCTTAGATTTTAAAAAAGCAGACTTCTGTAAACTGAAGGAGCTGCTGGCTGAAATCCCGTGGTCAAGAATAGTCAATGAGAAAGGAGTTCAGGATGCATGGGAGTTCTTTAAAAGGGAGGTACTGAAGGCACAGGCTAAAACTGTGCCATTAAGGAGGAAAAATGGAAGGCATCTGAACAAACCGGAATGGTTGACTAAATTGCTCTCAGCTGAGCTAAGTGTTAAGAAAAACATGTACAGGAAATGGAAGAAGGGGGAAATCACCAAAGAAGATTATAAGCAGGTAGCCAGGAGATGTAGGGAGAAGGTCAGAAAGGCTAAAGCACAGATCGAACTTAGGCTGGCCAGAGACATTAAAAACAATAAAAAGGGCTTTTTTAAATACGTCTGCAGCAAAAGGAAAAAGAAGGAGACGATAGGGTCACTGCGCAAGGAAGATGGTGAATTAATAACAGGAGGAAGAAAAAGGCAGAACTCCTCAACACCTTCTTCGCCTCAGTTTTTTCCCAAAAGGATAAAAACACGCAACCTGGCAGTTGGGGAGCAGGTGAGGAAGTAGGGGAAATGCAGCACAGAATAGATAGAGAGATAGTACAGGAATACCTGGCCACACTGGATGAATTCAAGTCTCCAGGGCCAGATGAATTGCATCCTAGGATTTTAAAAGAACTAGCAGAGGTCATTGCGGAACCGCTTGCTATAATCTTTGAGAAATCTTGGAGGACAGGAGAAGTTCCGGCAGACTGGAGGAGGGCAAATGTTGTCCCCATCTTCAAGAAGGGAAAAAAGAGGACCCAAATAATTATCGCCCAGTCAGCCTGACATCAGTACCTGGAAAGATCCTGGAGCGGATCATCAAACAGTCAGTTTCTAATTACTTAGAAAACAATGCCGTAATTACGAAAAGTCAACATGGATTTCTCAAAAATAGGTCATGCCAGACTAATCTTATCTCTTTTTATGATAGAGTTACTTGCTTGATAGATGAAGGGAATGCTGTGGACATAGTATATCTTGGGCCCTTTCCACACGGGGGATGGGGGAACGGGGCAGCGCACGCAGGGACGGATCTTACCTGAAAACGGGTTGCTCTGTCCCTGCGGTGAGTGCGCGTTCGCCGCTCCACATGCTGGCGAGTTTCGGCGGCGTTCGGCGGCGCCCAAAATGGTGCCCGGCGACTTCCGGCGGCGCTCCGCCAATCAGGGCAGCGCGCCAGCCGGAAGCCCGTCCCCAGGCAGCTCTGCAGGGACGCGCTAGCGCATCCCTGCAGCTTCACACGGGGCGCTGCAACAGGTTAGCGTGCTCGCGTTTCGTAAAAACCACATAAAATGTGGTTTTTAAAAAATGCGCCGCGCCACCCCTTGCGGCCGCGCTAGCGCGGTTTGAAGTGTGGAACCTCCACTATTCAAACCGCTCTAGCGTGCTCCACAGTGTGGACGACCTCCGGATGAGGTTGCCCTAAGCCGTTTTTTTTACCCCGTGTGGAAAGGGCCTTGATTTCAGTAAGGCCTTTGACAAAGTTCCCCATGACATTCTTGCAAAGAAGCTAGTAAGATGTGGGCTGGACAGGGCTACTGTCAGGTGGATTTGTAACTGGTTGACTGACCGTACCCAAAGGGTGGTCACCAATGGCAGATTCTCATCCTGGAGAAAAGTGACTAGCGGGGTGCCACAGGGTTCTGTCCTGGGCCCGTTGCTGTTCAATATCTTCATTAATGACTTGGATGAAGGAATAGAGAGCACGCTGATCAAATTTGCAGATGACACCAAATTGGGAGGGGTTGCTAATACGCCTGATGACAGGATCAAAATTCAAAAGGACCTGGACAGATTGGAGAGCTGGGCCAAAGCTAACAAAATGAATTTCAACAGAGAGAAATGTAAGGTCCTACACTTAGGCAGAAAAAATGGTATGCAGAAATATAGGATGGGGGACACGTGGCTGGCTAACAGTACGTGTGAAAGGGATCTAGGAGTCTTCATAGACCACAAGCTGAACATGAGTCAGCAGTGTGATGCGGCAGCCAAGAAGGCCAACGCAATTCTTGGTTGCATCAATAGGAGTATGGTGTCTAGATCGAGGGAGGTATTGGTACCACTTTATTCTGCTTTGGTTAGACCTCATCTTGAATACTGTGTCCAGTTCTGGGCACCCCAATTCAAGAAGGATATGGATAAGCTGGAGCAGGTCCAGAGGAGGGCAACCAAAATGGTGAGGGGCCTGGAAGCCATGCCCTATGAGGACAGACTTAGTGAGCTGGGTATGTTTAGTCTGCAGAAGAGAAGGTTGAGAGGGGACATGATAGCCATGTTTAAATATTTGAAGGGATGTCATGTCGAGGAGGGAGTGGGCTTGTTTTCTCCTGCTCTTGAGACCAGGACAAGGAGCAATGGATGCAAGCTGCAGGAGGGGAGATTCCGCCTGAACCTCAGGAGGAATTTCCTGACAGTCAGGGCTGTCCGGCAGTGGAATGTGCTGCCACAGAGTGTGGTGGAGTCTCCTTCTTTGGAGGTTTTTAAGCGGAGGCTGGATGCCCACTTGTCAGGAGTGCTTTGAGGGTTTTCCTGCATGGCAGGGGGTTGGACTGGATGGCCCTTGTGGTCTCTTCCAACTCTACATTTCTATGATTCTATGATTCTATGATTCTATGATTCCATCTGCCACCTCTTCCTTCCCATTGTCTATTCTACCTGCCACCTCTTCTTTCACACTATAACTTGTGAGAAAAGGTTGGACATGACCTGTAGTCCAAAGAAGATATATATGATGTACAATGAGGTTTGCACCTGGGAATGACAGTGAATGATGTAATCCCATGTAACTCTTGCGGAGACATTATAATATGTAACCACGGCAGAGGGTTGCATCATACATGGGAACATGCAAAGTTGGCTAGAGTTGCATCAGAAATGTAGGTATATAAGGGGGTGTGTTCTAGCCAGCTGTGCCCTCTCGTTTGTCTGATGGAGCGGCCAGAGGCTATGTTGGATGCATATCTTCACTTGCTGTGGGATGCTGAAACTCTGTTGGAGTACTGTATATATGTATGTATCGTAACTGGAAAGTAAAAGCCTCCTGTTGGAAGATAAGAAGCTGCGGGCATATTTTGTGGCTTCAGAGCATTTGCTGCTAGTGTTTAAACTCTGCTGGGCACGCTTCTAAGCTGTGTGTACAGTCTCTACTATATGGTGGTTTTTGAAACGCTTGACTCTGGTAAGCTGTTTTTGCCAGAGCTCCGTGCAGGAGGGAAGTGCTATCACGGTTTTTGCATAGTTCCCATCATCCACCATCCCTCCACATAACTGTGTGAGTGTCTCCCTGTAAGGCTGCGGTGCCCAGCCAGCAGTTTCCAGCAAGTTTTCCAGCTGGGTTGAGCGAGCTCCCAGGGCTGAGGAATATGGGTGGACTATTGCAGGAACAGTATTATTCCTTTGGGGGAAATCATCCCTTTGGGGGAAACCACTACTGGGTGGGTACAAGGGTGAAGATTTGTCTGTCCTCCTGCTGCTTTTGCAGACAAGACAAGTCACCTGCTTACAGACACTGCCCTGTTGGAATAAACTGCTGACTGTTTTGGTGGGGAGTGGAGATGTGTTCTCAGCAAAAGGAGGAAGCTAATGGTATTGAGAAAGCAGCCATCTAAGTTATACAGAGTAGAGGGATATACAGAAATGGGAGATAGCTGCATCATCCTGGGAAAAGAGTTCACAACAGGGGATTGGGCACCCCCCAAACTGTCTCCTGTTCCAAATAATCTAGATAGCCATGGCACCAATTTCCCTAAGTTGAAATGCTGCTGCTTAATGCCAGGTCGGTGAATAGTTAAACAGCTGCCATTCAAAGACATAGGGCCTTATCATACTGCACCGTTACAGCACTATTATTCCACTTTAACTGCAACGGCAGTATCACATAGAATCATGGGATTTGCAGTTTAGGGAGAGACATTTGGAATTCTCAGACAAATAATTGCAATGCCTCATCAAACTACAAACCCCAGAATCCCACAGAGTGCAGCCAGGGCAGTTAAAGTGGAATAATAGTGCTATAACAATGTAGTGTGATAGGAACCATAGTCATGTTAGGGCTTTATCACACAAGGCAGTAAATTGCACTTACAGCTGGGTAACAGTGCCTTTGGCAGGGACATATCACATGTTGTTGTCTCATAGGAGGATATTTGGAAAGTGTTTCTTTTTATTAACACCAAAAATCCAATAATGACCTCCTTTCCAGTTTCTGTTGTGCTATGATTTTCTATGCAAAAGTTCAACTGAGCTTTTATGCCCCCCACCTCCTTCTCCAGCCCCCTTCTGGAGTCTCTCTCTCTCTCTCTCTCTTTCTCTTTCTCTCATTCTCTTTCTCTCTCACTCTTACCTGGAAATATACCTGGAAACAAATCTTACAGTTTTAAAAAGCATCTATTTTATGAATCCATTAATTCTTGCTTTCATCTGTCTTCAGACCTAATTGATCACTGGCAGATGAAAGCTGGCATTGATAAGACAGATAGTTCAGCAGCCGCTAGCTTTCATCTACCAGTAATTAATTAAATCTGACTCTGGAAATCTGCCCATTGCCGATCAGGAATCCCCCTCCTCACAAAGAATAAAAGACTTTTGAAATATAAGACTCCTTTTATTTATATTTGGGAGGATCTGTGTGTGTGTGTGTGTGTGTGTGTGTGTGAGAGAGAGAGAGAGAGAGAGAGAGTGAGTGAGCGAGCGCACATGTGCATTTGTGACAAACTAGTAAAAAGGGGTAGTGATAATGTCTTGGAGGAGGTAGCGTTGAAGGAGTAGTCCCAAATGTTGTATGTGATAAGCTTTCAGTAGAAACAGACATTGTAATCCCAGAATGGTTCTGAAGGTGCGAAACCAAACAGACCACTCTTGATTCAATAGCATTTTTACAACAACGCTATTTTAGCAGGAGAAGAGCTTGCTGTGCTAAAGCCCTTAGTCTGGATGTTGCTAGCATAAGTTTTTGTAGACTTAAGTCTGCTTCATCATATGCATCCAATTAGTTTAAGTCAAGCGCTTCAGACAGCGCAGCTCTCAGGGTCCTTCCACACTACACCGTTAAAAGTGCTATTATTCCACTTTCAACCTTCTATGGAATCCTAGCATTTCCAGTTTAGGGAGGGACCTTTAGAATCCTCAGCCAGAGAGTTCTTTGGCCTCGGGAAACTAAGAGGCCCTCGCGTGTGTTGGTGGATACTCTCCGGGGCCCCTGCCACACTACACAATTACACAGCTGTTTGTATGGCAGGAAAGGGCCCCAGTTGCCAATGTTGAAGCAAAATTCAATTGCCACTTGAATAAGCTTCTGTACACAAAATAGAGGGCACCTTTTGCCTCAGTCAGCAAAATATCTTGGGTCAGCTCTGTCCAGCATAGAAGCTGAAACTAGTCTTAAGAAGAACTTACCCACAGAGTGGCCGTCCTCACTGACTTCCTCCTTGATCGGCCTGCCAAGTTGCCTTTGCGCAGTGTTCGACGACATCCGCTCTGCATCAGGGAAATTCACGGTCACCACATGGAACATTCCTGGGCCCTGAAAACAGTGGCGGGCATTTTAAAATTTCCTAATTAGTCAAGATTGGAAATGAGACAATGCACGGAAACTCCTACAGAGGCTTCTACAGCCTATGCCTAAATAGTAACATGCACCCCATGAGATGTCACCAACCAGGATTGGCTTTAACATCTGAGGAGGCCAGGGGCAAGAGGTCTGTGGGTGGGCTAGTTTGGTAGTTATTACCTTTCTCATCCAAAGACAGATTACAGTTTTCAGATCTTGGAAAAGTGACTGCTTTGGACTACTGGTTCAACACTGAAACTTTTGTCACACTAAAAAACAGTCATAAGGAGGGCATGGGGCAGGCCTGGATGCCCACAAAGCAGTAGTCTGTAGGGGTCTTTTGTAAAGCCAAAGGATCTTGACTACCCATTCAAGACCAAGCCATCTCAAAATACTTTGCATCTCAACAGAAAGAGGGAACAGGCTTGTTTTTCACTACTCCAGAGACTAGGGCAAGGAGCAATGGATTCAAACTACAGGAAAAGAGATTCCACCTGAACCTCAGGAAGAACTTCCTGACGGGCAGAGCTGTCCAGCAGTGCCTTGGAGTATGGTGGAGTCTCCTGCTTTGGAGGTTTTTAAACAGAGGCTGGATGGCCATCTGTCGGGAGTGCTTTCATGTGTGTCCCTGCGGGGAAGGGAGTTGAATTGCATGGCCCCTGTGGTTTCTTCCAACCCTATGATTCTAGGAAGAACTCACATCAAGGAAAAGCCATTTCCCTCTAACTACTGGGAGGAATGCACCTATGGTCAGAGGGAGCACGAAATCAGACATCATCATGTCTGCTAATGAAAAACAAAACAAAACAAAACAAAACCAGAGTTCTTATTCTGAGCCCCCTTTTTCTCCTGTAACACAGATGGTTGCTAGCATGTCTGATCTACATTGATTCCATTGATGGATTAATGTTGAACAGTTTCTTTGGAGGATCTCTGTTAGAACAATTCTCCATCCCCATACATTTTTACATCTGGTCATTTTGTTCATAAGCATTATTTTCTACACACACATACTCTCCTTTCCCACACTCCAATAGCAAGCAAAGCCACCGTTCTCTATTCCTTTGCTAACAATTGCCATGCTACCATTACTTGGGCGAATCTATACAGCACAGTTAAAAAGGTTTGATATCACGTTTAGTCGCTATGCCTCCATCCTATAGAATCTTGGGATCTGGAGTTTGGGGAGGTGCCGATGAATTCTCTACAAGCTATAGCTCTGTGGGCATCTAGGTTTGCTCCATGCTTCTTTAGAGGGCTGCTGTGCTTCAACATGACACAGGTTTCAGTGCTGACGCAAACATCAATAGCCATCCTGTGGTTGGCCTTTGGATGTGGGCCATTTCCACACTACACCGTTATAGTGCTATTATTCCACATTCAGCATCCTATGGAATCCTGGGGTTTGCAGGGAGGGACCTTTAGCATTCTCAGCCAGAGAGTTCTTGGGCCTCAGGAAACTACAAATCCCAGGATTCCACAGGATGTTGAAAGTGGAATAATAGCACTATAACAATATAGGGTGGAAAGGCCCTATGACACAGAGTGGGGAGTGGAGAAATCATCTTGCCTTTTGTCATCAGCTTTGCTCTCTGTATTGGCCTAACTCAGGCGTGGGAAAAGTGCAGTCCAAAGGCCCTATGTGACCCTTGGACCCTACTTCCATGGCTCCCAAAGCAATCTCATTCCCCTCATTTTAAAAAAATGGTGAGATTTTAGGGAGTTTTTCAATAAAAAATCAAATGGAAAGCCACTCCAAATCCACTACAACACCCTCGTCCTAAATACACCCTCCGCATCCCTAGGTACCTCTATTTTCATTGGAGACCTTCTCAAAATGACAACAGGAAGTAACACAACATCACCTCTGGTTGTCATTTTCAAACTGACCAACATTTTATTGATGAAAACCAGGGGATGTATGGCCAAGTAATATCAGAATGTAGTCAGGATGGCAAATGTTATTAATTTGGAAGAACACATAAGATAAAAGATGTTGTAGCAGTTTGCTTTGGCCCCAGCCTCCTGGGAAGGGATAGATTCCACCCCTCTTTTCCTTCTGTTAAGTTAGTTTTCCATCTGTTGAGTTAGTTTTAAATAGAAATTATTTTAGCACTTTGAAATCAGGCCCTTTCCCCACTAGGGTGGAGGAACGTTTCACCGCGTGTCATGAGTGGTGTTTTTTATACTCCAACTTACTCCGATTCCTATCTGCACGCCCTCCAGTTTCTATCGAAGTAAAGTGGAAAAAATCGTTTGAAGCTTCCACATCGTCAACTCTTGTGGAACTCCTATTCCCCTCCCTCGCTCCACCCCACCGCCACTGATAGGTCAGTTAAAAAAAAAGCTGTAGAAACCGTTGCTGCGTTTTAACGTAAGTGGTGTGAATCGATGTAACGCTTCTGCGTGTAGCAAAAAATGCAGCAGAAACGGTTTGGGTGATTTACATCGGAGTTTTTCCAGTTTTTTGCAATACATCAGTTTAACGTCGATGTTAACCGCGCTAAGACCTCAACTCGTGTGGAACCACGGAAGACAGAACAACATCAAACTGGTTTAACATGCAGATGTAAAAGCGACAATACGACGCTACTGCAATGTATCAGCCTTGTGCGGAAAGGGCTCCAGTTGGCAGCTACTGAAGGAAGCTGATGAGAAAAGGGGGAAGTGGGAAGAGGAGTAACTAGGACAAAAATACAATAATAGGGAGAGAGATTCAATTAAGCACAGAAAATTGTTTACTCCTCAACTTAGGAATAATAGGCTTAAACAGAAATGAAAGTTATGTAATAAAACACATTTTAAAAACTGCTCACACTGTTATTGTTTTAGGATGGAAAAAGCAATTAAAGTAGAGTAAGTTTTTTCTGTTAAAATATATAAAAGAAACATAAAATACTGTACATATAAAATATATAAAAGAAGATTATTTGATTTTTCTTAGGGAAAGAAGGTTAAAGCATAGTGGACAACACAGTAAAGAATTATGGAGTGATAATTGGAAAATGGTGATTGAGAAAGTAAAAGGAAATTCAGGGTAGGAAGATGCGATAGATTTGATAAATGTTGTCTCATCTCTCTGAAAAGACTTCTTTACACTAATGGGATCTAGATTCTCTGACCGCCATTGCAGGGGGGAGGGGTTGGATAGGTTGAAAAAGCATTTGTTTAAAAAAAAATTTTCCTTGTAATAACATTGTAATATAGTATATACCAATGTACATTAAGTATGTGATTTATAATGAAAGGAAAAAAATGAGTAACAGGGACATTTTAAAAGCAGCAGAAAAGGTGGGACAACAGAGAATTAATTGGGGTGGTTTTTGCTGCTGTATGCCTTTATGCTAGTTCCAACTTATGGCAACCCTAAGGTGAACCTATCATGGGCTTTTCTGGGGCTGAGAGTGTGTGATGCACCCAAGGTCACTCAACGGGTTTCCCTGATTGAGCGGGGAAATCAAACTTTGGTCTCCAGGGTTGTACTCCAACATTCAGATCTTTACACCACGCTGGCTTGCTGGGTGCCAAATAGGGACAGCTGAAGGATATGCATTTTGGGAACGCCTCCAAACAAAGTAGAGGTATTTGGGAGCAGTATAGGTGGGGGATTGGACCATCGGCAGATAGGGTCCCTGTGCAGCTGCTAACCCCTTGGTTACCTTCTCTTACCTTCTGTTCCTGCCGGCCATCCTCTCGGTGCCTCAGTAGGAAATCCTCCGCCAGGGCCACCGCCTGGGAACAGGTGTGGGGGCGACATTCCCTGACCCAGCTCTCCATGCCGTGTGGCAGAACAGCCAGGAACTGCTCCAGGATCACCAGCTCCAGGATCTGTTCTTTTGTGTGCCTCTCGGGCTTCAGCCACTGGTGGCACAGATCCCAGAGGCGGCTGCAAACCTCTCGGGGCCCCTCGGCCTCCTGGTAGAGGAACTGCCGGAAGCGTTGACAAGGCAGCTCCGGGGCTAGAGACTCCTCACGGTCCATCTCCTCCTTCACCTTCTTCTGCTCCCGATCAGCCGACTGAGTCTCCCGGTCAAAACTGGGTGCCAGAGGTTGGAGATACTGTCCTTCCCTGGGCTGCTGGCTGGTTGCAGCCACCCCCTCAAAATGCGTCACTGGAACCTTCATGTCCCCCCATGATAGGGACCCTGGTAGTGGTCTGGTCCCCCATGCTGAGCGAGGGGACTGCACACCCCCCAGGAACTGCTGCCACTGGGCTTCCCAGCGCTGGGACGACAGTCCATCCTCAGGTTCTTGCTTAATGTGCTGTGGTCCTCTCCACCCTAAGCTCAGTCCATCAACCTCCCTCTGGACGGTTTCATGGCTAGCCCTCAGCCCTTCCACCTTCATCACTGGCTTGAGATCTGCCGGCTCTACATCTTCCATTTTCATTGCCGAACTACCCCCTTGACCAGCCCGCAACTGGAGATCCAGGGCTGACCGGTCGCTCTGCTCAGCAGCCATTTTGCATCACACGGTGGATGATCTCTCCTCTCAAGATAAGCAAATGGGCTGTAGAGCCAATTGGATCTGAACTCTCCCTAGAAGAAAAAAGGATGAAACCAAAGCTGCCGTACTTTGGGCGTTCTCATGAGCGAACATGAGTTGGTGGGAAAGACAACAATGCTTGGTAAAGTGGAAATCAGCAGGAAAAGACGAAGATTCAATGAAGGAAGCCACGGCCCTAAGTCCACCAACATCTGTTGACAATCGGGGCTCTTGGAGTCTCTCATTCATAGGGTCGCCACAAATCGAATTTAATTTGACGACAAATAACAAGAACGACAATAATGGATTCCATTCCAACCTCGACTGTTCTTGAAGAAGAAAAACTTGACAAACCAGGTGTGAGGGTCTATATATACATCTCTATGAAGTAAGACATTCCACAAGCTGGACAATTGAGGGAACTTCTCTCTGTGTGTGTGTTTAATTCCTGGAGAAATTCAGATCATACACAAACGGGTGGTTCTCCTTGCTTGTCCAGGCACAGCTTCTCTTCTCCCTGAGGAAAGACCACACAAAGACACATAAGAGAACTAGATGGAGCTAAAAGGTGCCTCCTGATGATAAAATCAGGGCTACAATGTTTAATTATCATAGTTAATTTGTTTTTGTTTTGTTTTTTAAATACAGATTAATGCCTTAGTTTTTCCTCCTCCTCTCCACAGGTCTGAAAGCAGGGACTCACTTGTTTTTCTTTCAGCTGAAATCTGGGAGTGAAAGACCGTTCTTGGCTGGAGAGCATTGAGAAAAAGGGGCTTTAAATTAAATTAAATAAAGTATGTACTTTTATGCAGAACCTAATTCTCTTTTCTGTGGTTCTACTATTAAGACAGGGGGGCAGGTCACTGGAGACTTATAGAATTTTGAAATTTTTGTTTCCAGATCAATCATGGGAGGAGGGGGCTGCATTAAAGACCCTGGCAGACATTCCAGAATTCATCTGTAGTGGAAGAATTTCCTGACGGTCAGGGTTGTCTGGCAGTGGAATGTGCTGTCACGGAGTGTGGTGGAGTCTCCTCCTTTGGAGGTTTTTAAGCGGAAGCTGGATGGCCACTTGTCGGGAGTGCTCTGAGGGTTTTCCTGCATGGCAGGGGGTTGGACTGGATGGCCCTTGTGGTCTCTTCCAACTCTACATTTCCATGATTCTATGATTTCTTCCCCTTCTGCTTTCTAAGGGATCAGCCACCAACAGGGTTATGTGCTTTTAAAGAAAGCAACTTCAAGGCCATTTCCACGCTATACTATTATAGTGCTATTAACTTTCAACATCTTGTGGAATTCTGGGGTTTGTAGTTCACTGAAGCCAAAGAGCTCTCTGGCTGAGAAGTCTAAAGGCCCCTCCCTGAACTGCAAGCCCCAGGATTCCACAAGATGTTGAAAGTGGAATAATAGCACTATAACAGTGTAGTGTGGAAATGGCCCAAGAATTCTGAGTATGCTAGATGGGAGATTGTAGGAGTTACATCCTAGAAAGCAACTTTTCCACATCATATCCTAGATTCTTTCATATAACAACTCCCCCCTCTGTTCCCTCCATCCCACAGGCCAATTTCATTTCAACTCCAGTGTTTCTGCTCCTCTTCCCAACTGACAGAAGCACATGGCTGTATAAGACCTGGCCAAATCCACTTTTTCCTCTTAATAAGTGATACCCCGTTCTTTTAAGTCAAATGTATTGGGCCAGAGGGATCCTTAGAGATCACTCAGATCCAATTAAAATGTTGGAACAAGACAAGACAAGACAGCCTTCCCCAACCTGGATGCTCTCCAGAGGTATATGGACTATATGTCCCATCATCTCCACATAGTCTGGAGTGATGGGAGCTGTAGTCCAACACGGGGCAGATTTGGGAATGCCAATACATGGGATTATTGTTCTCATCGGTGCAAATGCTGTCCTTAACTCAGGAGGGAACTCTCTCTTCCTCACCAGTGGAATAGTCAGGTGAACAGAGTACAGGCCTTTTCCACACAACACTGTTACAGTGCTATTATTCCACTTTCAACCTCCTATGGAATTCTGGGGTTTGTAGTGCTACTGAGGCCAAAGAGCCCTCCAGCTGAGAATTCTAAAGGCCGTTCCGTAAACTGCAAACTCCAGGATTCCATAGGATGTTGAAAGTGGAATAACAGCACTATAACAGTCTAGTGTGGAAATGGCCACACTGAAATGGAGGATGAGTGGCCAATTTCTGGTGGGACCACCAAGGCTGGCCAGTCACTGAGTAGAGTGGTACCAAAGCTAAGGACAGGATGATGGCTGTCCCCTGCCATTTTATGCACAGAAAAACCTATTGTTGTTGTGTGCCTTCAACTCATTTCCAATTTATCTCAAGGTTTTCTTGGCAAGAATTTTTCAGAAGGGGTTTCCCCTTGCCTTCCTCTGAGGCTGAAAGAGTGTGATTTGCCCAAAGTCACCTAGTGGGTTTCCAAGGCTGAGCAGGAGATTTGCACTCTGGTCTCCCAGGATCTTAATCCAACATTCAAACCACTACACCACGCTGGCTCTACAAAAAAGCCTATAAGCATTGCCACGCCATCTCAATTTGACGCTGGATTTGAGAAATCAACCTCCGCCACACACCCGTGGCCAAATTACCTTTATGCTCATCTGTGAGGTACTCTAGGATTTATTTATTCATAAATAATAAATAAAACACCAAGTATGAAAGACAGCAGCACAAAAATCTTTGAGTGGGAATCCACTTCCAACCCTGCAACTTCAGGCAGAGTAACAGCAGGCCCCCACGCTGTGTATGTCACTCCAGAAACACACAATGGCTGTTAGTGACACACCCAGGCATAAGTTAACCTATGCATAATAGTCTTATCCAGCTGTTGGCAGCATAACTCGAGTTTCACATGTGGGAGCCTTATGCATGCATTAATTGGTTGTAATTCGTTGACTGACCGAACCCAAAGGGTGCTCACCAATGGCTGCTTTTCATCCTGGAGAGAAGAGACTAGTGGGGTGCCATAGGGTTCTGTCCTGGGCCCAGTCCTATTCAACATTTTCATCAACAACTTGGATGAAGGAGTAGGGGGCATGCTGATCATTTTGCAGATGACATCAAATTGGGAGGGGTTGCTAATACACCAGAGGACAGGATCAAAATTCAAAATGACCTTGACAGATTGGAGAGCTGGACCAAAGCTAACAGAATGAATTTCAACAGAGAGAAATGTAAGGTCCTACATTTAGACAGAAAAATGGAACGCACAAATATAGGATGGGGGACACGTGGCTGGATAACAGCACGTGTGAAAGGGATCTAGGAGTCTTGGTGGACCACAAGCTCAACATGAGTCAGCAATGTGATGCAGCAGCCAAGAAAGCCAACGCAATCTTTGTTGCATCAATAGGAGTATGGTGTCTAGATCAAGGGAGGCAATGGTACCACTGTATTCTGCTTTGGTTAGGCCTCATTTGGAATACTGCATCCAGTTCTGGGTACCTCAATCCAAGAACGATATCAACAAGCTGGAACGTGTCCAGAGGAGGGCAACCAAAATGGTGAAGGTTCTGGAAGCCATGCCCTATGAAGAACGGCTTAGAGAGCTGGGTATGTTTAGTCTCCAGAAGAGAAGGTTAAGAGGGGACATGATAGCCATGTTTAAATATCTGAAGGGATGTCATGTTGAGGAGGGAGCGGGCTTGTTCTCTGCTGCTCCAGAGACCAGGACAAGGAGCAATAGATTCAAGCTGCCGGAAAGGAGATTCCACCTGAACCTCAGGAAGAACTTCCTGACGGTCAGGGCTTTCCAGCAGTGGAATATACTGCCTGGGAGTGTGGTGGAGTCTCCTTCTTGAGGTTTTTAAGCAGAGGCTGGATGGCCATCTGTTGGGAGTGCTTTGATGTGGGTTCCTGCATAGCAGGAGGCTGGACTGGATGGCCCCTGGGGTCTCTTCCAACTCTATGATTCTATGATTAAAATACATAGATAAACATGCAAGAGTATAATATTAACAATTCATTTATGACTACAAGGATAGACTAATTTAGTAGTTCATTATGATTTATTACAGAAATAATTGTAGGCAACAAATATTATACTTAATTATAAACGTGACTTATTGGATTAGTAGTTGCTGTTGGATTACTACTTGTTTGCAGCAGAGGCAGGAACCAATTTCTAGTTTTGTACAGTTTGTTGGTTGTTAGTTTAGTCTGATATTTGTAGTTTTGTTTTTTGTTAGTAATGTGTTTTCCTTTGTTCTATTTTTGTGTTTGTAATCAGTAAACAAAAAATTTAAAAGAAAAAAGAGTGCCTCGCCTTTATGTGTTGATCTTGGAGTACTGGGCACTGTATTTCACAACGCATTTATTAATCATGTGCATTATTAATAAAGCAGATGTGTTCCTGGGCATCGCTTAACAGAAAATTTGGTACCAGAGGCAGAAATAACACAGAAAGAATAGAGATAGGTCCTAGCATCACAAAAAAAGAAGAGAAGATCATCATGTTTTCAGCAAACATTTTATCCAAAACTAACAATTTGCACGTAAGAAATAAAACGGCTAAGCCAAATGAGCTTTGCACAAACAAACACAAACATGTTGAGCTTTCTTGGAACAACCTGAAGGCTTCTTCCAAAATGCATCCAGGAATGATTTTTTTTCCCTCTCACCATTTTTTTCATAGGATTTCCATTTTGTCATTCAGATTTACAGATCTATGTGTTTTTAACATGCTAGGGAGAGCTGTTGAGGCATGCTTATCTGCTTTCCCCCTTTTCTCTCTGTTTTCTTGTTCATGCATGCTCAGCAAGAGATTCCGGAAGCAGATGCTGTTCACACTGCCTGTTGTAGGTAAGCACACTCAGCCACAATAGCATCACCTAGAGCAAAATTGTGCTCTTTCCCAGCCCACACTTTATTGCGTTGTTTACTGTAGACACACTGCTGCAACCCAACACTGAAATTCTGTGATCCCACCTGGAATAATGTGTCCAGCTCTGGGCACTGCAGTTTAGGAAGGATATTGACAAGCTGGAACGTGTCCTTAGGAGGGCCACCAAAATGGTAGAAGGCCTGGAAACCAAGTCCTATGAGGAAAGGCCTGGAGAAGAGGTTAAAAGGGGACACGATAGCTATGTTTCAATATTTGAAGGGATGTCATATGGAGGATTGGGCAAGCCTGTTTTCTCCTGCTCCGGAGACTAGGACACGGAGCAATGGCTTCAAACTTCAGGAAAAGAGATTCCATCTAAACATCAGAAGAACATCCTAACGGTAACAGCAGTTCAACGGTGGGATGCGCTACCTGGGCGTGCGATGGAGTCTCCTTCTTTGGAGGTTTTTAAACTGAGGCTGGATGGCCATCTGTCGGGAATGCTTTGATAGTGTATTCCCGCATGGCAGAAGGGGGTTGGACTCAATGGCCCCTGTGGTCTCTTCCAACTCTATGATTCTATGATTCTGCTCCAATTAATGCATCCTAAAACTGCACTGGCTGTTTTAGCTGCTGCATCAAACCAGACTGAAACCTGGGGACAACCCCATCTCTTTAAGGGTTGTGCAGAAGGAATTTTCAGCAAGAGCTGCTTGTCAAGCAGTACAAACCACCCAGATCCTCACCAGCGGATCCCATTCCAACATAGAATGAATTCATTCCTTATAGTTACAAACCCCAGAATTGCACAAGATATTGGAAGTGGAATAATAGTGCTATAACAGTGTAGTGCAGAAATGGCTTCAGTGAGGACTAGAAGCTTACACCTCCCAAGTTGAGGTTCAACACTCTACCCACCCCTTTTAAGAAAGAATTAAAAAAAAAATCTGGATTCTCCCCACGCAAGTTGGGCCCACGATGCCCAGCTCTCTCCTCTTGGTCTAATCAAAATAATCCAAATAAAGACACGCCCTCCCTTCCCCTCTGCCACTTCCCCCCACCTCCTATTATGTCTCTAATTTTAGAGACTGAGAACCTTTCCGCACTACACTGTTATAGTGCTATTATTCCACTTTCAACATCCTGTGAAATTCTAGGGTGTGGAGTTGGCTGAGGCCAAAGAGATCTCTGGCTGAGAATTCTAAAAGCCTCTCCCTAAACTGCAAACCCCAGGATTCCAGGGGAGGTTGAAAGTGGAATAATAGCACTATAACAGTGTAGTGCAGAAAGGCCTTCATAGAGACTTGTGTGAGCGGGTGGGTGAGAGTGTGTCGATCTGGACCAAGCAACACGTCGTGGACCTTAGTCATGGCGGTTTATAAATCATAATTAACAAGGAGCTTTTGTACG
Organism: Iguana delicatissima; assembly: GCA_948472985.1. Classification (NCBI taxonomy): domain Eukaryota; kingdom Metazoa; phylum Chordata; class Lepidosauria; order Squamata; family Iguanidae; genus Iguana; species Iguana delicatissima. The sequence continues at coordinate 172,696 of CAOKZL010001488.1, read as the reverse complement.
AGAAAACAATGGACATCACTCCGCCCTCCTCCTTCGCCCCCCTTCCTTCTGCTCTAAAAGGATCTGAAAGGAAAAGGAGGCGACTGTACCATTTGACAAGCGAAATGGGGGAGTCCGGTGGGGAGAAGGGTCAGGATTTAGGGACGCGCGGATGGATCGGCTGTCAAGTGTCCCTCCTGCCCCCCCCGCGGCCACCCCTCCTCAGTCTTTGGACCTTCCCACCCCCGAGGCTTTTGCCGGCTAGCCTCAAAGCAAGCACCAATATCCAGATGAAAGGCTCCGCTTTGCACTCACCCGCCCGGCCAAAAGATTTAGGCACTTGAGGATTGTATGCAAAAATAATCATAATAATGATAATAAAAAAGAAATCAAAGTCCTCACTTTGCAATGGGAAAAGGCAGCAGCAGGTCCGCCCAGGCTTGTAGGAGAGAGGAGCAGGAAGGGGGCCTCGACTATTTACAACCTTCCTTTCATATATTAAAAAAAAAAAATTCTGCAGCCTCTCTCAGCAGCCACGGTGTAGCTCTATCATTTTAACTCTTGGAGCGCACTTCCTGCGGTGGCGGAGAGGGTAAGGTTTGGAGATCGCTTCTTGGAGGACTGATTTCCGCACGGGGCTGTTATAGTGCGATTATTCCACTTTCAGCATCGTGTGGAATTCTGGGGTTTGTAGTCTGCAGAAGCCGAAGAGCTGCCTGGCTGAGAAGTCTAAAGGCCTCTCCCTAAACTGCAAAGGCCAGGAGGTTGAAAGTGGAATAATCGCGCTGTAAGAGTGTAGTGCAGAAAGGCACTGTGGTTTTTGTCTACTCATGCAAGGTTCGTCTGCTCTTGCTTTTTCCTCTCCCTCTGCCCTTCACACAAAGTTAATAAGGGAGTGTGGGGGAAGCCCAGATCTACTTTTCCTGTTGTAGCCAGGCACACACAGGCCATTTCCGCACTAGGCTGTTATAGCGCTTTGATTCCACTTTCAACATCCTCCGGAATCCTGGGGTTTGCAGTTTTGGGAGGGGCCTCCTGGCCCCTCCCAAAACTGCAAACCCCAGGATTCCGGAGGATGTTGAAAATGGAATCATGGTGCTATAACAGGCTAGTGCGGAAATGGCCCTGGTTTGGACTCTACGGGCCCTGTCTCTCTCTCTCACACACACATTTTTGTGATTTTTCCACTTCTGTCAGGGTCCTATAGTATTTCCTCTGGAACTTCTGTGTGTCACAGCCTCTAACATTTTTTAAATGACTAGCGCATATACCCAATGTTGCCTGGGATTTTATTTTCTCATAGGTAATACTTGTTAGAAAGATTTGAGATCCTGTATCTCTGATTCCCCAAACTATCTCATCCAGTACCTGTAACTTTTCCCCATATTCCCCAATCCAATCTGTATTCAGAGTTATTAACGTACATACATATGGGCCCTTTTCACACACAGTTTTTTTTTTGCGCAAGGGCCCCGTGAGCGTCTCGTAAATGGGAGCGTCAGTCCGTACGACGCACTCCCACTCACGTGACACTCAGGAGCCTAAAGCGGGGCGCGCGCACATTTTTTAATTTTTGGCTCTAAGCTGAAAATACTGCGCGGTCGTGCAATGCTTTCGGGGCCCTCGCACACTTGCCTAACTGCGGTGCATCGACCAAGCCGGCCGGGTTGTGCTTCCTTCCCCCAGCACAGCCTACAGCTCCCAGACTGCACTACGGAAGGAAGGGGCGGGGCGCTAGCGCAACGGTCGCGCTACCAGGAAGTGACCTGAGGGACGAAGGAGCGGGGAAGCGGCAGCTTTCCGGCTGAGGCTTTTCACACGCGCAAACGGGTAATGTGCGAAAAGGGCCATTGACATACACTGCCCTCCTCCTTGCTGCTAGGCCTCATCTCCATAGCAACCAGCCCGGCCCAAGAGCTCTCTGGCTGAGAATTCTAAAGGCCCCACCCTAAACTGCAAACCCCAGGATTCCATAGAACCTTGTCTTCACCTGACAGACAAACAACCATATAGTAGATAAATGGGACACATATGGGCAAGCAACATCACAGTCTGGTCAAGATGGCCAAAACAATTAATGGGGAAGAACACACACAGCTAAGAGAGGCTACAGCAATTTGCTTTTGCCTAAGCCAACTGGGAAGGGAAACACTCTGTTGCCTCTTTTCCTCTCCCCCTACTTAGTTAATTCAGTACATATCACTTTTGCACTTTGAACTCAGTTTGCAGCAGTTGAAGTAAGCCAAGACAAAGGGGGAGGAGAAAGAAACTAGGACATGTTAATAGTGGCTGAGAAAGTGGGAGACCAGAGAATTAACCGGGGTAGTACCTGCCAAATTAGGACAGTTAGAATGCTTGGGGTGTGTGCATATGTGATTTTTGGACAGATCGGTCTCATATCTGAGACTACTTTTTTGACACGTGAAAACAGCTGGAAGAATGTTGTTTGCCCAAACTTGGAAACAGCCGAAAGTACCTGATGAGAGAGGAATCGGTTGTTAAAGTCACAGCTTGCTCAATTTCAAAACTGACATGGATTTTAAATTAAATTAAAATTAAAATTAAAAATTTTAATTAAAATTAAAAAATCTTCAATTGAAGATTTTTTGAGAGACTGAAGATCGTTTATGGGGGTTTTTTTTGAGCAGTAAGAAATCTAATGATGTAATAAACTGGGGGTATGATTATTAGTAATTCTAGCAAATTAAATGTACTTGGATCTGTAATGGTTAGAATAAGACATGGGAAATTAATTTAATTTTATTTTTCATTAAAGTTGGTTTGGAGGCAGTCACAGTTCCTTTGTGTGGTTCTTAACCTTTTTTTTACTGGGGACTTCCTGAAAATATCACTTGTTGCCAGGGTCTCCCAAGACTTAAGATTTAGATATTTAAATTCAGATTTAAATATTCAAATATTTATTTATTTATTAAAGGCTTCTGGAGGCTCAAAAGGGACATAGTGGCAGGCGTGGTACACACATCCAGACTAAGACTCTGGAGCCCAGGGTTTGAACCCCCACTCAGCCATGGAAACCCACTGGGTGGCTTCAGACAAGTCCCATTCTCTCAGTCTCAGAGAAAGGCAACGGCAACAAATCTTGCCAAGAAAACCCTCATGATTGGTTTGCCTTAGGGTCAGCGTAAGTCAGTTTTCACTGGGGAGAGACATGATGGGTAGAATGAACTTCCCCCCTATCAGTGGCACTTTGTTGTTGTGTGCCTTCAATTATAGTATCATAGAATCACAGAATCATAGAAATGTAGAGTTGGAAGAGACCCCAGGGGCCATCCAGTCCAACCCCCTGCTATGCAGGAACACCCTCAAAGCATTCCCGACAGATGGCCATCCAGCCTCTGCTTAAAAACCTCCAACGAAGGAGACTCCACTACACTCCGAGGCAGCATATTCCACTGCCAGACAGCCCTGACTGTCAGGAAGTTCTTCCTGAGGTTCAGGTGGAATCTCCTTTCCTGCAGCTTGAATCCATTGCTCCTTGTCCTGGTCTCTGGACCAGCAGAAAACAAGCCCTCTCCTTCCTCTACATGGCATCCCTTCAAATATTTAAACATGGCTATCATGTCCCCTCTTAACCTTCTCTTCTGCAGATTAAACATCCCCAGCTCTCTAAGTCTATCCTCATAGGGAATGGCTTCCAGGCCTCTCACCATTTTGGTCGCCCTTCTCTGGACTTGCTCCAGCTTGACCAGGTCCTTCTTGAATTGGGGTGCCCAGAACTGGACACAGGATTCAAGATGAGGTCTAACCAAAGCAGAGTAGAGTGGTACCAGTACCTCCCTCGATCTAGACACCATACTCCTATTGATGCAGCCGAGAATTGCATTGGCTTTCTTGGCTGCCGCATCACGCTGCTGACTCATGTTCAGCTTGTGGTCTATGAAGACTCCTAGATCCCTTTCACACGTACTGCTATCCAGCCACGTGTCCCCCATCCTATATTTCTGTCTTCCATTTTTTCTACCTAAGTGTAGCACCTTACACTTCTCTCTGTTGAATTTCATTTTGTTAGCCTTGGCCCAGCTCTCCAATCTATCCAGGTCATTTTGAATTTTGATCCTGTCCTCTGGCGTATTAGCAACCCCTCCCAATTTGGTGTCATCTGCAAATTTGAGGAGCATGCCCTCTATTCCTTCATCCAAGTTGTTGATGAAGATATTGAACAGCGCTGGGCCCAGGACAGAACCCTGTGGCACCCGCTAGCCACTTCTCTCCAGGGTGAAAAGCAGCCATCCGTGATCACCCTTTGGGTTCGGTCGGTCAACCAATTACAAATCCAACTAACAGTAGCCCTGCCCAGCCCGCATTTTACTAGCTTCTTTGCAAGAATGTCATGGGGTACTTTGTCAAAGGCCTTACTGAAATTGAGATACGCTACATCCACAGCATTGAAGTCACTTCTGAGTTATGGCAGCCCTAAGGTGAACCTATTACAGTTTTTTCCCCCAGATTTTTTTCAAATTACTTCTGAAGAGGTTTGCCTTTGCCTTCGTTGGAGGCTGAGATAATGTGACTTGCCCACGGTCCCCCAGCATCTGAGCGGGGAGTTGAATCCTCGTCTCCAGAATCTTTTAATTAATTAATTAATATTTGACTATTTAAATAAATATCTGAATATTCCAACCTAAATGTACATATTTAAATCTTGAGTTAAGTCTTGGGATTCCCCAGAAACAAATTGTATTTACAAGGGGTCCCTGGTAAAGAAAAGGTTAAGAACCACTAATCTAGATCCTTTTTAATTCTGCGGCAAGAACATAGTCCTTCAAGGTCTCCCGAGTGTGCTAATGTGCCCCACTACCCTCTAACTAACAGTAACCCACCGCTATTCTACAATTAGAGAAAGATAAGATGTTATAATTTCTGGGATGTTCCAAGGTGTAAATGATGATGATGATGATCATTATTATTATTATTATTATTATTATTATTATTATTATATAGTCATCATCATCTCACTTATCTAGCACATCTTCCCACCAAATGGGACTCAAGATGGCTTATGTTACATTAAACCTAATACAGACAAAAGCAGATAGAAAAATACATTTCATAAAAACGCAATTTATAGTACACATGAAACATGAATCCAGAAGTTTCTTCCTTTGTTAATTCTTATTAGTACACATCGAAGCATGGAATTCAGCCTGAAATAATGTATAGTATACTGTTTGTGTGAAGTGTTATCTATCACTTTTTGTCAGGGAAGATGGGAGTTGCAGTCCAGCAACCTCTTGTAGGTTCAGTCTTCCCTTTTCAGGCCATTTCTTTACTAGCCTGTTATAGCGCGATGATTCCACTTTCAACATCCTCTGGAACCCTGGGGTTTCCAGTTTGGGGAGGGGCCAGGCGCCCCTCCCGAAGCTGCAAATCCCAGGATTCCATAGGAGGTTGAAAGTGGAATCACCGCGCTATAACAGACTCGTGTGGAAATGGCGTAGGTTGGGAAAGGAGATGGAATGGGTGTGAGTACACACAGTGGCTTTTTAGTTCCCCTCTCCTGTTAGGACACGTGTCTGGATACCAGTAATGTTATGGTTCGGATGGGCACCATATCTAATTGGCATCATATTTAATTGGCAACACACTTCAATTGGCACTGATATCAAAATCAAACCTGAAGGTGAGCGGGAGGTCAAACCAACAGAGGGAAAACTCTGACTGTGAACTTGAGAAAGAAAGGCTGGTCAGCCTAAGACACCCTCCAGGTACCACTGGGTGATTCCACTTTCAACCTCCTATGGTCAGGGAAATAGATGCTGCTCCTGTGGATAACAGGCTTAAGGAGAAGCTGGAGTTTCCCAGAGAATGCAATTGTGAGAAGCCCACCAGGACACTGACCGACAGATGCCCACGCCCCGTGCGCCTGGACTCCTTCCTCTTGCCTGGTAGCAACCACAATAGACAGCTATTACAACACACATTATGTCTTTGGCATCCAAACACTGCGAACATTAGTGGGTTGATAGTCCATTGTCTGTGCTGCAACTCCCATTGTTCCACACCTGGAACTGCACATATCTTCCCCCGCACAGGGTATTTTGGGGGTACAAATACCCTTGATTCCAGGATGCCCAGTACACTCTCTTGAAGGTCTACCCGTCACTCTGTCTGTCTGGCTCCTGAACGAGAACTGTCCTTAGGTCCTACCTATGTCAAGCCACATTTCAGCTCTTCATTACTCTTCTGGACTGGTAATTATAACCCAAAAACCTCAGCCTCTCTGTGCATAATTTTTCCTCCCTTTTATCCTTCAGTTAAGTCTTGTGTGAATGTTTGACTGTGTGTATCTTTGTGTGCAAGCGTGAGTGAATTCTCTTCAATAAAACATATTTTTATAGAATCATAGAATCATAAGAGTTGGAAGAGACCCCAGGGGCCATCCAGTCCAACCCCCTGCTATGCAGGAACACCCATCAAAGCACTCCCAACAGATGGCCATCCAGCCTCTGCTTAAAAACCTCCAAAGAAGGAGACTCCACCACACTCCGAGGCAGCAGATTCCGCTGCCGGACAGCTCTGGCTGTCAGGAAGTTCTTCCCGAGGTTCAAGTGGAATCTCCTTTCCTGCAGCTGGAATCCATGGATGGCCCCCGAGGTCTCTTCCAACTCTATGATTCTATGAAATCCATGAAAGTGAAACCCACAAATGTGGAGGGCCATTTGTACTTTACACGCATAGTGCAGATAAACCCAGAAAGAGACAATAAAATGGGAAGAAAAAGCAAAGAATATTCACTCTGAACAGTCCAAAGTGCTTTGATGTGGCTTTAGGAAGGCAGAGCTGACAAGCCTGCCGGACTTTCCACCAGCTGTCTAGATTCAAACTCTCCTTAATTCTGCCAGTGAAGGGCTTAATGGAGTTAAGGGTTTAATAACATGCGCAATCTAGGCGTTATAATCCACGCATTATATAGCAGAATCTCTCTTATTCCGTTTTTTAAGGAAAGTAGACAAATATATAATGGGCAAATAAATGAAAACAAGCCAGTGGGATAACTGGGGCCTCTGGATTGAAAATGTCGAAGGTGAAAAGAGGTACAAAGAAGTGAGAGAAACTATGAATAAAATATTCCACACTTTGGGAAATGGTTACTAAAATTTTCTTTAAAGCCATCGAGGGAGGGTGGGAGGGGTGTTATAATTACAGAAAACTATTGTAATGTGTAATATGTAATGTGTCCTAATATTGTATGTTTTAGGGTAGTATTGAATCTAAAATAAATAAATAAAAATTTTAAAAATCTAAGTTTTGGATGCTCACTGGGTCCTAAAATTTGGGGGCCAGTATATTTGAAGGAGCCAGTATAGTGTTGTGGTCTGAGCACTGAGGCTCTGACCCTGGAGACCAGAGTTTGATTCCCTGCTCGGCCATGGAAACCCACTGGGTGACCTTGGCCACATCACACACTCTCAGCCCCAGAACACCCTGTGACAGGTTTGCCTTAGAGTCACTGTAACTTGGAAATGACATCTAGGCATACCACAACGACAACTTCTTTTAAGGACCACATGAATCTGCTTCTGAAACACCGCTCTGCATTCCTCCATCAAAGCAACTTCTGAGGATACTGAACAGGGCCTCTGTGCCAACAGCTCTCCTTGCATAACATCGTCCCAAGGGATGTTACTTGGTTGGGTTTGCACATTACAAGCCAGGTCATGCTATATGGTACATTCTGGCTTGTTGTGTCCAATCCCCAACTTGAGAACAAACCATGGCTTGTTTGCCAACTGAAAACCACAATTATAAACCATGGTTTGCTGCTGGCTTATGAATGTTGGCTTTTTTCAACCATGGTATGTTGCTACATGAGAGCTAGCATGGTGTAATGGTCTGAACATTGGACTACAACCCTGGAGACCAGGATTCGATTCCTGCTTGGCCATGGAAACCAACTGGGTGACACTGGGCGCATCACACACTCTCAGCCCCAGAAAACCCGCTGATAGGATACTATAAGTCAGAAACAATAACACATAGCATGTACATTTCTATACCACTTACCAGTGCAGCCACTCCCTAAGCCGTTTACATGTATTTTAGCTAACTGCCCCCAACAAGCTGGGTACTCATTTTGCCAACCTGTGGAAGGATGGAAGGCTGAGTCAACCTGGAGCCCTGCAGGATCGAACTCACAACGTTGTGGCTGCAGTACTGGCGTTTAACCACTGCGCCACCCAAAACAAAAACAATGTTGCTACATATGAGCTGCAAACTGTGTTTTGTTTTTGCCATCTACTCACTCTGAGACAAGAAAGGACAAAAAGGGCAGGAGAAGAAAGGATGAGAACTGAGGAAAATGTACCGGTGCATTCCATGGGCTGCTGGCTAATTCATGCCTAAAGCAACAAATGGGGGCTAATATAACCGACTTAGAGCATGGTGAGGAATCGTGCGGCCTGCCAGATATGGGACTGCAATTCTCAGCATTCTTCACTGTCAGCTACGTTGACCTAACACTATGATCTGCAGTACAGTAGCCCATCCACATTCATGATTCCAGGTGCAGAATCTTAATGAAAATGGAAAAATTGCAAATAACACCCCCATGTGATCCCCCTCCCATTCCTTTACAGGGGTCTCCTTCTCCATTCCTGGGCCAGGAGCAAGGGAGTTGGGGGGGGAGCTCCAGAGGGAAGAAGAAAGGAGCATGTGTGCCCCCCAACTGTTTTATCTTTTGCCTCGATGCTAGTTCTCAGCACCAGGGCGGAGGCAGAGCAATGGGAGGGTGGGCTCCAGAGAGCACAAGGAAAGCTTGTGCGTGTGACTCCCCCCTCTACTATTGCCTTACCTTTTGCCTGTGCACGCTTGCCTTCTTTCTCTGTGCCAGAAAAACACAATGGAATGGGAGGAGAATGTGGGCGAGGCACAGTGCCTTGAGAATAATCAAATTCACAAGAGTCAAACCCACAATTCAGTCCTGGCTCAGACTGATGTGAAAACTCAGCCACTGTGTGATCCTTTCAACAACAGCTTAAATACAAGTTTTAATTTAAAATTTCACCTTATTGCAACTTGCCTTATGGAGATTAGACAAAATCTAAAAGGAAGAATGTCCATCCCTGCTGCCCAGTGCACTGTTTTGAAACAACATTAAAATATTTCTGGATCACCCTGAAAATGAAGCAGTATGCTAGCTAGACTTTTTTAAAAGTGCATTTCCCCCAAGGTGTATCCTCATGTGTCTAATAAGGTTCTCTCGGCGATTGAAGCGTTCCCCACATTCCGAGCAGGGATACGGTTGTTCGTCTGTGTGGATTCTCTGATGGCGGAGGAGATCTTGGCTCCAACTGAAGCTCTTCCCACATTCCGAGCATTTATAATGTTTTTCTCCTGTGTGGATTCTTTGGTGGCTAATCAGGTTCTGGCTCAGGTTGAAGCTTTTCCCACACAGTGAGCAAGTGTACGGTTTCTCTCCTGTGTGGATTCTCTGGTGACTAATCAGGGACTGGCTCAGACGGAAGCTTTTTCCACACTCGTAGCAGTTATACAATTTATCGTCCGTGTGGCTGCTCAAGTGCCTCGTAAGATTCTGGCTGCGGCTGAAACTTTTCCCACACTCCGAACACTTGTGCAGCTTCTCTCCTGTGTGAATCCTCTGGTGGCTACGGAGGTTCTGACTCCGGTTGAAAGTTTTCCCACATTCCAAACACCGATAGGGTCTCTCCCCTGTATGTATTCTCTGGTGGCTAATCAGGGACTGGCTAAGGTCAAAGCTTTTCCCGCACTCATTACACTCATACGGCCTCTCCCCTGAATGGCTTCTCTGATGTCGATTAAAACTTGATTTATCACAGAAAGTCTTGCCACAGACAGAGCACACATACGGTTTCTCGCCCGTGTGGGTCCGATGATGCGAAGCAAGGTTCGTATTCCGGCTGAAGCTCTTCCCACAGTACAAACAGCGATACGGTTTTTCTCCCGTGTGTATTCTCTGGTGTCTTTTAAGGTTTGAGTCATCCCTAAATCCCTTCCCGCACATGCTGCAGATGTTCCTCTTACCCCCAGCATTTACTGTTTGCTGAACTTCTGGCAAGTCGCTGCCTTCAAAAGTGTCTGGCTCTTTCCTCCAGTTCGTATCAATGCTGCCATCTTGCTTTTCCAGGCCATTGGGATCCTCCAAATTCACTTCCGCTTCCCGAGATGTGGCCCTTTCTAGAAATACCACAAATGGTTTCTCCTTGTTCTCGTGTTCCCGACTGTCATCTGTTGGAACAGAGAGGATAATATTTTGAGACAGTAAAGGATAAAACAGGAACGTCAAAGGAGAGAACAAAGCAAACTGAAGTCTGAAAGAACGGACATGTTTCACCACGATGACAGAAGGCTGAGGGAGAAGTGACTGCATTCTTCACAGGCCTGAAAGTCTGTCACATAGACAGGGCAAAAAAACCTTGTTATCTAGCGGTGCCCTAGAGGGCAGCCCCAAATGTAAAAGGCTTAACGTTCCTGCGATGGAGCTCAGTTAGATATTAAAAGAAACATGGTCATGTAAAGAGCAGCTAGCAGTCTCCTTCATTGGAGATCTTCAAGCCACGGCTAGGCAGCCATTTCTTCTTGTAACTGTAGTTCCTGCCTTGGGCAGAGGAAAGGAGCAGACTGCCTAGAAGAGGTACAGAAATCACATGGCCCTCCAAGTGCTGTTGAACTACAACTCCCAGCAGATCTAGCCAATAAAACCAATGGTGAAGAAGGCTAGAAGCTGGAATCCAACAATACCTCAAAGTCCAACAAAAAGTGTTTTTGTTGGAAGATGCAGCAGCTTCTGCATCAGTTCTTGCTGTTCTATTATCCACTAGGGATAAGATGGTTTAGGCCAGAGCTTTCCAAACTTCTCATGTTGGTGACACACGTTTTTAGACATGCATCTTTTTGCGACACATTAATTCAGTTTTACTAGCAAACTGGAGGTGAAACTAACCCCTTATAAGAGATACAGACACATACATAAATTGTAATAACAAAAGGTATGGGGACACAACATACCTCATGAAAACCTTTCATATATTTTTAAAAATATATGATTTATAAATAACAACATGCATTTCCAAGATTGTAGGCGACATACCTACACACTTCAGGCGACACGCTAACATGTCGCAGCACACCATTTGGAAAGCCCTCGCTTAGGCAGAGAAAGATTAAGAACCTAACTATTCTTTTCGTGCTTGCTTGCTTCCTCTGCTAGCCACCAACCCCAAAGCAACCCAAAATATCATTTGGTTCAGCCAGGGTTATGCAAATCACTGCTCTTCATTGCACCGAAAGAACCAAGCTAAGGCTGACTACTCCCCTTTTTGTTTCTGGCTTCTGTTATGTGTGCTTGCTATCTCTCTCTCTCTCCCTCCCTCTCTCTCTCTCTCTCCCCCCCCCCTGCTCTAATAGCTCCTCTTTATCCTGGAGAGAAGTGACTAGTGGGGTGATGCAGGGTTCCGTCCTGAGCCAGTGCTATTCAACTTTATCAATGATTTGGGTGAGGGAATTTGCAGAGGGGTAGCTAACACCCTAGAGGACAAGATCAGAATTCAAAACGATCTTAACAGATTAGAGAGCTGGGCTAAATCTAACAAAATGAATTTCAACAGGGGGAAGTTGAAGGTCCTGCACTTGGGGAAAAATAATGAAATGCACAGATATAAGATGGGTGACACCTGGCTTGACCACAGGACACGTGAAAAGGTTCTAGGAGTCTTAGTAGACCACAAGCTGAAGATGAGTCAGCGGTGTGATGCGGCAGCTGAAAAAGCCAATGCAATTCTGGTCTGCATCAATAGGATTATAGTGTCTGGGTCAAGGGAAGTGATAGTCCCTCTCTATTTTGTTTTGGTCAGACCCCGCCTAGAATATTATGTCCAGCTCTGGGCACCACAGTTCAGAAAGAATATTAACAAGCACAAGTGCATTGTCACTCACGGATATGGGGCCCCCACTGTACTACAAAATCAGCTACAGTCATCTCTACTGAAGTATTTTAAGGCACGTTCAAGACACAGCCCAACTCTCCCAGATGGTAAGCTGACCAGCTGTATCCACTTAGTGAAACTTACATTTTCTGTAGCATGTTTGCCAGTTACACATAAATGGATTCCTCTCAACTTTTGTCTTGAGTTATTTTTAATAGCCTTGGACATGAATATCCTTGTTACATCCAGGCTAGATAACCATCATGGTCTCTCTGTGGGCCTGCCCTTGGAGACTGTGTCAAAACCACCTGGATCTACTGTGGGTCATATCAATCTCCCTAGGCGACCAGAAGGTCATGTATATTTTCCCAAAAACCTGGCCTGGTGTTTTGCTAAACATGGGGCTTCTTTTAGAGAAGAGCTGTGTACTCTGGAAGCTTTTGGAAATGTGATCCTGCCAAACAGACAGACACACACACACACACACACAAGTACATAGAGGTGGACTCGTCAGGCAAAAAAGGTTATGAATGCTATACAAAAAGGGTTGTGAATGCTCCAGAGGCTGAATGATTGCCACTCCTGGCTTAGAGGTTTTACTCACCTGTTTCAGTCAAGAGAGAAATATTTTCTTGGCATCTTCCTGGTATCCCCTCAAGCTCTTCTGATGAACAGCTTTCCGGCTGAAGCTCTGTCTTCCCGCTCCGTCCCACGTCATCTTTGGAACAGAAAGAATCCAGCAAAATTAGCCCACCTAAAATCTTGTTCATTTTGACACCCCACGGCTGCTTTTGTTTGGAGCGTGGAAGATGTTCCTCTCTGCTTTCAGAATCACCCAAAGGCCACGGTAGATGTGGTAACTCTGGGAGGTTACAGTTCTTATGAACTGTATTTATACCCAGTCTTTTCTCCAAAATCAGGTCTCACAGAAGCTTACAATTAAAACCAGAACAAAGTATTTAAAACATGCCACAAAAGGCAAAATGGAATTAACTATGACGAAAGCCCTATAAAACTCATGAGGTCGCATATACACATGTGTACAAGCCTTTAATGAATAACTGTTTGCACAGAGTCATCTCATTGCAGGGGGGAAAGGGGGATTTAATTTTTTTTTAATCATTTGTATGCTTTTTAATTATTTCAATAGTGTTTATAAGCTATGGTTTTAATGTGATGATTTTTAATTGTCCTTAAATGTTATTGTTAGGGTGTGAACTGATTCTTTTTGTGAGCTGTCTTGGGTCCCATTCTAGGAGGAAGGCAACAGATAAATGGAATGAATGAATGAATGAATGGAAGAGACATCCGTACATCCTGACTGGTAGCTATGGATAACCCCACCCTCCATGAATTTGCCCACCCTGCTTTTAAAGCCACCCAAAGCTGGCAGCCATCTATATAACTTGTAGCATTGAACCTCACAATTTAATTGGATACTGTTGGAAGTAACCCGAATGGTCATCTAGTCCAGTGATTCTTTACCCTTTCTTTACCATGGACCCCCTTTAAATATAATTTTGTTTCTGGGGACCACCAAGACTTAAGGTGGCTTGTGATAGCTTGAAACATCACGTGCTTTTGCTCAGCCGCTTCAGCATAATTCACCTGCACGTTCTCACTACATGCAGAAAGCGCCAAGTACATTCTTCACTATCAAACAGTTTCATCACTTTTGGACAGTTTGAGATACTGTAATGAAAATTTCTAGAAGTGATGTCTGTCCCCTGCAAAAGACTCCTGTTCTTTGAGATCAATGTATGACTGTCCGTTCAGCTGTCTGTCCATCCGTCTTCCTTCCTTCCATTCTAACTGTAAAAGCTCATAACATGTCTTCAAGCCTTCACAGACCCCTGTGAAAATATTGTGGCCCTTCAGGGATCATAGAATCATAGAGTTGGAAGAGACCCCAGGGGCCATCCAGTCCAACCCCCTGCTATGCAGGAGCACCCATCAAAGCACTCCCAACAGATGGCCATCTAGCCTCTGCTTAAAAACCTCCAAAGAAGGAGACTCCACCACACTCCGAGGCAGCCTATTCCACTGCCGGACAGCCCTGACCGTCAGGAAGTTCTTCCTGAGGTTCAAGTAGAATCTCCTTTCCTGCAGCTTGAATCCATTGCTCCTTGTCCTAGTCTCTGGAGTGGTAGAGAACAAGCCCTCTCCCTCCTCAACAGGACATCCCTTCAAATATTTGAACGTGGCTATCGTGTCCCCCCTTAACCTTCTCTTCTGCAGACTAAACATACTCAGCTCCCTAAGTCACTCCTCATAGGGCATGGCTTTCAGACCCTTCACCATTTTGGTCGCCCTCCCCTGGACACGTTCCAGCTTGTCGACATCCTTCTTGAATTGAGGTGCCCAGAACTGGACACAGCATTCCAAATGAGGCCTAACCAATGCAGGGAATTGTCCACTCACCCCAGGTTAAAAACTGCTGATCTAGTCTAATGTTCTGTCAGAGTGGGAACCTGCTGTTAACATACCCCTGAGTACTGGACATCTTTTCTTTTATCCACCTTGTATGCCTCACCATTCAACTTTTATATATGCCCTGCCTAGGTTTCAAAAGAAGAAATGAAGCTTCATGTTATTCAATTCCTCCGCAGCATGCATCATTTTACATCTCTTTATCACATCTTCCACATTACTCACTTTTTGTGGAGAGGTAAGCCCAAGCACCCCTGCAAAACTATACATTTTCTTTGCAGGGCAGTTGCTTCACTTCCTCAATCACATGGCTTACCTTTTTCTAATCCTTTTCCAGCTCTTTATACAGGCACACCTCAGTTAACAAAGCCTGGGACAGCTCATTTTAATGTGTGTTTACAAGCTCACCTCTTTTCTTCCTCATCCTCTGTCTAGCCAGAATTCCATTTAGCGGCCTCAGAATTAGGAAGATGGTGAAGGGTGGCGGATGAAACACAGATTTTGGGGTGTGGGATTGCAGCAGCGTGTCTGCAGTAAATAACGCACTAAAGCTTGAACTGGGAAAGAATGGGATTCTGCTTTAGCTATTCCTACTGTAGCTGTTTCTGCCTTCATACAACAGACAAGGTAAAGGGTAGCTCCCTCCAGAATCTCTTGCTGAGCACATGTGCACAGCAAAACAGAGAGAAAAGGGGAGAGCAGAAAAGCCTGCTTCACCAGCTAATCCTACCATGATTAAAAAAAAAAAAGGCACAGATGTAGAGCAGTGGCTCTTAATATAGGGCCCAGGGACCTCTGGGGGTCCACAGAGCCATCACAGGGGGTCTGAAAAACCCTGCTGTTGGAGACACCCAGCACCAGGGAATTGCCCAAGGTCATCCAATGTCTGAACTGGGGCCTGAATCCTAGGCCATTTCTGCACTACACTGTTATAGTGCCATTATTCCACATTCAGCATCCTGTGGAATCCTGGGGTTTGCAGTTTAGGAAGGGGCCTTTAGAATTCTCAGCCAGAGAGCTCTTTGGCCGCAGGAAACTACAAACCCCAGAACTCCACAAGGGATAGAAAGTGGAAAAATAGCACTATAACAATGTAGTGTGGAAATGGCCATCATCTCCAGAAGCCTTTAAGACAGAGCTTTCCAAACTTTTCATGTTGGTGACACACTTTTTAAACATGCATCATTTCACAACACAGTAATTTCAGTTTTACTAGCAAACCGGAGGTTAAACTAACCCCTTATAAGAGATACAGACACATACATAAATTGTCATAATAAAATGTTTGGGGACACAACATCTCATGAAAACCTTTCATATATTTTTAAAAATATATGATTTATAATTAATTGCATACATTTCCAAGATTGTAGGCAACACACCTACACACTTCGGGCAACACACTAACGTGTCACAGCACACTGTTTGGAAAGCCCTGCTTTAAGAAATAAATAAATATTTGAATATTTAAATAAATGTTTGAATATCTAAACCTTGAGTTAAGTCTTCGGGGTCCCCTGGCAACAAATTATATTGACAGGGGGTCCCTGGTAAAGAAAAGATAAGATTAAAAACTACTGGTCTAGACGTCTGGCCACCAAAATGGGAAAGCTACAAAAAGTGGTGGCTAGGGAAAGAAAAATGTATTCCTGGAGGAATTTTGAAGGACGTCTTTAAGGGCTCTCTAGAAAGTTTAAAAACGTTTTCGTGACTTGAGCAAGGCTTGTTCCATTTCACTGTCTTTACTGTTAGTATCGAATGACAAAACAGGTTGAGTTCATTTCCGCACTAGCTGTTATAGCGCGATGGTTCCACTTTCAACATCCTATGGAATCCTGGGGTTTGCAGTTTCGGGAGAGTCCCGAAACTGCAAACCCCAGGATTCCACAGGATGTTGAAAGTGGAATCATCGCGCTATAACAGCCTAGTGCACTCTTCTCTTTCGCTATAGGAACCTACCCCCTGTTCTTTCCACGCTATTACTGCCTCTGCTAACAAATTTTTCTTTAAAGAAGTAACTCCTCGGAACACAGTTACTTCATTAACAGAAATACACCTCTAGTATTACTGCTGCGGTCGCATCATACCTGTATACAACAGTGTTATGGTGTTTCGAGCATCCGCATTCCAACCCTCCCTCACCTGCTAGATTTCTGCGTGCAGGGATTGGCTTTTTAATTTTTTCCCCCGACAATTATTTGCTTCAGTCATACTCATCCCCCTTTGCAATCTACAGTGGGGCTGCCCAGAGGTGCCTTCTCATCACTTCTGCCTCCCCACGCAATAAAAATGCACGCGGAACTCACCTCCCCCGTGGAAGACGCTCATCCTGCACGGGTGGGAAAAGCAGAGGACGCTTTCCCACGGGGAGGGGGCAAGGGAAGGTGTGTGAAGCCCGGAAGAGATAACACCACCCTCCTCCTCGTTTCCTTCTGGCCATTCTAGGAATTTCAACTCAGCCTTTTAACCCTTGCGGGAGAGCATCGCGTGAAGATTGGATTCCTCTTAAGCTACTGGTTTCCACAAAAGAACAGGGGATAAAAAAAATTAAGAATGAGACCAGATGATCTTAGGACACAAGGCTGTGGCTGAGCCTCTCAATGCACTGCCAACAGCGCCTCTTTTCAGTGCTTTGGAATCACAGAGGGCAGTATGGTGCAGTGGTTATAGACAGCTCCTTTCTGCACTACACTTATAGTGCTATTATTCCGCTTTCAGCATCCTATGGAATCCTGGGGTTTGCAGTTTAGGGAGGGGCCTTTAGAATTCTCACCAGAGCTCTTGGCCTGAGTAAACTACAAACCCCAGAATTCCATAGAAGGTTGAAAGTGGAATAATCACACTATAACAGTGTTGTGCGGAAATGGCCATCGTTTGGAAACATCTTGGGAAGGGGTGGCATTTATGTGGCCCTTCTAATGCTCTTTAACTGTAACTCCTAGCATGCATTGCCATTGGCTGGAGTGAGTAGGGACTTACTCAGAGTTGTGGAGGACAGGGGGAAAAAACTTGAAAAATTCAAGGAGTAAAAAACCCCATTTTTCTCTCTCCAAAGGTTTTGTGGTGGTAGGGGGGTGAAACTGAAATTTGGGAATAAATTGAAAAAGCGAATTATGGAACATTTTCTTTCCGAAGGAGTAATGAAATCTGTAAAAGAAGGTGTCCATGTATTTGCTTTCCCAAAATTATTTCTAAATACTCTTTAACAGGAGGACTTTGAAAGGCAGGCTGTGTTGACATTCGTCATTTTGTCTGTCAGGTGAATTTTTGAAGTCCAGCGTCTATTGCCCATGACCAGTGAAACAATGTTGGAAAACTACAGTTTCATCAGAGCACTGACGAAGATTCATTGAAATAACACCACATTATTGGGAGTTGTCGTCTCAGCTCTACTGTCGTACACAGCTCTTTGGATTCTGTTTTGCTCACAAGTTCCATTCACTTTGAGATTTAAATAGACTTGGATATTAATCTGGCTCAAATTCAGTTGTGGAATTTCATGTGTGACCTTATTGAATTGATGCCACTGCCTTATGAACTCTTCACTGTGATAAATGTTATAATCCTTATGTGTCTCTGTACGTCCTCATAAGTTGTTACGTATCGTCATGCCATATTGCCTATGAGCTTCTGTTCTTGTGCATTTTTCCTATGTTCTTTACAGTATTGCTTTCTGTCCTGTTAATACTTTGTTGGTAGTTGTTTGGAGGATTTTTTCCCCCCTCAGATTTTCTTTAGACCCTTGTATAAGATAATGTCACAAGAGTCTTGCTTTTGCTGCAACAGAAGAATATACTGAACCTTTCCCCCAACCTCACAGCAACATGTTGCCCCCTTGGTAAACCCTGTCCCGGGGTCTACAACTTTGATATAAAATTAATCTAACTCACCAGAGAGGTCACCCGAATGCGCACGTAGGCAATAACGGTCGTACGATCAGACGAACCAGGTCAGGCCAGTAAAATCCCTGGTCACGTAGCCACAGGAGACCTCATGGTGGACAAAAGGTCCTTAACCTTTAAGGACTCCACTTGAAGGGAGTAAAAGTGTTCCCGGAAAATTGGGCACTGGAAGCAAATAAACCAGTGGTTCTCAACCTGTGGGTCCCCAGATGTTTGTGGACTTCAGGTCCCAGAAGCCCCAGCCACTATGGTCAATGCTCAGGGCTTCTGGGAGCTGAAGTCCAAAAACATCTGGGGACCCACAGGTTGAGAACCACTGCAATAAACCTTATCAACTCCATCTCCAGAAACTCACACCACAGCCTCAAAGTGGAGGAAGATCCTGTTACTGGGATGACACCTTGTTATCTTCCGATATCCGAGACATGCCAGGTGTGGAGTTGTTTTTCTTATTCTGTCTCTGTTTGTTCTCCCTGGGAAAGGATTTGCCTTCAAAGTAAATTTTTCCTACAAATAGTCCCTGTTTTTGGGCTAGTCAGGAGAGAAAGGCGAGGCAAGGAGAAGGAGTATGATGCCTCCCAGTCACACCAACTGACCGGTCCTCCTCCCTCCTCAGCGTCTCTTTGCTGAGCTGCTGTTCGATCGCTGATTCCCGGATGAAGGACTTCAGGAGGAGGTGCAGTATCACCCAAGCTGCAAATCCCTCAACAATCCCTCTATCTTATTTCCACTCTTTATTTCTATTAGCCCTTGGATGCGTGTGTGTGTGTGTTTGCGTTAGTGCGAACTATTACTATCCAATAAAGTCATTCCTTGGACATTTTGTGTGATTTCTGACTGAGCCTGACCCCGTAAACACTGGGTAAAAGATCCTTAATTACCCTGCCCTCTTTGCATTGCTAAAGCAGCGCTCATAGCTCATTTTCCCCACAAGCGATAATTTTGACAGGCGTTGGGAACCCCCCCAAGGGACCCCCAGCGAGCAGGGTAACAAACAGCCCTTGAAAACATGTAGATAATTTTGTGGCCTGATAAAGGCAGATTCATAAATGAATAGCCACTGTATTATGTCCGATAAAATGCATTGACTCATGTGGAGAAACAAAAAACAAACGAAAAGTGAGCAGGAAGGAAAACATTACATGGATGCAAATATATATACAACTCTAAGGTGAATCTATCATGGGTTTTTCCTGGGGCTGAGAGTGTGTGACATGCCTAAGGTCACCCAGTGGGTTTCCATGGCCAAGCATGGAATTGAACCCTATTCTCCAGGGTCATAGTCAAACGCTCGAACCATCATGCCACATTGGGTCTCATGCATGTGTGCATATGCAGATGTGTAAAGACAAAATAACATAGACCCCGATTGACATTTTTAACATAAACATGAACTAAAATTAAAACACAGTTCCAGAACAGTGAACTAAAAACACTAAATGCTAACTCGCTGAAACATGAACTTACTATCGAAACACCAACTTGCTAAAACACGAAAGAGCTCTGACACCCTCCCCACAACCAAACTGTAATGAAAGAGAGAAGAAAATAAAATATTTTACAGATCCAGCTGATTAAACTTACAAGGGTTACTAGTAACCATATCCAAAAATTATGGCATTGTTAGATTTCTCATTGCTCAAAAAGTCCATTAACAGTTTCAAATTACAGTCACCCCTCCACATTTGCTAGGATTAGGGGCACAGGACCCCCATGAAAGCAAAAAAAACATGAATAACTCTAGGCACTCCCAAACCATGTTTAACACACAACAAAAATATGATCGCTATATTCAACCCACCGTGGATTCCTTTGAGGCATCAAGGTTCCTTCACAAGGCAGAAGTGGGGGGCTGGTGGGCTTAAGGCCACCTCCGCTTCCCCCCACACCAGTTTTAAGAGGGACTTACAAGCCCTGTTCCCAGTTTCTCAGTCTCACGAGGCTTGCAGTCCCTATTAAAAATGGCCGAGGGAGGCAGCAGAGGTGACAGCAAATAATCCGTGGATAATCAAATCTGCAAAAGTGAAACCCACAAATGTGGAAGGCTGACTATTTCAAGAAATTTTCAATTTGGGTTTTAACGGATAAGGAAAATGTGTTTTTTACATCATCATCACCATCAGCAGCAGCAGCAGTTGGGTCCAGACTGTCAGAAAGACCATCTTCCAAGATGAGCCTGACCAGTTTTTATGATCCGAAAGAGAGGGCTTTCTCTCCATATCCATGGCCATTTCCACACTAGACTGTTATAGTGCTATTATTCCACTTGCAGCACCCTATGGAATCCTGGCCCCTTCTGAAACTGCAAACCCCGGGATTCCATAGGATGTTGCAAGTGGAATAATAGCACTATAACAGTCTAGTGCGGAAGTGGCCCATGTTTGGTTAGAAGATGGAAGAGAGAGCCTTCTTGGTGGCTGATAGTGAGCTATAGAATCCTTCTTCCCTGGAAAGTTAGGTTGGCTCCCTCTCCGCCCTGAAAAACTATATCTCCCAATATGAAACTGCCTGATTTTTTATGATCCTTCAGCGTGTGTGCTTGTATCCTGATTGCACTACAATCACAGTTACAAATGTGGGAGTGTGGGAGAGAGTTTTCCCAGTGTCTGCTCCCACAGTGTGGAATTCCCCTCCCAGCACCCATGGGAAGCTAGGCTGGCCTCCTTTCTGCCGTCTTAGGCTATCTGAAAGACTGTGTCTCTCAACAAGAAGATCCTTAGGGTAGGGCTTTCTCACCTCCCATCCCCATCAGAGGCAAGTTTGGTGAGGGTGCAGGACAGAGCCTTCTTGATGGCTGCTCCCACACTATGGAATTGCCTGCTATAGGAAGCTTGCTTGGACCCTTCTCTGCTCTCTTTCTGCTGGCAGGTGAAGATTTTTCTGTTTACCTACCATATATCCTGGAGTGTGGGAAAGCTTTCACTCAGAAAGTCAACCTCATTGAACACCAGAAAATCTGCAGGGTAAACCTATCATCACAAACATTTGGTGTGAGAGCATTATTTGAAAATAATAAGAAATATTTGATTAATAGCTAAGTTATAGTCAAGCTACATAGAGAGCGACTAACAAAGAGAAATAAAGGGCTAGGTAGGTGAAAAGTAAATGCTAATTCTTGCAAAAGTAAATAAGGGAAGTTTGCTTGCTGGATCGGAAAAACAAGAAAGCAGCTGCTGACTGTTGGGGAACGGGGGACAAAACGGACAGGGACTGGTTAGTTTTGTGGTCTTCTGGAGACATTTAGAATAGAACAAGGGAGGGGGAGCGATCACAAGAGCTGAACTTTCGTGACCTAAAGGCTGATTAAGGTTTATTATAATATTAACTTACACACCCACAAGGTGGGATCTGGTATTATAATTTGGGACCACTTATGTGGACATGTACAGTGCTTGAATGCTGACATAATAATGTATTCATGACTAATCTCTAAATTCTAAATTCATGACTGACGACTAAATTCATGACTAATGACTAATCATGACTAATTCATGACTAATGAGTTTCCTATACGTATGAATTTCAATTAGCCCATTAACCAGCATTTCTGCTTTTGTACAAGGCTTGGCAGAGTATAAAGTTACCGTTGTGTTGCCATGTTCTTTGGAGTAGCATGTTCTTGAGTGCCTTAGCATACTAACTGCTCCCCTCTTGCACAAGAGAAAATAATTTTTTAAAATTTTTTTACTGCTAATCCTGGTGTGGTCTAAATTCATTGCTGTAATATGGGAGTGTGTTACTCAGAACCTTCACAACTTGTAAGACACCCACGAGTCCACATGGGAGAAGTCCCTTTCAAATATTTAGAGTGTGGGATGGTTTTGCTCTAAAGCAGCCATTCTTAATCTGGAGTCTGGGGACCCTGTGGATCTGTGGAGCCCTCACAGGGGGTCTGCAAAGCCTTGCTGCTGGATACCAACAGCAGCAGCAGCAACAAGGGCCATTTCCCCACTAGCCTGTTATAGCGCTATGATTCCACTTTCAACATGTGGAGGATGTACAGTTTCGGGTCAGTCTAGATGACCTCTGCCTGTGAGGGAAAAGCAGTCAATTTCCTCTGCAATTGAAGTCCCTCTGTGTTTGAAAGGAGTACAATAGAACTCTGTGAGATAGAATGTTAGGGAGGATGGAATGTGCCTCGTTAGGCTTCCTTCACTTTGCAACATTTGTAAGATTACGCTAAAGAATGGTGGGAACCATTGTATGTGTCAGTTTCCTGTCTTGAACATGTGACATTTGCACTGGAAAATGTATAAATTACTGCGAATGTAAAGGAGCAGGGCCCAGACTTTTGAGATGGATCTCACTGGGACATTGTGCACAATAAACAATTTTCCTTAGCCGTGGGTCTCTATCTCTGATTCTGCAGCAAACATCCTATGGAATCCTGGGGTTTGCAGTTTCAGGAGGAGCCAGCCGGCCCCTCCCAAAACTGCAAATCCCAGAATTCCATAGGATGTTGAAAGTGGAATCATAGCACCATAACAGGCTAGTGCAGAAATGGCCGAGGATGCGGCAGCAGAGGATGGGTCTGTAATTGCTGAAACTGCCCCCTCATTTGTAAACTATGACTCCAGAGACCAGGGTTTGACTCCCCACTCAGTCAAGGGTGACCTCAGGCAAGTCACATTCTCTCAACCTCAGAGAAAGGCAATGACAACAAATCTTGATAGGAAAACCCCTACGACAAGCTCGCCTTGGGGTCACCACAAGTCAGTTTTCAAGAGGGGGAGACATGGTGGCTAGGAAGAACCTCCCACTGTCACTGGCGCTTTGTTGCTGGGTGCCTTCAGAGTTATGGCAACCCTACATCGAATCTATCATGGGGGGGGTTGGCAAGATTTGTTCAGAGGGGATTTGTCTTTGGCTTCTTTTGAGGTTGAGAAACTGTGTCTTGCCCAAGGTCTCCCAGTGCTTGAGCAGGGATTTGAATCCTAGTCTCCAGAAGCCTTTAATAAATAAATATTGGAATATTTAAATCTATATTTAAATATTTAAATAATTAGTCCTGGGGTCCCCACCAAAAAAATCTATTTGGTGAGGAGGAGACCGCAGTAAAGGAAAGGTTAACAACCACTGTTCTAAACAGACTCTTATTGTAGACCAAAGAATCCACACTGGAGAGAAACTGTTATGTTGCTTTGCGGGAAATGTTTTTCTTGGGAAAAGAAAGAGAGTCCCCACAAGAAAGAAGCCTTATTGGTTCTCCATGTGTGATTGGAACCCTAGCTACCCATATCATGCTTTTTTTTTTTTAAGTTAGAGATCTGTAAGAGCATTTCCGCACTACACAGTTATAGTGCTATTTTTCCACTTCCAACAGCCGGTGGAATCCTGGGGTCTGTAGTTTCCTGAGGCCAAAGAGCTCTCTGGCTGAGAATTCTAAAGGCCCCTCCTTGAACCGCAAACCCCAGGATTCCTAGGATGTTGAAAGTGGAATAATAGCACTATAACAGTGTAGTGCAGAAATGCCCTGTGTTTGATCACTTAAATGGAAATCATAAGAAAACTGGTGGCAGGAGAAAAAGAAAAATCTCCCTGAGCAAGTCCAAAGGAGGGCGACCAAAATGGTGAGGGGCCTGGAAGCCATGCCCTATGAGGAAAGACTTAGAGAGCTGGGTATGTTTAGTTTGCAGAAGAGAAGGTTAAGAGGGAACATGATAGCCCTGTTTAAATATTTGAAGGGATGCCATGTAGAGGAGGGAGAGGGCTCGTTTTCTGCTGCTCCAGAGACCAGGACAAGGAGCAATGGATTCAAGCTGCAGGAAAGGAGATTCCACTTGAACCTCAGGAAGAACTTCCTGACAGGGCTGTCCGGCAGTGGAATAGGCTGCCTCGGAGTGTGGTGGAGTCTCCTTCCTTGGAGGTTTTTAAGTAGAGGCTAGATGGCCATTTGTCGGGAGTGCTTTGAGGGTGTTCCTGCATAGCAGGGGGTTGGACTGGATGGCCCGTGTGGTCTCTTCCAACCCTACATTTCTATGATTCTATGAATCCCTAGGAAGTCCAGAATGTTTTTCTTGACTTACGCAGGGCTGACTTGACCTGTTCCATTTCACATATGCACATTGTTAGTTTTGAATAATAATGATGCTAAAACAGGTTGAATTGCTCTTCTTTTTGAACCGGTCCCTCTTCTTTTCCTTGCAATTTCTGCCTCTGGTACCCAACCTTTTCTGTTAAAGAGGTCATGCCCAGAAAGCCACAGGCTCCTTTGACTTTGAGTCTTTTCTCTCTCTTTCTAAAGGGTTAAAACAGACTGAGCTGAGATTCCTAGATAGGCCCCCGAAGGTGTAAGAAGAAGGGATGCAAACAGAGAAAGGAGCTTGCTGCAGTCTTCTTATTCTCCTTGCCTCCCTGCCTTTTTTGGAGAGGTGGTGGAGAGCTGCCTCTTTGGCTTCTTTGGGTTCAGAGAGAGAGACCCCCCAAAGGTACCCGAGTGGCGTTTGCAAGGCTGTGGGCGAAGGTGGGAGGAATTCAGAGGGCAATGATGGCTGGAGCTGGACAAAGGGAAGGCTCCATCAGCAAAGGATGGATGGGGAAAAACCGAAAGAGAAAGATCAGCCGGGCTGCAACGGGGAGGGATGGAGTGCAAGGGGACCCCCAGGTATTAAACTGGGGGGGAAGGTGGGTGGTCCTCCCATATGGTTGGCCTAAGAGTTGCAAGGAGCAGGCGATCTGCCCAGGCTTTTTCTTTCTGAGGGCTTTTGCAGCCTTTTTTTTTTTCAAGGAAGGATGCAAAGACAGTTTCTTTTCACCAGTCTTTTAAACTGTTTTCGATGCGTATGGGTTTTGGTTGTTGTAAGGTTACGCCTTGCTGTATGACCATTTCTGCACTACACTGTTATATGGTGCTATTATTCCACTTCCAACATCCTAGGAATCCTGGGGTTTGCAGTTTAGGGAGAATTCTCAGCCGGAGAGCTTTTTGGCCTCAGAAGAGGACAAACCCCAGAATTCCACAGGAAGTTGAAAGTGGAATAATAGCACTATAACAGTATAGTGTGGAAATGGTCACAGTTTCTTTTCATCGGCCTTTTTAAACTTGTTTTCGAGGCAGATCGGTTTTGATTGGGGTAATGTTTTGACATGGTGTTATAGCTTGCTTTGTTTCGGAGATACCCTCTTGGATGCTTTTGGTCCTTGTTGTTAAAATGGAAAGGCAAGGGCAGAGGAAATGGGCAGGAACAATTGGCAGAAGATCTAAAAAGGAGCAAAAGGTGCTGGTCTGTAATCCATCATCTCTAAATGCCTGCCTGAGAAAAGCAGGAAAAAGGGTAAATTCAGTAGCCAGATAAGAGCCTGTCTTTGAATTCTGTGTTGTTCCTATGTGCCTTCATTTCTGACTTATGGCAACCCTAAAGTGAACTCGTCATGGAGTTTTATGGGGCTGAGAGTGTGTGATGTGCCCAAGGTCACCTAATGGGTTTCCATGGCCAAGCAGGGAATCAAACCAAGGGCCATTTCCGCACTAGACTGTTACAGCGCTATTATTCCACTGTCAACATCCTATGGAATCCTGGGGTTTGCAGTTTGGGGAGGGGCCGGCTGGAGAGAAAGTTCTCCCAGAAAAGATGCAATTGAGGCAAGGGTGGCGTGGGTTGGAGAAACTCACAAATAAACAAATGTGTGAAAGCCCCTCCCCAAACTGCAAACCCCAGGATTCCATAGGATGTTGACAGTGGAATCATCGCGCTATAAGAGCGTAGTGCGGAAGTGGCCCAAGATTCAAATGTGCAGTCCGGAATGGCAACCCACTGGATGACCCTGGGCAAGTCATGCTCTCTCAGCCTCAGAGAATGGCCATGGTGAAGCCCCATGAATAATTCTTGCCCAGAAAACTCTGCAATGGGTTTGTCATATGTGTGTGTGTGTGTTTCACCTGTCAACTTAAGGCAACCCTATGAGTTTCTTAGAGTTTTCTTAGGCAAGGAATACTCAAAGGTGGTTTTGCCAGTTACTTTCTCTGAGATACAGCCTACAGCGCCTTAGGCTTGCCATACATTGGAAAGAACTTAAAGGCACACAGAAACATCAATACGTTTCCTGCGATTGTGATTTCATGGATGGTACTATCTGACCTTAGAAGCTAAGCAGGGTAAGTCTTGGTTATTACTTGGGTGTTAGCTGAATGAAGATTGGCCAGAAGAAATACGTGCCGCCGCCACTCTTCTCAGAAGGCATACCTAAGTTGTGGGATTCACTGTCACAGAGGCAGATGCTGATGGTCACTGGAACTGAGAGTTTCGAGAAGTTGCCATTTGTGGGACTAAAACTCTGTTAACCAAGCTGCCTGTGTGTGTGTGTGTGTGTGTGAGAGAGAGAGAGAGAGAAAGCGAGCGCTCTGGAAGTTGTAATCTAAAGCAGTATTTGTCCAAGCTCTGATCCCTGGCTATTAGTTTGATACCTGAATGAAACCTCCATGTATTGGAGCAGTATATCTTAATATCAGGTGCTGAGCAGTAAAAGTGGTGGAAGTCTGCTGGTTGCCTTCATGGGATTGATGGGCCCTTTCTAATAGCAAAAAATGCCCCCCAAAAAAGTTTAAAGAGAGTGTAGGAGTGCCCCCCCCAAGGTCATTCTGAAAACCATTCTAGCAGTTGCTGGAGAATTTAAGACAAAGGCCTTGGAGCAACCATGACATTCATTATTCTATTCAGTTTATTAGGGCTGCCTGAGTGAACACTTCAAATGGCTCCTGTACCTTTAATGGTTATGCATTTCAGCAAATGCTGCTGTTCTATGGTGACAAGCAACGCCTGTAGAAATTCTCTCTGCTACAAATGCATTGAAACGGTATAGGACAGTGGTTCTCAACCTGTGGGTCCCCAGATGTTTCTAGACTTCAGCTCCCAGAAGCCCTGAGCATTGACCATAGTTTCTGGGGCTTCTGGGAGCTGAAGTCCACAAACATCTGGGGACCCACAGGTTGAGAACCACTGGTATAGGAGCTTTCTCCAGTTTTCAATCTGGCAACCCTGTGTCCATCTTTCTGTTGAAAAAACAGTGCTCAAATGTTTTACAGATGGTACATGACCCCAGAAAGATTACAAAAAATAACAAAAAATGGGAATTCAAATTGTTGGAAATGTGATGAACAGACGGGGTCTTTTTTTCATATGTGGTGGACATGTAAGATAGCAAAAAATTTTTGGAAGGGGGTACATGATGAAATTCAAAGAATGTGTAAGTTGAATTTTGAAATGAAACCAGAGCTTTATCTGTTAAATATGTTAGGGCAACAAAGGAAAATGAGAAGTCATCAGAAGATATTATTATATTTAATAACTGTGGCAAGGATGACATATGTGCAACACTGGAAAGAAAAGAAATATATTGGTATAGAAGAATGGAAGTTAAAAGTTCTGGATATGATAGAGATGGAAAAACTAGCATTTTCTTTGAAGAACAAATCTATCCAGAACTTTGAGAAAGAATGGAAGAGAGTATTGGATTGGGTAAGGATATGAGTATATAAATCAAAGAAGAAATAATGTAACTGTTCTTCTCTCTGTAAGATGGAAATTATGTTTGTATGGAATGGAAATAAGCAATTTCAACCGGAAGATTTAAGCATGGAAGTGTGAGGGGGGGTTATTTTCGAGATTAAACTTTTAATAAAAATTATTACAAAAAAAAGTGCTCAAAGTATCTAACAATTTAAAGAGATGGATTAAAAACAAAACCTTAAAATGTAACAGGAAAGTGAACAAGGGAAAAACACAGTTGAAAACATAACAGGGAAAGACTTCTTGTTGTGTGCCTTCCAGTTGTTTCTGACTTACGGTGACCCTAAGGCAAACCTAGCATGGAGTTTTCTGAGGCTGAGAGTATGTGATGTGCCCAAGGTCACCCAGCGGGTTTTCAGTGGCTGAGCAGAGAATCGAACTCTGGTTCTCCAAGATCATAGCCCAGTGTTCAAACCACTACGCTAAGCTGGCTCTCGAGGAAGGACTTAGCATAAACCAATTTGAACCCCCTTCAACAGCAGGCCAGCTTCTATGCCAAAAGCCTACCATAATAAAAAATCCTTTTAGAATACGGTAATAAATAAATGTTAAAGGCAAAATTCTGACTCGTTTCCTACTCCAAAATCATTTCTAAAAACCAAATCAGAGGAAGATTTGCATGTAAGACTAAGTACAGTACCAGAGCATTATAATTCATGTTCTCATCTCTTTTTCTCATTTTTTTAAATGGGTGTATTATGTGTGTTTTCTATGGAGAACTAGTGGAGACAAAGGCCATTTCCGCACTACACTGTTAGAATGCTATTATTCCACTTTCAACATCATGTGGAATTGTGGGATTTGTAGTTTACTAAGGCCAAAGAGTTCTTTGGCTAAGAATTCCTAAATGCCCCTCCCTAAGCTGCAAACCCCAGGATTCCATAGGATATTGAAAAGTGGAATAATAGCACTATAACAATATAGTGTGGAAATGGCCACTTTTTTTCTCTGTTTCATGGATGTTCTTTCTCATTGGGGATTTTTTGCTTACCAAAGAAATTCTTAACAGTTTAAGTGCTTATTACACTTCAGATCTTATAGCTCCACTTAAAAAAAAATTAAAAAGTCATTTCAATTTGTAATTATATTCTGAATAAAGTATATTTTTAATATAGAAAAGATGATCATTTTATGCCAAAGTGAGTTATAAACAATTACAGTCAGCTCTCCACATTTGCGGGTTTCACTTTTGCTGATTTGATTATTCACAGATTATTTGCTGTCACCTTTGCTTCCTCCCTAAGCAATTTTTAATAGGGACTGCAAGCCCCGTGAGACTGAGAAACTGTGAATGAGGCTTGTAAGTCCTTATTAAAAATAGTGCAGGACGGCAGCGGAGGTGGCAGTCAGCCCCACCAGCCCCCCACTACTACCATGTGAACAAACCGCGATGCCTCAAAGGAATCCACAGTATGTTGAATATCATGATCATCCTTTTTTGTGTGTTAAATATGGTTTGGAAGGTCCTAGAGTTATTCACAGTTTTTCCACTTTCATGGGGGTCCTGTGCCCCTAACTCTAGTGAATATGGAGGGATGACTGTAATTTTATATTCTTAAAGTAACAAAGTGACCTTTACTCTGTGAAAATCCTAAGACCGCATTTTACAATTTTCCTTCCAAAAGAAAACTATTTTTTCTTGCGTGGCTTCAGAATTTCAAAAAAAAAAAATTGTAACATCTTTACTACGGGGTATTGTCTACAGAAAAGATTCTTGAATTGTTTTAATTTGTTGTGGGGTTTGTGTGTTCTTTTTTCCTTCAGGGAGACAACTTTCTCCTGCTTTGGAAATGAAGCCAACTTCTGTGTTATCTATCGTCCCTGCTTGCAGTTCGTTATATTATCCATCGTTCCCACTTTCCAATTCTAACTGCCTTTTTGAATGACTGAATGACTTACAGACCCAAAGCCGGTGGCCTCATGGTTCCTTCTGTAACGTGTTTGTTTAAATGGTCCAAAGTAAATCAGAGAGCCAGCCCCACTGAAGGAAAACTATGTCCAGAGCAGGAGGTGCTGTGGCAGCCCTAGACCTCCAGGTTCCTCGTTTTTTGCCCAGACATTTTCTGCAGCCATTAAAATGGAAGAGGCAGAGGGACCCGGTTTGACATATGGGGAGTGGGGAACAGACAGAGGTGGTGGCAAGAGCTGCAATTTTCTTCCAGCTGGGGCTGCCAGAGGGTTTCCAAAATGGCCATCACTGCATGTTAAGCAGGAACCTGAAGAAGGTTTGGCCCAACATTGGGAAGGCCAGTGGCAAGAGTTTTTAAGGGCTCTCCAATCCTCTCGGATAGGATGGGAAGATCCACAGCTCTGGTGGGTTGAAAGGAAAGCCAGCAAATTATCTCTGGTCTCTTTGAAAAGAGAAATTGATTCCTGCCAGGGCCCTAAAGAAGCCATGATTTTAGCAGGCGCCAACGGAGAAGCTCCCAAGGGTTATAAGAATCTGGATGCTAGAAGCGGGGAGGATCATGAGACGGCGAAGGAATGTATTCTGGCTGAAGAGGACATTGGGGCCGAGATCCAACGTAAGAGGTTCCGGGATTTCCACTACAGGGAGACAGAGGGACCCCGCAAGGTTTGCGGACGACTCCAGGACCTCTGCCATCGGTGGCTGAAGCCGGAGAAGTCCAGCAAGGAGGAGATCCTAGAGATGTTGATCCTGGAGCAATTCTTGACCATTTTGCCTCAGGAAATGCAGAACTGGGTCAAGGAAGGCAGACCGGAGACTTCTGCCCAAGCGGTGGCCCTGGCGGAGGAGTTCCTGCTGAGCCAGGAAGACCCCAAGGGATGGGGACAGCAGGTGAGGGGGTCAGATACGGTAGAAACAGTTTCAAATGGCTTTGCAGCGCATGATAACTCTTGTCAGGTCTTTAAACAAAGATTGGGTGGCCACCTAAATAAAGTTGTTGCTGTTGTTTTGTGCCTTCAAGTCATTTCCAGATGAAAATGGAACTGCAGATAAAAACCCACCACATTATAATAAACACACAAAGACAATACGAAGCGCTAAATATAAAACACAAAATACAAAGAGATTATAATATTCAATCACAATGGAATTAAAAGCAATTTAAATCAGTAAAAAAAAAAAAGTACAGTCTCATCCCTGCTGAAAGTCTGTTCCTCCATAGCCAGTTGTTTGTTGAAAATGGCCTAAATTAAAAAATAAAATAAAATTCAATGGGGTAGCCTTGTTAATGTGCTTTGGAAAAAAGATGTTGTTCCTGAAAGGACTAATAAAGGTTTTTGTTGTTACTTCTGACTTAAAGAAAACCTCTTGTCCACCAGTGGAAGGTCTACAGGCCAGGATAACATTTCTTGGAAAGGAATTGCACAGCTTGGGAGCAGTCCCCAAGAAGGCCTCGTCTGACATCCCATTGTGTATTGTGTATTGCTTCATAGCAGGGGATAGATTTGTGGTCTCTTGATCCCTCTGGTCTCTTCCAGCTGCATGATTTTATGATTCCAAAGGGACTGACCAAAAATCTGAATGACATTGCCAGTGACAGGATCACAATAACACAGTTAGAAAGCATCACTGCTCAGAATGTACCATATTATCCAATGATATCTCACTGGTTCCTTGGATAGCATTGGAATCATTGATGGTCCAAAGCTCCAAATTATATACTTAGGAGGCTGTAAAACCAGTAGTACTACTGTAAAGGTAATACTGTACCAGTATTACCTTGAAGGAATGGGAGGGGATGTGTCCCTAGACAGAGAAAACAGAAAGACTGCCCACCCCTTCTTTAGGATACGCCTATTACTTTTCAATACCACCTTTCTGGTTTTGTCTGTCTGTCCTTAGTTGTTGTTATGATGGTGACTTGAGGAGACCCTTTCGTTTGCTCTAGGTACTGTCTGAGGTGTCGTGTGAGGAGGAAAAGGAAGAATTGGCTAGGGACTTCCTGCCCACTTTCGCCATTGAACCAAGACAGCCACTGCGCAAAGGGATGAAGGAGGAGACGGTGGACAATGAAGATCATGGCTTGCTTGGTAAGAGCCAGAACTGCCCTAGAAGGAACACAGACGGCAAGGGAGAACAGAGCGTGGGAATGTTCCTTTGTTGGAGATCAGTAACAGAATCTAAGACGGGAATGTGCAAATGAAAACCAGAACTGTGAGAGATTGTTGTAATCCTTATATCTAAATGCATTGGTTTTTTTCTTCTGTGCAGGCTTCCCTGCTCTTTTCATGGGCGTGTCACACACCACTAGATTCAGCTTGGGATGGTTATCCATTCTTTCTTGTCTTTCAGCCTGACTGCTGGGAATTAGAGTTTCCCAGGGTGTTAGCCCTTTGGGGAAATTCTATGAAAGCTAAGACTGTTAGGAATCAGCCTTCTTTTAGCAGAGCAACATGAATTAAAAGCATGTCCCAATCTCTGTGTGACTTCTCTGAACGGAGACTGATTTGGAAAGCAAAACAAGGCAGGCAGTTAAATTTTACAATTAGATATGCGTTGGAGAGCCTAGATCCTAACTAACTAACAAAAAAGATTAGGTAAGATAGTAACTTCATTCTTAACTCACCATCTTGGTGGAGAGGCGAAGCATGGTCAGAGAGAAGCCTGTAGAAGCAAAGATGGCAAAGAAAGAGAAGAGAGAGAACTGTGGTCTTCTTTGTAAGGCCAAGGACCCCAGGGTCTGTCCTGGGTCACACAGTCTGGTCATCTGGTTACCATAACCATGCATTTAAATAACATAAAGAACAGCACTGAGAACATTTCCGCACAACACTCTCATAGCGCGATGATTCCACTTTCAACCTCCTATGGAATCCTGGGGAATCCCGGCCGGCCCCTCCCGAAACTGCAAACCCCAGGATTCCATAGGAGGTTGAAAGTGGAATCATCGCGCTATGAGAGTGCCGTGCGGAAATGGCCTGAGACTTTAGTGGAGAAGGCAGAAGGCTTTGACATGCAAAGGGAAAATAAGCTACCTAAGCTCCATACGCCCTAAACAAAGGATAGAGGGGCAGGGACAGAGAATGCCAAAATTTTCCAGCACTGACCTACTTCACAAGTTTGTTCTGAATATACACTGGGGTGATCAATGTTTACCTCGCTTTAAACTCTGGAGGTGGGATAGCAATTGTCTTTAAAATGACGCTGTCTTACTGGCAACCTTTCTGCCTTGCAGTCCGTGGAATGACACCTACAATGCCTTCTGACTCATCTCTTATCCATGTTGTACCAGCACCAACTCAGGTAAGAGGTGAGAACCAAAGGGAAAGTTGTCAGTTGAATGTGAGCAGGATAGCTGAGAGCCAGTGTGGTGGAGCAGTCAGGAGTGTTGGACTGGGATTTAGGAACCAGAGAATCATAGATACATAGAGTTGAAAGAGACCACAATGGCCATCGAGTCCAGCCCCCTGCCAGGTAGGAACAACCACTCAAAGCACCCCCAGCAAATGGTCATCCAGCCTCTGCTTAAAAACCTCTAAAGAAGGAGACTCCACCACACTCCGAGGCATCAGATTCCACTGCTGAACAGCTCTAACCATCAGGAAGTTCTTCCTGAGGTTCAAGTGGAATCTCCTTTCCTGTAGCTTGAATCCATTGCTCCGTGTCCTTATTCTGGAGCAGTGGAAAACAAGCCTGCTCCATCTTCAACATGACATCCCTTCAAATATTTGAACATGGCTATCATGTCTCCTCTTAACCTTCTTTTTGTCAGGCTAAACGTATCTAGCTCCCTAAGTCTTTCCTCATAGGACATGGCTTCCATATCCTTTACCATTTTGGCTGCCCTCCTCTGGACATGTTCCAGCTTGGCAATATCAAGCTTGTGAGTGAAGGAGATCCTAGTTGTACTCCTGGCAGATCCATGAAACTCACTGGGTGTCTTTGGAACAGTCTCTCTGCCTCAGCCTGACCTACCTCACAGGGGCATTAAGAAGGGATATATGAGGAGGTGGGAGCCACACATAATGCCCTGATTTTGTTGGAGAAAAGACAAGATATCAATGCAACAGATGATGATGAGAAACAGTAGTAATCATTATTGTTGTTAAAACACTGTGAAATTCATTGGGTTGCCATAAGTCAACAGGCAACTTGTAGGTGTGTACACACAACGGAGATACACACAAAGGCTTGGAACCCGTGCCCTGTGAGGACCAGCTTAGGTTGCTGGGTATGTTTAGCCTCGAGAAGAGAAGGTTAAGAGGTGACATGATAGCCATGTTTAAATGTTTGAAGGGTGTCATCCAGAGACTAGGACATGGAGCAATGGCTTCAATCTACAGGGAAAAAAGATTCCACCCAAACCTGAGGAAGAAGTTCTCATGGTAGGAACAATTTGACAGCAGAATGCATTGCCCTGGAGTGTGATGGAGTCTCCTTCTGTGGATGTTTTTAAACAGAGGCTGGGTGGGAGGGCTTTGATTATGTATTCTTGCAAGGCAAGAGGTTGGACTGGATGACCCTTGTGGTCTCTTCCAACTCTATGGCTATGGGAATATGTGAATGATGAAAGGAAGTGTGAATTCTCTCTTAGCCTTCATTTGCTTTTGGCTACATAGCAGAGATGGGAAACCTGGGATGCTCCAGATGCTGGATGAAAAATCTCACTGTTCAATAACTTCAGGGAGGTCACAAATTGCCTACCACTTGTGAAAAGCTGCCCACTTGAATTCATTGGAGAGCCTGAGATAGCTGTAATTCCTGCCTGCTCACACCATCATGTACAGCTATTCTTGACCCTAAGATAGGGCTGGGTGCATTCTGAGAATTGAGGCCATTTTCCACAGAAGTGACATCCTACAAAGTCACTTCTGGGCACTTTCTGGGCACTTCTGTTGTGTTATGCACCATCAAGACAGCTTCATTCTCTTCTTGTCAGCTTTCTTCACTGTTCAGCTCTCACAATCATATGTAGAGATCAGAAAGACTATGACATGGATAATTCTGACTTTGGTATTTAATGATATATCTTTACTCCAGAGGATCTTATCTAGTTCCTTCATGGCTGCCCTTCCATGTCTGTGTCTGATGTTTTAGGATGGAGGAACTGAAGCAACGTCTTAAACAAAAACAGCATGCTCTTATAGTAATTTTTCAGCCAAAAAGAAATGGGTGTGGGAAACTGAGCTTTGTGGGGAATTAGCTGGAGCCACGTGCGCCCCCAGGCCATGTGTGCACAATTATCACTTATGTCCTGAGAAATCCAGAGCTTAGGAAAGATTACTTTTTGGACATCTCCTAGAATCCCCAGACTAGCATGGCTGGGGCATTCTGGGAGAGTCTAGTCCAAAAAGTTACCTTTCCCAAGCTTTGAAGAAATCCCTTGACTGTGCATTAAGTGGACAGTCTGCAGGTTTTGCTGGGATTTTTTTCTGGGTGGCCAAGAACATTGAGGAATTAACGTTTTCCTTCTTTCAGGGACAGGTGACTTTTGAAGAAGTGGCTGTACATTTCACAGAGGCGGAGCAGGACCTCTTGGATCAAGATCAAAGTTTATTGTATAGGGATGTCATGCTAGAAAATTACAGAAACATGGCTGCTTTGGGTACGACTCTATTGGCATGCTTTTTTCTGAAAGATGGAGAGTAAACTGTTTGTTTGTGTGTTTGTTTGTTTGTTAGTTAGATTTATAGTCCACCTTTCTCCCAGGATAGGATCCAAACTGTCTATTATTCTTACATTTGTTATTCTTATGAATTAATTCTGAAACTTACAATGTTCTTAGTCTTCTGTGTTCCGGCCAATCCACTATCACAGCCTGTTTTCTTAACTGTACTTGGTACACCATCATCCTTGTTTTATCTCACAAGTGGGATCGTTTTTGAAACGTTGTATTTTGGAGTGCAAAAAACAACCCTCCTCCATACCAGATGCATCAACAATCTCGAAGTATGAATAGCAGGATGCAAAAGAATGTAGTGATACAATGAACTGCAAATACAGTCAGCCCTTCCACATTCACTGGGGTTAAGGAATCAGGACCCCTGCAAAAGTGGAAAAACTGCAAATATCAAAATGTTTGTGTTTGTGTGTATCTATGGGAAGGGGGGGTGAGGCATGTTGAAGAGAGCAGGCATTCAGTGTCAGATCGCTTTGCTTCCCTGCCATCATATCTTCAGGTAAATGTATTTTATAGCAATTGTTATAGTGCCGTGTTAGTTTGACAGGCATTTCACTACTGACAAGTGTGTGCTCTTTGCCACAGGTCAAATACTGTCCAGTAATGTCTACAATATTCTTGTATGGCGTATGCTGTTGCAGAACATATTTTTGTTTGTTTTGTTTTATTTTTTAGCACTTGACAGTAGCAAAAATTACTCCCTAAATCCCTGTTTGTCTTTCCAATCTTAGGATTTTCGATTCCCAAGCCAGACTTGATTTCTTGGCTGGAAGGAGTAGGAGAATCATTCATCCAGGATGATGAAGAAATAGAAAAAGAAAATAGTGCAGGTAGCTACTCCTCTGATGTGCTGGAACTGTTAATGTCTGAAAATTCTGAAATCTCCCCAAATAGATTTTATTTCTGCCATACACTTTAAGGTTGACAGCTGGCAGACACCCATATCTAGAGTTTCAGCCAAAACTTCTTTGGGACCCAGATCCACTATCATACTGATACAACACATAAACTTTATCCTGAGCTCCACATGGGGAGGACAGAGGTTCCAGGAGCAGTCTAAACAATAGCAGACAATTCTGGGCTAATCAGGGGCATTTTCAGCTTGTGAAGGAGTGGAGAGGCACACGACTGGCACGTAAATGTTCTCCAAGGAATGAATTGCCTGTGCAGGGATGACTCTCTGCATGAGCTCTGGAAAAAAAAACATAACTATGGGCTGTAGAAGTGTACTGCTGCTGTGAGATCCTGGGTGTGAACTACAGATCCCATAATTCCCAAGCCAGGATCTTGATTAAGTCCTTTTCGTTTTGGCTGGCCTGGGAAAGTGGATCACTCAGAGGGAAAAGGGCTTTGAAAACATGCTCCACCATTTATTTGTAGTTTTCTTTTTGGTGGTCCTGTCTTAATTGGTTCTGATTTTGTTCTTAGCTTAATTGTATTTTAAACTTTAGCATAATGTCAGTTTTTAGCTATATCTGTTTTAAACCTTGTAAGCCACCTTGATACTGTGATGGGGACAAAAAGTGAGAAAGAGATGAAGATGGTGATGGTGTTGATAATCCTTGCTTTGAACTATAGATCCCAGAATTCTGACCATGCTGGCTGAAGGACTCTGGGAGCTGTTGTCCAGAAAAGTAACTTTTCCAAGCTCTATTAAAAAAATAATCAGATGGAAGGCAGCTCTAAAGTACTGGGAATAAAATTTATTTATTTATTTATTTTTATTACAGTTTCCAAATAATTTATAATTATTACTTGATTACAGAAAACGTCCATAGAGAAAACAAATACAGAAAATAAATAAAACGGCAGTAGTATACTGAATACCCAAATATGCAACAAGCAATAAGCACTAAACAAACTAATAATGAAAAGGGAAATAAAACAATGTGACTCCAGTTTGTCAAAATCAATCTCTAAAAGCTATAACCGAAGAATTCTCCCGTTTTTGATCAAAATATATCCTGCTGTTCTCTAAAACTATCTAATGTTTTTAATTTATCAAATTCTAATATCTCATAGATCTCCATAAGCCACGAATCAGTACTAGGGATCTCTTCCTTTTTCACGCTTTAGCATAAAGAACTCTAGCCTTGGTTATTAGATTAAGTACGACTTTTTTATAACATTTCTCAATATAACACTCTACAGAATTGAACATATTCAACAAGATACAATTCCAGTTTCATAGCGAGGTTCCTCTTTATAATCTTTGTGATTTCTAAGTGGATGTTCTTCCAATATTTCTTTGCTTTCTTACAGTTCCACCAGCAATGATAAAAAGAGCATCTTTCTGATTTGCATTTGCAGCATTTTTCATTTCCTCTTTTATAGATTTTGGCGATTTTAACTGGAGATAGGTGCCATCTATATAGCATTTTGTAACAATTTTCTTTAAATGATTGACGGGCTGTGAAGTTTAAATCTTTCCAAAATTGTAACCAGTAATCTAATTGAAGTATATAA
Source organism: Iguana delicatissima (assembly GCA_948472985.1). Lineage (NCBI taxonomy): Eukaryota > Metazoa > Chordata > Lepidosauria > Squamata > Iguanidae > Iguana > Iguana delicatissima. The sequence continues at coordinate 134,900 of CAOKZL010001488.1, read as the reverse complement.
CCAATGTCTGGCACCTCATTTTATCTTGCTACTTTTAACTATCTGCTCCTGTAATTCCCATTTTAAGAGAAGTTTATAGAATTTGGCTTTTATATGTTTGTTACCAGCTTGTAGCATACCATCTAACTCTGAAAAGGAGTTTTAAAAAAGGAGTTTAAAAGAACTTTAATTTTAAATTAATTTTAAATTAATTTAATTTAATTTTTAAAGGAGTTTAAATTTAATTTAAAAGGAGTTTAAAAGAACTTTAATTGTTCTTCCTTATTATCTAGTTTGAATCTGGTATGCAACTGCATGTATAAGAACCAAGGACAGTTCATCCCTTCAGCTAATAATTCTGAAATGAAATGTATTTATCAAATAATGTTCATATGAAAAAGGTGTTACCCTGATTTCTGGGGTCCCGTGAGGGGCACCTCAATGTGCTCCAAATAATCGGGAATGGGAATTAGCAAGAGCACAAGGTATAGCAATGCAAGAGGCAGGGCAACCTAGCGAGATCTTGGACCCAATGTTTACGGGGTCAGGCAGAGTCAATAATCAAGCAGAAGTAAATAATAATTGTTTTTCTTTATTAAAAGACAATAACATGTATGTATGCAATCACTCACACAGACCTAGTGAAAGAAAGGTAGGAGTTTGATAGAGGAATTTAAGAGGGATTTTTCAGGGGAAATCCTGTAGCCCAGGTAGCCAAAAAACGGTCAGTTGGAGCGGAGATTCTCAGCACGTGGCGCTGAGGGGAGGGCTCGCCAAGCAGAGCGGCAGCCAGGCGGGATGAAAATCAAAGCGATCTGAGCGATCCAAAGAAGCGCTCAAAATCAAGGGGTCTTAGAGGGGAAAATGTGCCTGCAGGCTAGTCCGTTCTCGGGGAAAACAATGGGTTTTGGAGTGGAGACAAAGCCTCCGAAAGGTCAGTACTTTGCATGATTGAATTATGAGAGAGTTGTCAATAGCGCAGACAGTATGCAAACGAGGAGTGCTTGACAGTTGGCTATTCGGCTCGTCAAGCTGCCTGCTCGGGGCAGGGAATCTTTTGTATGCTGCGTTCATACATAACGTGATTTTAAAGTGTACTTGCCTGGAGGTCTCCTGAAGCTGCACTCCGGCAATTACAGGCCTGCCTGGATTTTATCTTGTATTGTTCAGCTATTTTCGGCCGTGTACATGAGCGTGCTTGTCCGGGGGCCTCACACGCACGTGGAGAGGAACGATTAGAGATGGTCAATTTCTTGATATTAAATGATATTTAATATACCTCGGGCCCGAACTAGAAACTACAGTAACAATGGTATAAAAGTGGGGATGTTTCTTTGTTCTTGGCAATCTTTCTCTTTCCTTCTTTCTGTCTCTCGTCTCTTTCTGTGGTTCAGAGTTTCCCCCTTTTTGTGTAAAGGACTTGTTTCTCTGTTTTCTCTCTTTCTCTGTAACCTGACAGACATCACAGCTGTGAATGAGGTTAAAGAAGAAAACCTACCACAGCAGAAAGGCCTTGGACTGGAAGAAACCCCTGAGATAATTCCATGGAGATCCGAAAAGAGTATCGGCTTGGCAGCTCAGGACTGTGAGAGTGAGTTCCTATTATGAAAAGGAGCCGTGGCTGGATGGGTAAAACACCCCAAATGCATGTAAGAAGTCCCATGTTGAGACATGGGTTTCTCCAGATAGATCTCAAAATAACTTAAAACTCTAGAGTTCTGGTGCCAGTCAGTGTACAGCAGGGTGGGCAAGATATGGGCCACATGTAACCCTCACCCATTTTACAGGTGGGCCAGCATGGTACAGTGGTTGGCATGTCAGACTACAATCCTGAAGAATCACAGAATCATAGAGTTGGAAGAGACCTCAGGGGCCATCCAGTCCAACCCCCTCCTATGCAGGAACGCCCATCAAAGCATACCTAACAGATGGCCATCCAGCCTCTACTTAAAAACTTCCAAAGAAGGAGACTCCACCACATTCCCAGGCAGCAGATTCCACTGCCAAATTGCTCTGACCATCAGGAAGTTCTTCCTGAGGTTCAGGTGGAATCTCCTTTCCTGCAGCTCGAATCCATTGCTCCTTGTCCTAGTCTCTGGAGCAGCAGAAAACAAGCCTGCTCTCTCCTTGACATGACATCCCTTCAAATATTTAAATATGGGTGTCATGTCCCCTCTTAACCTTCTCTTCTGCAGACTAAACATCCCCAGCTCCCTAAGCTGCTCCTCACAGGGCATGGTTTCCAGACCCTTCATCATTTTGGTCGCCCTCCTCTGGACACATTCCAGGATTTGATTCCCCACCGGACCATGGAAACCCACTGAGTGATTTTGGGTGCATCACACACTCTCAGTCCCCAGAAATCCCCATGATAAATTCACCTTAGAGTCATCATAAGGAGGAAACAACTTGAATGCACACAACAACAACAATAACAGGTACATCTGGCAGCTAGAACCTCTGTTTTTCATACACCATGTGAAAACAGAAGAACCATGCTCTGCTGTCCTCCCAGAAGACAATGGACATGGTTCCTGTATACCATGTTGTCGCCAAAAATTCCAGAAAAATACTAATCTCATAACAGAGTTTTTTGGACTTGTGATGAAGGGTCTCGGCCATGGAGTGTCATACTCTGGATAACTTGTGATCCACAAACTTCACTCAGAGAGAGTCAGAAGTGATTATTTGTAGCAAAGCAAGCAACACAACACGCTCTGTCTGAAGTTGTTGAGACAGAAGCATACATGGTGGTTGCAGGTTTTATACTCGTCCATTCAAATTTTGGCATGCAAAGCTGCGAATATAAATTTAACATCACCCCACCACTCCAGACATTTCCCAGACTCTCAGTTGTTTACCCGTCTTTCATTCTTGAGGCTGAAACATGTTTCCTGCCTCCTTATCTCTGAACACTTCCAGTTCTCACAACACCTTTTGATACTTTGGTTTTCCCCATTCTGATCTTCTCCCCCCTCTACTGGGTACATGGTAGCAGTGGATGATAAAGCAGTTAACCATTTGATACACTGGAGTACAGAAACAAGCTTCAAACAGATACATAGGCCATTTCCGCACTATGCTGTTATAGTGCTATTATTCCACTTTCAACCTCCTATGGAATCCTGGGGTTTGCAGTTTAAGGAGGAGCCTTTAGCATTGTCAACCAGAGAGCTCTCTGGCCTCAGTAAACTACAAACCCCAGAATTCCACAGGAGGTTGAAAGTGGAGTAATAGCACTATAAGAGTGTAGTGCGGAAATGGCCATAGTTGCAATCAACAATTGGCATTCAGTACTTTGTAGTGCTCTAGCTAATTCTAGCAATGTCTAAGTTGCTCCTCAGTGTTCTCTGTGTCCTCACAGTGCAGTCCTCAGGTTTTGCTGATCGTTCCATCTGCATTTCCCTCATTGCATCCTTTTTGGGGCTGTCTGTCTCAGTTTCTAGGATCTACACTGAGGCTTTTCTACCGGGTTTTTACACACCAGAGTGTAGTTTCCTGAGGGTGTGTATTCTAATACACATCCTGCAGATACCTTACGACAAGAGCCACAGATCCTGACATGGAGATTGTTGTGATGAAAACACGTGGATGTTTCTCACTGTGCCACTGGCAGAAGGGCCCTGCAATTCTGAGTTAAAAGAATTTTTGGTAGAGAAGACAGGCACTTCCAGACCGGTCAAAAGAAATCTGTGTTGTCATAGTGCAGTCCTTAAGTTTTGCTGATTGTTCCATCTACATTTCTCTCACTGCATCCTTTTTGGGGCTGTCTGTCTCAGTTTCTAGGATCTACACTAAGTCTTTTCTAAAAACCCGGTAGAAAAGCCGTAGTGTAGATCCTAGAAACTGAGACAGCCCCAAAAAGGATGCAATGAGAGAAATGTAGATGGAACAATCAGCAAAACACCAGAGCGTAGTTTCCTGAGGAGGTCCCACATGTTGAAGGCACATGTTCTCCTCTCTGATTTTTTTTTTTTAAAAGAGTGATACTGTTATAGTTTAAAAGTGCCATTTCATTGATGCACTGTCAATATCAAAAAAAATTGTAAAGAAAGAAAAGAGGAGAAAAGAAGCCTATTTTTTGTTCCTATATGTCTCAGGCTTTAAAGGAAACCACTTGAGCGTGAGCATAGAATGTTGCTGCTGATGCCAAAAACTGCCAGATAATAATAATCTGAAACAACCAAAACATCGTTTGGAGATTAAAAACATAGTCCAAGAACTGCAGCAACAAATACTGCAGCTCCCTGACGCACTTATCCCATCTAGAGAAGCTATAAGATACCTTTCTTTGAGACTACGGAAAGGTATAGTAAACAATGTAGAGCAATTATTGTTGCTCAGGCAACAAATTCAAAGGGAACAAAAGAAATTGCCCTATTGCCAGGAAATTGCCAGGCTCTCTGACCCTCTCTTGTTGCTATGTGCCTTCAACTTTACAGAATTCCCTAAGGCAAACCTATCATCAGGTTTTCTTGGCAAGATTTCTTCAGAGGGGTTTGCCTTTGCCTCCTTCTGAAGCTGAGAGAGTGTGATTTATTCAAAGTCACCCAGAGGGTTCCCATGCCCAAGCAGGGATTCAAACCTTGGTCTCAAGTTGTCATCCACTGCTCAAATCACTATACTACTTTGGCTCTCCTTTGACCATCTACCCTCAGCATTTTTTTTTTTTTTGGAAAACCAATTGTTGGCAGTCAAATGATTGGGTACTTCATAAGGCCTTCTTGGAGAGTTTTGGAGTCCTTCAGCTGGGCCAGGTGAGGAAACAAGGACTGCACAAGACAGATCTTTAGCCTCATCCAACTGCACTCTTCTTAGACTGCCTTGTGATGAACATTTGTCCTCTTAGTTCCAGTCTGCACTTGGCTGGGGAATAATATGGTTGAATGTGGGGTGGGGGGTTAGTGATCTGTATGACTTCATAGTGCAGGCAGAAGATAACTTCCTCTGCTTCTTCTGAAACAGTCTCCTCCCCCCGAAAACTAATTGCAAATAGAAAGCTAGGGCTGCTAGATTTCAGTTTGCAGGGATGTTGTGTTTGTTCTGGCACCAGCAAATATTCGAAAATGGTATAAGTTGGAAAGCTGTAACAAAATATTGCAGTGCGCAGAGCTTCCTGTTCAGAACTCCTTCTACTTGACCGTGTGAGTTGTTCAACAATAGAACCAATTACGAGAGAGGTGGAGAAGTCTCCTTCTCCAGGTGTCTTCAGAAAGAAGCAAGATGGCTACCTGCTGGGGATACTCTAGCTAGAGTTTTTGCATTGAACAGGTGAGGTTGGACTCCAGGGCCTATGGGGCCTCTTCAAACTCTATGGCCATTTCTGCACGAGACTGTTACAGCGTTATGATTCCACTTTCAACATCCTATGGAATCCTGGGGTTTGCAGTTTCGGGAGGGGCTATGCAGAAGTAGCCCAAGATTCTGTTGCATTCCTTTCCCTCTCAACCTTTCTCTTCTGTTTTCCCAGTTCAGATGCACAGGTGACTGGAGACACACTCTGCCTTAGGAGTCTTCTTTTCTTAACACTTTAAAGTCCTCCAAGCCTGCTGTCTTCTCCCCTGTGTGGGTGGTCTCATTTTGGTTACATACATAGCATTCCTCATAGCTTGAACACTGGAAACAGAGGGGAATGATATTCTCATGTGAAATAATGGACTCTACGCTACCACTCCAAAACATTGGCCGTTCCTGCAGAAGGGGACTGTTCTGCTTTGGGGACATGATGGCAGCAGTCCACGAGTCGTGCATGTGTGTGACATTGTCACGGTCCTGCTACCATCCCACCCCCACCCAGTGTAATTGCAAGATATTTGCTTAAAAATCTGTTAAGCGCTGGTGATCAGGCTACGTTCTCATCTTTCCCAGCTATGCAGAAGGGCAGGAAGCACAATCATGCACTTCCTTCCCCAGTGCAGCATGGAAAAGAGCTCAGCTGCACTGAGGAAGGTAGGTGCATGTTGCTTGCACTCCCTTCTGCAGGAAGGCGGCTGGGTGTGGAGAGGAGTGTTCCCGTGGTGGTCCCTTCCCAGCAAACGCACTGCAGGGATCACAAAGGGAGGACAATGGGAACAGACGAGGTGCAAAAATGGCCATTGTCACCTAATGTTTTCCTCAGTCATCAATTTTTTGGCCTGTTTTCCTTCCTGTCTCCTGTATGGAGTCATTCCTGTAATTTCTTCTCCTCCATTTATTTCCCCCATCAGGTGACGGCTCAGCCAGTGAGAATGAGACAGGCATAACTCAGCAAGAAGTTTCCTCCGAGTCATCAGGATCCGATGGAATATTACTGGAAGGTACTCAAGAGAACGTTCCCATGAAATCTGAACCCTTTGTACAGGGCTATGAGTCTGACAGGCAGCCGTGGCAGCAGACTGTGAAGATGTGGGGCATCTCTATTCAGAAAGTAGAGGACGTTGTGGCGGATAACGTTGGCATAATTCGGACAGCAGAGGAGTGTCACATGTGCCGCAAATGTGGACAGACTTTTGAGCACCAGTCAGGACTTATTGTGCACCAGATGATTCATACGGCAGAGAGGCCTTACGAGTGCCTTGAATGCGGGAAAAGCTTCTGTCAGAGGGAAAACCTGCTTGCACACCAGAGAATCCACTTGGGAGAGAGGCCTTATGAATGTCTTCAGTGTGGGAAGCACTTCAGCACCCGGTCCCATCTGATTACTCACCAGAGAATCCACACAGGGGAGAAGCCATACGAATGCCTTCATTGTGCCAAAAGCTTCAGCAACAAGTCCTCTCTTGTCACACACCAGAGAATCCACACAGGAGAGAAGCCTTATGAGTGCCCGCAGTGTGGGAAGAGCTTTTGTCAGAGTGGACAGTTGATCCGACACCAGAGGATCCACACCGGAGAAAAGCCGTACGCGTGCCCACAGTGCGGGAAATGTTTCTGCCAGAGAGGACAGTTAATTCGACACCAGCGGATGCACACGGGGGAGAAGCCTTACGAATGCCTTCAGTGTGGGAAAAATTTCAGCCGGAAGTCATATCTTGACATTCACCTGAGAATGCACACCGGGGAGAAGCCCTACGAGTGTCCCGAGTGCAGGAAAAGCTTCTGCCAGAGTGCCCAGTTGATTCGGCACCAACGGATCCACACGGGGGAGAAGCGTTTTGGGTGTTCGGAGTGTGGGAAAAGTTTCTACCAGAAAGAAACACTGGTAAGACATCAGGGGACCCACGTGGAATCGAAACCATATGAATGCTCAGAGTGCAGAAAAACCTTCCCGCGGAAAGATAAGCTCATACGCCATCAGAAAACCCACAGGAGGCTTGAAACATTATGAATATGTCCTTTAAAAAAATGCAGTGATACTAAGGCTTTTAGTAAACACATGTCTTGTTCCTCGTTTGAGGCACACGAGAAGATTACAGCTGTCATTTAAGCCTTTCCGAATATTATGGTAAAGACATACAAGAGGAAGAAAGAAAGTTGCCTACTTGATAGTTGCCTCCTTGATCACAACTGGGTACTTCTAGAAGGTTGCAAGTGTGCCACTGAAGATGATTACTTTTGTCTTTCAAATCTTCTGATTGGCTGGCAGAATATTTTGCTCCAAGAGTCAGAACAGGAAGTCTTGTAATGTATGTTGTCTCAACTGGCATCGGACAAGGGCAGCTGTTCATCATTGCTGCAAATCAGTAATTTTAGATTCTGGACTGAAAAGTCATGACGGATATCCTCTCAAGCAAGTCCTGCTACATTGGGAGACCCTCTTGTTTATCCTTCAGGGACGGGGTCTGGATTTGTGCCCCGATGTCCAGTTCTTAGAGGAACCACTGCTTTTCAAGCTAAAACTAAAAGCAGGTGAAAATAAGTGTAAAATGTCACACGGACTGATCTAGGTGGGACATGTATGATATGAATTCACCCTTAATGCACATTTTGCACCCCCATTTTACATGCAAAAATGGCTTTCTGTAAACATTCTTTGTCCTGAAGTTGTAACCCTGCCGCTGTGTGTCAAAAACGTGTCTGTCCAGACTGTGAAGTTTCAAGTCGAAATTATATGTAAGGAAAGGATTCACTAGTCTATTGAAATCTGGAAGCTTAAGGGCTACTTTGGTTACCTTTCCAATACTGTCCCTGCCCCATTTCCATTAGTTGTTTGGTGTGTCCATGTCCGGTTCTATTAACCAATGACATTTTGGCATGTCAGCCATTTTCCAAGTGATATAATGTCACAAAGCACAGCGGTTTGACCTGTGATGACCATCAGGTAGTGTAATGCCATCATGTTTCAAAAGCTCTGGAAAGTTTATGAGAGCAAACAAAGGCAGCTTTGTGGACAGACAGTTGACAGACAACTTAAAATCCACCTGAAAAAAACAAACAGGAGCAATTTTCTTACACAGACAAACCCACTGGAGAGAATCAATACTTGCTTTTGACTTCTGGCTCTAGTATCAGCCGGGGAGAGGGAGGGGAGTCCCAATATTATTGGATTATAAATCACAGTAGATCTTACTAGCATAGCCAGAGCTGACAGATGATGGAAAATGGTGCCCAGCAACATCTGGCGAGCGACAAGTTGCTCACCCTGTCTTAGGCCCTGAAATGCAGTGTACTTTGTGAGTTGGCTTGCTGATGTTTGTTTTATTGACATTATACTGTCAGGGCTTCCTTGTTAGGTCAAGCATGGGCAACTGTGTGGGGCAAGGGGGCAATTCCATTCCCCTGGGCTTGCCATGGCCAGCCTTCTGTAACAGGCCCAAATACAGCAGCACCTGGCATGCTGCTTCCTTGCAGCACCGATGCCAGGATCCCCACTGGATGCCACCACGAAAAGGTAGTGCTCAGAAAGGGCCCAGGTTTTAATCTGAATTTTAAAGGAGCAATCCAAGGTGCTGAACTCTATTAAAAAAAAATTAGGTTCAACACCTTGGAGAGTTCCCCTGGGGGCTGGAATAAAGCCTGGAGTGAATTCACTATCCCACTGACATGGAAATCGTCTGCCACCACTGAATGTAGACAGGATTTCTTGTTAAAAGTGGAAGTAGTTGGGGTAGCTTTTGCAGAAGGTGGCTTATACTGGAAGTTTTTTAAAAAAGAAATTCTAAGCACCTTTCCCTTCGCTTGGGCAATATAAACAAACAAACAAACGGAGAACAATTTACCAGTCTTGACATGACATACGGTATCAGCTACCTGAGAAGCAGCCCTGTCTGGATAGGGCTGGTCTGAATAGGAGTAAATAAGGTCTCTCCCACTGAAATTAACTTAGACAAACTCCTGTTCATCATAGGAATAAACCCAATTAATTCTTCCTATGGCTTAGATCTATCTAACTCTTTTAATGGTGTCCGTTATCTATTGATTGAAGGAACCACCCATATACCATCTTAAAGTTGCCTCTTCCCTGTCGTACCTAGGTGTCTGTTTAATTTAAGGGGAAACTGAGACCCAACTCTTGATTTTCTTGATTTTTGTCCATAGCTTTGTCTCAGTAAACGCTGCTAATGTTGTTTTTTTTCCTTTCCTTGCTACAAGTGCTTCTTTTGAATGGATGTTCTTCTCCGAGGCTGGTTAAGGCTGGATGCCTCATTCATTAGAAAAGAAGTTGTTTCCAGTGACTTCTGTTTATCCCATCGCCGGCCTGTTCCACAAACCTGCCAATTTATTTTTGGGGAGCCCCTGAGCAAGCAATACTGTATCGAAGAAAAAAATATGTCCTCTACTTGGCCCCATCTTTATCTGTCTGGTGTTTGTTAGTGGTCCATCAGTCCAATGGCGTTTGAGGTTCACTGCCTAGTCTTCTTCAATAAATGGTCTAAACTCTAAGATGGTGTCTGGTGTTGAATTTGGGATGGGTACTTCCCAGTCCTCACACACACACACTTCAGAATCAGGAGTAGTGTTTACTGCTTTCATTTTTGTAAAATGAAAGGCCAGATCCTGGCCAATCGTAGAAGCTAAGCAGGATCAAGCTTGGTTAATAATTGAATGGGGGACCACCAAGGAATATCAGGTGCTGTGGGCTATATTTCAGAGGAAGGCAATGGCAAACCACCTCATGAGTAATCCTTGCCTAAGAAAACTGCATGAAATCCATGGGGTTGCCGTAAATCAACAGATGCACACACAAGTTTCTAGTCCTTATGCTGGGAGAGGTGTACTTGAAAAAGCTGGGGAAAGGAGAGGCTGGTGATCCCTGTATATCCTCTAGTCTATTTACTTTTCATAACCTCCTCCTCTTCTCCTTCCTCATTTATATTCTGTCGTTTTCCCCAGAGCTGAGACCCAAAAGGCAGCTTACAAATTGAACTAAATACAATTTGAATAAAAACATACAAAAATTGTTGTGAAAAAATATAATCAAAGTATCAAATAATGTTAGAAATGATGTAAAATATTTTTTAAAATAATCTATTATTTTGTTCTGAATGAATCCATTGCTAAACACTGCATTTTTTTTCTGATGATCACTCTGTGTGGAAGAAAAGAAAAGGAAGCAGGAATTAAATTAAATTATGAAAACAATTCCATACAGGGATGAGGGGATATGTGACAAGAGTTGGATGTCTCGTTGTCTCTTTCCATATCATATTCAACCAGGGCGCCTCTTATTGCACAGATATAAGATGGTGACAACTGGCTTGACCACAGTACATATGAAAAGGATCTAGGAGTCTTAGTAGACCAAAAGCTGAACATGAGTCAGCCAGGTGATGCGGCAGCTAAAAAAGCCGATGAAATTCTGGGCTACATCAATGGGAGTATAGTGCCTAGGTCAAGGGATGTGATGATACCACTCTATTCTGCTTTGGTCAAACCGCACTGCCTGGAAACCATTACCTGTGAGGACTGGCTTAGGGAGCTGGGTATGTTTAGCCTGGAGAAGTTTAAGAGGTGACATAACAGCTATGTTTAAATATTTGAAGGGATGTCATATGGAGGATGGAGTAAGCCTGTTTTCTGCTCCTCCAGACACCAGGATATGGAGCAATGGCTTCAAACTTCAGGAGAAGAGATTCCATCTAAACATCTGCAAGAACTTCTGGAGGGTAAGAGCATTTGACAATGGAATGCACTGCCTGGGAGTATGGTGGAGTCTCCCTTTTTGGAGGTTTTTAAAGAGAGGCTGGATGGCCAGTTGTCAGGAATGCTTTGATGGCATTTTCTTGTATTTGGACTGGATGGCCCTTAGGGTTTCTTCCAGCTCTAAGATTCTATGATTCAGGCAAGGATTGAGCATTGTTTCTCTCGGTCATCCGGAACATCATAACTCGCTCAGCAAAGCCCGAGAGTCAGATAGGGAAAGGCCTCTGGCTCCAGAGCAGGGCACCCGAAAAGGTAAAAGGACTGGAAACCATGTCCTCTGAGGAGTGGCTAAGGGAATTAGGTATGTTTTGCCTGGAGAAGAGATGCAAGAGACAGAAGGCTGGAGAGAGCGACAAGGATCTGTGAAATGGCAGGAGGCATGGATTCCTGCCTTTTCACAGATGCTCAGTCTCCCTCCAGCCTTGCATCTCCCACACAACACAATTAATGAACAAATGAGATGCAAGGCTGGAAAGAGACCGTGAGCTGAGAAAGAGAAGAGGGACACTCAGAAGGAATATTTATATCCCACCCTCTCCTTTGGCTCTGTTCTTTACTTAGACAAAAACAAGACAACAGAAGAATCCCCGTGGATTGTCAGATTGTCTTGGGTTCCCTCTCCAATAAATCTCATTACATACATATATGCAAATACAAGCACTTCAAAATGTGAAAAAAAATCTGAAACATGGAACACTTCTGATCTCAAGCGTTTCAGATAAGGGAGCCTCAAGCAGTACCTTGCTTATCTTGCCTGTCTATCCTGATTTGCCAGGGACAGCCATCATACTCCTTTCTCGTCCCACTTTTTCAGCTGCTTTTAAAAAGTCCCAGGCATTTCCGCCCTACGCTGTTATAGTGCTATTATTCCACTTTCAATGTCATGTGGAATTCTGGGGTTCGTAGTTTACTGAGGCCAAAGAGCTCTCTGGCTGATAATCCTAAATGCCCCTCCCTAGATGCCAGGATTACATAGGAGGTTGAAAGTGGGATCATAGTACTGTAATAGTGCAGTGCGGAAATGGTGTCGTGGTCTCCAAAGTTGTACTCAAATGCTCAAACTACTGCATCATGTTGGCTCTCAGGGCATTACTGTTTTCTTTCTTTCTTTCTTTCTTCCTTTCTTTCTTTCTTTCTTATTGCTCAAAATGCCCCCCCAACGCTTTCAAAAATAGTATTTTATCAGTAAATAATTTTTATGACACTAAAAAGCAGTTATAATATTACTAGCTGTCACCTTATAGAACCATAGAAATGTAGAGTTGGAAGAGACCCCAGGGGCCATCCAGTCCAACCCCCTGCTATGCAGGAGCACCCTCAAAGCACTCCCGACAGATGGGCATCCAGCCTCTGCTTAAAAACTTCCAAAGAAGGAGACTCCACCACACTCCAAGGCAGCACGTTCCACTGCCGGACAGCCCTGAGGTTCAGGTGGAATCCCCTTTCCTGCAGCTTGAATCCATTGCTCCTTGTCCTGGTCTCTGGAGAACTTTTTCAAGTTCTGAAAATTTCCAGTACCTAGGAGAGGCTAGTGGCTTCCATGTCAGTGAGGTCGTAAATCTGTTCCAGGTTTTAGTCTGAATTTTAAAGAAGCTATCCAAGGTGCTGAATCTTTGACCAAATCCCTATCCATCCATCAAAGCCTCTCAATGTCCCAATTTAAAAATTGGTGTGGTTCTTGGAGGTTTTTCACTGAAAATTGCACTGAAAGCTCCCAAGACCTGCAAAAACACCCCAGCCCCACACAAAAACTCTCCCCTTATTTTAAGCTGTTACATTGTTACATCAAAAAAAGAATATGCGACATGTAAACTTTTGTTATGTGTGCACCTTGCATCCAAGTTCTGGTCATAAGCACAACCCCCGTTGTTGAACAACAAGAGGAAACAACTAAGGCCATTTCCGCACTACACTCTTATAGCGCGATTATTCCACTTTCAACCTCCTATGGAATCCTGGGGTTTGCAGTTTCGGGAGGGGCCGGCCAGGTATAATATATTTCACATGCTAACCTCAAAGCTGAACCTAAGCCAAAGTGTACTTGGTGACCTCTCAAGTGCCGGCCCCTCCCGAAACTGCAAACCCCAGGATTCCATAGGAGGTTGAAAGTGGAATAATCGCGCTATAAGAGTGTAGTGTGGAAATGGCCTAAGAGTCCTGTGGGATATCAAAGACTTACCCATTGACCACAGACTGAGTTGTCCCAGCCTATAGTTCCACTTATGTATTTATTTGTTATATTTGTATGCTGCCTTTCTCCCGGGAGTGGGACCCCAAGCGGCTTCCAGCAATAAATTAAAATATAAAAACATTGAAAACAATTAAATTCATTAAAAGCATATAAAATCATAAAAAAAACTTCCTCAGATATAGGAAGCATTACCAAGAATTTCAAGTAGGAATCCTAAATACTCTGAAAGTTATAGAGGTCCAGCAATTCCCAAGGTTTCTTTCAAAAGAGACAAATGGCTTGCATCATTCAGAATAATAATAAAACCCAATGAGTTGAAGTGGAACTAGGCTCCTCCCCATTAGACACCAAAGTGTCTTTCTTTCCTAAATTTAATAACGATGATAATGATGATGTTTATTTACAACGCCCTTTACGCCAAATTATCCACTATGCACACTAGCTGAAGGCCTAAATGCCTAAAGGCACCAGATCCTGTCTGATCTTCGAAGCTAAGCAGGGCCAGCCCTGGTTAGTACTTGGATGGGAGACCGCCAACAAATGCCAAGTGTGGTAGAGTATATTTCAGAGGAAGGAACTGGCAAAAACCCCACCTCTGAGTGTTCCTTGCCTAAGAAAACACTGTGAAACGCATGGGATTTCCATAAGTTAACAGGTGACTTGATGGTGCCTACACACATACATTTAAAGGTGGAAACTTGCTCTTAGAAACGACTATTAAACATCCAAAGAAACCCAAATGATGGAGGTGCTGCAGGCTCTGTTTCAGAGGAAGCAACTGGCAGAACCACCTCTGACTATTCCTTTCCTAAGAAAAACCTTTGAAATTCATGGGGTCGCCATAAGTCGCCATACACCTACGATGCGCAACAGCAGTTGTAGTAAGAGCATACAAGGCAGGATGCAACTACTTCTCCCAGAATCCTCTGGGCCTGGAAGGGGAAGAAGCAAAAGACTACAAGTCCCAGGGTGCAATAGGGTGGCTTCCTGCCCCCGACCTCCCCCCCCCAAATGATCAGGTTGCTTTGTTAGAGGGGATGGATGTCTGATTGCGTCCCCGGATGGCTCTTGAAGGGGGCTGAGATTGAACCCCCTTGGAGAGATTCTCCTTTTTTTGTGTGCTTTGAATTTGTATTCCCCTTCTCCCCAAAAGCTCTTCACTCTTGAGAAACAAGCTGGAAGTCGCCTCTGATTCCTGCAGCCGGTGAATGTTAGAGGTGAGGGGGAGCAGAAATGGGGAGGGGGTGGTCATTTCTTTTTTATAATAAAGGTTAGATTTGGCTCTTCCATCTGTGATCACCGGCCTTGTGTTTGCTTACCTGTTCACTCTCCCTGGAGGTGAACATTGGAAGAGATGCTGGCAAGATAAAAAAAATGCAATTAACAGGAATGATGGCACATCTGAAGTCTGGGCAAGGTAAGTGAACAAAGCCCTTTTGTTTATGTAAAACAGGGTAACAATACAGGAAAAATAAAATTAGGATAAAGATTTGGCAACCAGAGTTTACCCTGCATAGAATAGGTTGGAGAGGACTCTTGAGTTTACGTGATCTTTTTTTTTTTTCAAAATGGGTTTGTCTTTTCAAAATAGAGAAAATCAAACTTTCTTGCATTTCCTATTCACAGCAAACCTAGGAACTCTGGCGGATGAAATCTAACACCGCCTGAATACCTGATGCGCCCATTAGATGGTAGCCCCTTTCTCTTCATGATGCTCAAGACGACAGGCAGATCTTAGACTGTCCAAAAGAAGGCGTGCATCCTTTGTGTTAATCCCTGCTAAAGTAGATCCATTGAATCAGTGGCATTTACCCATGTCTTGGCTCCATAGGTCTACTTTAGATGAGATTCAAGCCTAAATTTCCCCCCTCTCACGTAACCTGGGCCCAGTCACACGATGCAGTTATAATGCTATGATTCCGCTTTAACTGCTACGGTTCCTGCCCATAGAATGCCAGGATTCGCAGTTCGGGGAAGAGTACTTAGCATTCTCATCCAGAGAGCTCTAGTGCCTCATCAGACTCCAAGCTCAAAGGTTCTTCCAATAGGATGTTGCCATGGCAGTGAAAGTAGAATAGTGGCGCTGTCATTTGTGTAGTGTCGGTGGGCCCCTCATATGGGAGATGTTTTGCCCTATGAAAAACATCCAAAGATCTCCAAAGTGTGTGCTCTTTGGTTAAATTACCGCACTACCACAATGTGCATTAGGGCGATTTTTCTTAGGGTCAACATAGCCACTTTTGCGCTTTTCTTTTTTAAATGTTATTTTGATTATTTCAAAAACAGACCCAAGATAGTTTTTGAAGAAGTAGCCATATTAGTCTCTGGCAGCAGAAAAAGGAGGAAGGAAAGAAAAAAGGGGGGGGGGAAGTGGCGAGAGCGAGAAATGGGCTTATATCCACGAAAGCTTGTGCGAAAATACAAACCACTTAGTCTTAAAGGGGCTGCCACATTTTACAGCTGGCCCTCCACATTTATGGGTTTGACTTTTATGGATTGATTGTTTGTGAATTTCTCCAGTGCCTGCCCCCCCACACACACCTCAGGTGCTTCCTTTCTGGAGGGACCTTCCCTCACGGCAGCTCCGATCCAGCTGTGCAGCTCTTTAAAACATGCCGCTGGCCCTCTTCCACCAGCTGCTGCGTGGATCATAGCCCCATTTCTCAGAACCACAAACCCTTTCCTGATGCCCCCGCAACATCCAAGGAAGAAGTGGGTGACTAGAAGCTGGAGGGCTCCCATCCCAGTCCAGTGCACTAATTGCTACTCCATGCTGGTCTCCCACAGACTGGCTCTTTTTAACCGTCTTTCCAAAAATGTGAAGTGGAGGATGAATCCCTGGCAACCCCTTTGTTGCCACAGAAGGCCAAGAGAACCCACGTTTTCAAAGGAACGCCTCTTAGCCATGCCTCTTGCCATGGCGCCATTTTGTTGTATTGAAAGTTTCAGACAATACAGTCAGCCCTCCACATTTGTGGGTTGGCCTTTCAATGATTTATTTAATTGTGAGTTTCTCCAACCACCTCTAACTTCAAGTGCTTCTTTTCCATGGGAAGCTTCCCTCTCAGCGGCTCTGATCAGGCTGCACAGCCCTTGAAAAACCTATTCCTCCTCGGCCTCCACCAGCCACTGCCTGGCCAGCTAAGATGGCTTCCAGCCCGGTTTGTCAGCACCACAAACCCTCTCCCGATGCCTCCGCATCCAAGGAAGGAGATGGGTGAGAGAGAAGAAGTGTAGGGCCGCTTCCCCTTTCTCTCTGCTTTCCCTGACTGGACCCATTTCCTCACTAGAGTGGAATCATAGCGCTATAAGAGTCTAGTGCGGAAATGGCCTGGGTTTGGACTCTGGATACCATTTGCCCCCACTATGCCTTTGCCCCCTTCCCACAGGCACACACACACATTTTGACATTTACAATTTTTTCCACTTTTGCAGGGGCCCTGTGCCCCTAACCCTAGTAAATGTGGAGGGCTGACCATATTTTTTCCGTTACTTCTCCCTCTTTTTTATATCCAATATATCAACAGCAATCTCAGTTCTTAGAGTATGAAACCTTATGCGGCCAAACGGGATCTGTCTGTGCAGAAGAAGGAGGTACAGTGATGTCTGAGGACGTTTCCACACTATACTATTATAGTGCTGTTATTCCACTTTCAACATCCTGTGGAACCCTGGGGTTTGCAGTTTAAGAGAAGGGCATCTTTGGCTTTGGTTTGAATTCCACAGGATGCTGAAAGTGGAATAATAGCACTATAACTGTGTAGTGCGGAAACAGCCTGAGAATCTGTTCCAGGTTTTAGTCTGAATTTTTCATCCTATTGCATTCTCATCACACACACACACACATATACACAAACACACCACAACCAGTCATGGGTGGTAGCTTCTATGTCATGGGGAGAGTGAATTAGCTCCTGGTTTCAGTACAAATTTTCAAAAAGAGTGATCCAAAAAGCTGAACATGTTTTGGGGATGGGATTCAGCATCTTGGATAACTCAGCTAAAGTTCAGGCTAAATCCAAGAGTGGATTCACAGCCCCGCTGACCTAGAAGCCTTCTGCCATCACAGGCTGTGGCAGTGTGTTTTTAAAACAAACAAGGGTGCAGAAAATGACTATTTATCATTGATCCTAAACCACCAAGGGCTGTTTTCAAAGAGATAGCCATATGAACCTGATTCACTATAAAAAGAAAGAGGAAGATAAAAGAGTTTTGTGGTATCTTTGAGACTACCTCAAGGTACCTCAAGGCCCCTCCCTAAACTGCAAACCCCAGGATTCCATAGGATGTTGGAAGTGGAATAATAGCACTATAACCGTATAGTGCGGAAATGGCCTAAGAGATTTATTTTAGCAAATTTAACCAGTTTTATGCTCTCCAAGGTGCTGAACCTGTTCTGAGCAATTGCGTTAAGCACCTTGAGAAGTTCTCTGTTAAAGTTCAGATTAAAACCAGGTATCAACATTCTCCAGGGAACCACAAAGGCTTGTAGAAGTCTGGAGAATCTTCTGGGAAAAAATCAAGTGGAATTAGGTGAATATGCCAAACCCCATGGCCTGAATTCTATCATCTGGTTCCAACTTGACCATCGAATCCATCATTGAATGGAGAGCCAATGCATAAGTAAATCCCATCAATTTAATAGATCTGCTCTAATTGGGAATAGCTAATAAGATTCAAGGACTTAGTGAGTTTAATGGAAGTGGAACAGAGACTGTTTGGAGGAAGGTTTGACAGAGAGAAAACAGAAGAGGGCTCCTATACCTTTAATAGCTGTGTAGAAGAGGGAATTGGAATCATAGAGTCATAGAATCATAGAGTTGGAAGAGACCACAAGGGCCATTGAGTCCAAAACCCCTGCCATGCAGGAAGATACCATCAAAGCACTCCCAACAGATGGCCATCCAGCCTCTGTTTAAAAACCACCAAAGAAGGAGACTCCACCACACTCAGAGGCAGTGTATTCCACTGTCAAAGTTCTCTTGCCATCAGGCAGTTCTTCCTGATGTGATGTTTAGGTGGAATCTCTTTTCCTGAAGTTTGAAGTCATTGCTCCATATCCTAGTCTGTGGAGCAGCAAAAAACAAGCTTGCTCCATCCTCCATGTGACATCCGTTCAAATATTTAGATACGGCTACCATGTTACCTCTTAACCTTCTCTTCTCCAGGCTAAACATACCCAGCTCCCTAAGCCACTCCACACAGAGCATGGTTTCCAGGCCTTTTGCCATTTTGGCTGCCCTCCTCTGGACACATTCCAGCTTGTCAATACCCTTCCTGAACTGTGATGCCCAGAACTGGACACAGTATTGCAGGTGGGGTCTGACCACAGCGGAATGGATTGGAACTGTTACTTCCCATGACCTTCTGGGTGGGGTGGGGATGAATTTGAAATGTCAAATGTTGTTGGATCCAAAGCAGCTGATTTTCTGATATGCTTTGCCTCTTGTACACTCTTAGAGAGCAGAATGACGTCACTGGTCCAATCTGAATTGTCGCCTTCTCCTCCTTCTCCTCCTTATGTACAGGTATGGGATTTATTTGCAAGGAAAAATGTCCCTTGGGTCTGTCCGAATGCTGTGCAAAGCTTGGGAAAAGTGACTCCCCAAGCTTATGGGTCCAAAATGGACACCCAGTCATAGTTTTTGGACACCCAGTGGTGACAAATGGACACAGAAAATTTAATCAGTGAGCTGTGTGATTCCTACCCCTGCGAGTTACTTCAAAATGAAAAAATAAAAATAATCCCCAAACATATACTATAGTCCCAGGTCAGTTGTGTTTCTTAACTGTTTTTATAAGTTTCGGAAGAGCTCCAGGGATTTTCTCTTCCTCTTACATTCTGGTGTGTTCTGCTGTGGGCAGAATAATAAAAATTGTGCATAAAATGTATTTGCAACTCAATATTGACTTTCTCCTCTTTTTTTTTTAATTACTTTCAACACGGTCTGAATGTCAAGACTGAATGTAGTGGAGAAGCTTCCACCAATGAACCTTTTGAATGGAAGAAGAGATACTCAGCCCCAATTTTTTAAAAAATGCCCTGCAACTCCCATAACCCCCAACTGGTACAGCCATGCTGTCTTATAGATTCTGGAAGCTATGGCATTTTTTTTAAAAAAGAGAACTTTTCCATACTCTGGTTATTCGGAAATTTGTGTGTCGTTGCATTGGCTTAACTGAGGCCATTTCCACACTACACTGTTATAGTGCTATTGTTCCACTGTCAATATCCTATGGAATCCTAGGGTTTGCAATTTGTGGACGGGCATTTAGAATTCTCAGCCAGAGAGCTCTTTGTCCTCCCTAAACTACAAAGCCCAGAATTCCACAGGATGTTGAAAGTGGAATTATACCACTATAACAGTGTAATGCAGAAATGGCTTGAGTTTGGAAAATGAACCCAGTTTGTTCTTTATGTGATGCTCTAAACATCATGTAACCTGGGTTATAGTTATCCCGCATTATTTGCCCATCTGGTCCAGTATTGTCCTCTTGGACCAGCAATAACTCTCTAAGTTCTCCAGCAGAGGAGGGTGTTTCTCCCCTCTGCTGATTGATCCTTTCAGTGAAAGACACCAAAGACTGAACTAAGCCCTCTCACTCTGGTACTCTGTGGAAGTGGCGAGCTCCATGTCAGAAGACCAGTGACTCTGCTGTGGGTTTTAATCCAAACTGTAAACTAAGGATAGACAGCTGTGGAGGGATCAGGGCCGTCTTAACTCTTCCACTGCCACCGTCCCACCCCCAGTCTGCACTCTGCTGGCTGGCTGACACTGTTCCCAAATGCCTCTATTATTGTAAGCGTTCTTCTCAAAATGGCAGCCAGAAATGATGCCATGTCACTTCCTGTTGCCATCTTGAGAAGGACCTTAATTAAAATAGAGGTCCTTGGGGAGGGTTTTTGTGTGGGGCTGGGGTGTTTTTGCAGGTCTTAGGAGCTTTCAGTGCAATTTTCAGTGAAAAACCTCCAAGAGCCACACCAATTTTTAAATTGGGACATTGAGAGGCTTTGATGGATGGATAGGGATTTGGTCAAAGATTCAGCACCTTGGATAGCTT
Organism: Iguana delicatissima; assembly: GCA_948472985.1. Classification (NCBI taxonomy): domain Eukaryota; kingdom Metazoa; phylum Chordata; class Lepidosauria; order Squamata; family Iguanidae; genus Iguana; species Iguana delicatissima. Next base: position 114,607 of record CAOKZL010001488.1, on the reverse strand, counting down.
CTTTAAAATTCAGACTAAAACCTGGAACAGATTTACGACCTCACTGACATGGAAGCCACTAGCCTCTCCTAGGTACTGGAAATTTTCAGAACTTGAAAAAGTTACTGAATCTAATTTCAAGACCTGTTAGATCATTCGGAACAGCATAAATCAATACACATGTAAGTTCCATTGATTTCACAGGTCTATTCTGTTTGCTGCTAAGACTTGGATTGAGGCCTAAGATTATGACTCCCAGAGCTCTGCCACTCAGACAGCTGTAGTCAAAAGATTAACTTTTCCAAGTCACAAGTCAGACCTTAGGAATAGGAATATACAAAAAACAGTTGCAGAACACTTCAGTTTTTTCCCTGACATTTCATCTCGGACCTCAGAACAGCAGTTCTTGAACAAAAAAACTTCAAAGGCTGGTTTGAAAGACAAAACAGAAGAACTGGAAAATATCCACAAACTCCAGTCTGTCAACAGTGTGTTGAACAGAGACAGTGGTTTCCTGGCACACTACACATATTGTAACACTAACACCCGAGCCTCATGAGGCCTCTCTTGCCAGTTTAATCACAATTCTTTTCTAGTTTCCAGCCAGCATCATACTACATTCCAATAACTCCTTGCGCCATTCATCTGCTTATCTACTCACTTTGGCTTTAGGCAGTGTCTTTTCTCCCAGCTTTGTCCCCCAACCACCATCCTTGAAATTGAACTTGTCACTTCATCACTGTACCCACAAATTTTGCATTTCTGTTACTATTCTTACACAAACACATTCACGAGCATAAACATCTGTCCATAGGCTCTTCTTTCCATGTATCTGATGAAGCAGACTTAAGTCTATGAAAGCTCATGCTACAAACGTCTTTCTCTCAATTAGTCTCAAAAGTGCTACAATATCCCTTTGCATACTTTTCTTAGTCCTGACTCTTAATACTGGTTTTCCAGAGTTTCAAGGGAAAATCAAAAGACTGTTTCTCTTACATCTGTTTTCAACACACCAAGGGCCTTTCCACACTACACTCTTATAGTGCTATTATTCCACTTTCAACATCCTATGGAATCCTGGGGTTTGTAATTTAGGGAGGGGCATTTGGAATTCTTAGCCAGAAAGTTCTTTTGCCTCAAAAAACTACAAACCCTAGAATTCCATTGGATGTTGAAAGTGGAATAATAGCACTATAACAGTATAGTGCAGAAAGGCCCCACGTCCTTCAGAAGCACGTAAGCGAAGGTACTCTCTATGCAACTTGTCAGCTGGCAATGGGAATCATGCAGCCCTCCAGCTGCTCTTGGACTGCAACTCCCAGAATTCCTCACCTTCAACTGTACTGGCCAGGGCTACTGGGAGGTGCAGTCCAACAATACCTGGTGTGCTGCAAGATTCCCATCCCTGCTGTAGACACATGTGCCTGGTGGCTCCAAGGTCAGTGGAGCAGTTAATCTGCTCTGTGTTTTAGTCTGAACTTGAAAGGAGTTGCCCAAGCTGTTGAATGTGGTGGCAACGAAGCAGCAGCTGCTAAGTTTAAGTCTGAACTTGAACAAAGGTATCTGTCATGCCCTGGATAACTCACAGTCCACAAATTCCACTCTGAGATAGACAGCAGTGTTTATTTGTAGTAAAGCAAGTAACACAGCACACTTCTTCCAAAGTTGCTGAGACTAAAGCATACGTGGCTTTCAAAGGTTTTATACCTTCACATACAAATTCAGGCACACACGGCTGTGATTGGAAAGGCTCATAAATTTAACATCATCCCGTTTCCTTAGATATTTTTCAGATTCGGGTTTGTTTGCCTGTATCGGGCGAAGACGTCATGGGATTGGCTGTGTCAGGCAAAGACCTCATATGATTGGCTGCCTAAGAAGATTCTGTGGAATCCTGGGGTTTGCTGTTTAGGGAGGGGACTTTAGAATTCTCAGCCAGAGAGCTCTTGGGCACATCTTGAATAGCCTGGTTGCTATGGAGACGAGGCCTAGCAGCAAGCAGGAAGGCAGTGAATTTCCTTCAGGAACGCAACCTCTGTATGTTAATAACTGAATACAGATTAGATTGGGGAATATGGGGAAAAGTTACAGGTACTGGACAAGACAGTTTGGGGAGTTATAGACACAGGATCTCAAATCTTTCTAACAAGTATTACCTATGAGAAAATAAAACCTGGGCAACGCCAGGTAAATACACTAGTGAGCAATAAAGCAATTAACCATTTGATACATTGGAATATACAAGCAATCTTCAAACAGATACATTGCTGCCATAAACAATTAGCATTTGATACTTTGTAGCACTCTGACGTTCCCTATACTGACAACCTGACATATTCTAATACACATCCAGCAGATACCTTATGACAGAAGTCACAGATCCTGACATCATTCTAATTATCAACTATTCTAGGGATAGTTTTTGGCACCTTGGAGAGCTCCTTTCAAATTTGGACTAAGGCCATTTCCGCATTATACTGTTATAGTGCTATTATTCCACTTTCAACCTCCTGTGGAATCCTGGGGTTTGCAGTTGAGGGGGGGCCTTTAGAATTCTCAACCAGAGAGCTCTTTGGCCTCAGGAAACTACAAACCCCAGAATTCCCACAGGAGATTGAAAGTGGAATAATAGCACTATAACAGTGTAGTGCGGAAATGGCCTAACTCCTAGAGCAGGCTCACTGAGCCACTGATATCTGCAGCATCATCTTCCTCTGTTACAGATACACCTTTCCTCCACTGCTTAAAGATACATGCCTTTCAGTTCAGTACCATCTGCACCGACTGATTGGCAGTTCTTTGGGGTCTCATACAAGGAGCCTTTTCCCATCTGTGCCTGGAGGTAGTCAAGACTTGAACTCAAGACACTGCCTGCAAAGCACAGATCTTCCACCAAGCTACTGCCCCATCCACCCCCCCTTTTTCCTTACCAAAGCCTTGTGCAGCATTTAAAATGCTGAAATACCTGCCTAGATCAGGGGTAGGAATCATGCTGCCTTCCAAATGTGTTGGAGTCCATCTCCCAGCTTCCTTAGCCAACATAGCCAATGGTAAGGAATGCTGGGAATCGCAATCTGGCAATATCTGGAGAGACATGTGATTCCTATCTGTGACAGACCTTTATTTCTCCTTAGATTGGTTTTGCAGTTCCAATCTAATAAGGTGCCAGACACTATCATGTAGTCCTTACTCCATCCTTTAAACACCTTTTGTGTGACAGGGCTAGCGTCCTAAGTGTTTTCTCTGAACCAAATTATTTATTTATGGTAGTGTGTTGTTTTTTCCTATCAGTGCCTTCGGATGATGCAGGCCGACTCAGTAGTTACAAAAACAAATAGTATCCTTTCTTGTAATAACATTAAAAATAAAATATTTTGTCAAGCTTCATTTAAAATACAGTGTTGTTACATTAAACAATTCAAACTTTTGACGGTCTGTGCCAATAACTCCCAGCCTTGGACGCCAGTTCTCTGTGTCTTTTCCTCAGCTGCTTAAACACAACTCAGCCACCCTCTCTGGCCGAGATCTCACTGAACTTGAAAAAGTTCAGTAACTTTTTCAAGTTCTGAAAATTTCAGAACTTGAAAAAGTTACTGAATCTAATTTCAAGACCTGTTAGATCCCCTTGGAGGCCCAATTCATAGAATCGTAGAATCGAAAGAGACCACAACAGCCGTCAAGTCCAACCCCCTGCCGTGCAGGAACACACATCAAAGCACTTCCGACAGATGGCCATCCAGCCTCTGTTTAAAAACCTCCAAAGAAGGAGACTCTATCACACTCCCAGGCAACATATTGCACTGTTGAATGGCTCTTACTAGCAGGAAGCTTTTCCTGATGTTTAGGTGAAATCTCTTTTCCTGTAATTTGAATCCATTGCTCCACGTCCTAGTCTCTGCAGCAGCAGAAAACAGGCTTGCTCCATCTTCCAGAGGACGTCCCTTCAAATATTTAAATATGCCTATCATGTCACCCCTAACCTTCTTTTCGTCAGGACAAACATATCTAGCTCCCTAAGCCGTTCCTCATAGGACATAGTTTCCAGATCCTTCACCATTTTGGTTGCCCTCCTCTGGACACGTTTCAATTTATCAATATCATTCTTGAATTGTGGTGCCCAGAATTGGACACAGTATTCCAGGTGAGGTCTAACCAAAACAGAATAGAGTGATATTATTATCTTGACACTATACCCCTATTGATGCTGCCCAGAATCGCATTGGCTTTTTTAGCTGACGCGTCACATTATTGACTCATGTTCAGCTTGTGGCCCATTAAGATTCCTAGATCCCTTTCACAGTCATAGATCCCTTTCACAATTGACACCAATACCACTGTAAAGACATAGATATCTATGAAACCATTTGGGCCTCACAGAATTATCTCAACTTCTATCCAAAGAGTTTTTCAACTATCTTTTAAACCTATTTTAACTTATTAATGTGTTCAAGATGCTTTTAGTCTATTTAAGTTACTGTTTTATCATATTTTAATCTGTTAGTTTTGATGTACATCACCCAGAGATCTTTTGAGATGAAGTGGAGATAGAGGAGATGATTGTGATGATGGAAGATTATGGTTGCTAGCTTTCTAAATAGTAATACAGGACATTTGAAATTCATGATACAATGCAAAGGAGTGGGACAGAGAAGAGAGAGGAGGCCCTGTCCTTAGTAGTGTTGCCAGATCTTAGGGCATAGATCTCAGCCTCCAGTTTTTGTGAATTGTGTCCAGGCGAGAGAAGCGAGTGTGAGTTCTCCAACTTTGGTATGCTCAGGCAAGAGAAGAGAGATGCATGCAAATTGCTGGTTCACTAACGCCATTTCCACACTACATTGTTATAGTGCTATTATATCACTTTCAACCTCCTGTGAAATTCTGGGGTTTGTAGTTTCCTGAGGCCAAAGAGCTCTTCGGCTGAGAATTCTAAAGGCCCTCCCTAAATTGCAAACCCCAGGATTTCATAGGAGGTCAAAAGTGGAATAATAGCACTATAACAGTGTAGGGCAGATGCGACCTTAGTAGAGCACCAGCTTCCTACAATTTCCTTTTTTAAAAAATGTTTTTATTAGCATGTATTTAGTATATAAAACACCGTACGGAGGATTACAAAGACATACAGTAAAGAAACAGACAGGCTAGCTCTACCTTCTAATCTAATAGTGTCTTGTCTATTCTAAAGTACTCAGACTAAATTAAACTAAAAAGGGGCCAAAAATACTCATAAATGACTTCTAAGTCACCAACTTTTGGCTCTAAGATAACCTACAAAGTATGTTTCTTCTTGAGTGTCTAAAATTATCACAGTACTGTCAAGTGCTTAATAACTGTAAACTTAACCCTTAAAACCAATAATTGACTTTCTCCCTACCAGCCTCGTAGATACACAATCAGTTCAACCCAATCATTTTTACATTGAACTAAAGATCCTTCTTTAATTAACATATCTAATTTATTGATTTCTGCCACACCCAGCATCTTCAACTACCAGTACTTTTGCGAAGGAATAACCACACTTTTCCATTTCTGCACATATAGCGCTCTTGCCACTGTGATCACGAAGTGAAAGATTCTTCCCAACTTCTTATCTGTCTGGTCATCAGTTCGACACAATAAATAAAAAGGTTCAGGTTTGAACTGAATCTTTACCATCTTCCTACAGTTTCTAAATTTTAATTAATTTATTACTGCAACTTGCAAACACTCTCTGGGGGTGGAGTTGGGGTGTCTATGGATTTACTCAGCTAGCGTCCTTTCAGTCTCCTGGTGCCAGGGCTTTGAAATCCATGATTTTGAGTTGGAAGATACCACAAAGCCATTGAGTCCAACCCCGCTTTGCCATGCAGGAATCCACCATCGAAGCATTCCCGACAGATGGCCATCCAGACTCTGATGCAACAACTGATTAAAATACAACAATAGATTGAGTATATAACACGAGTTAAAAAACATATCAGTTAAAAGACCATCTAAAGCCAATACATATTAAAAACTACTCATCAATTTAAGCTCCTAATGTTAACAGTTAAAAGAAATAAACATCTATTAATTGCAATTTTAACCAAAACCATCTCTCACTTTCTTTGTTCTATTATCTCTAATAATCTTTATCTCTACTTACATTTAATCCAGTCTGTTACTGCTTGCCGTGCTCTACCAAATTGTTGAGTAGAATTTTATTTTAACAAACTAGAAAGTTTTTCGATTCCCTTCATGTCCATGACTTTAATTTTTCCATTCTTCTATAGTTGGGCCATGTTTTTCTTTCCAGTGCTGGGCATAACATAATCCAGCTGCTGTTATTAAATATAGAAGTATCTTCGTATTCTTTTTTTTGTAACTGTTAAAATTAGTATGGGCATAGAGGATAAGAAAAGAAGATTATATAAAAAGAAGATATAATTAACAAATGGGAAAGAAGTTAAAATTTGGGGAAAATGCAAAAAAAAATGAAATCGAGGGTTGCAGGGAAGAATGTTGATTGTATCATTGTAGGAAAGATTAATGTTGAAAGAAGATAAATTTTATAATGGTGGAAATTTTTTAATAAAAATTTATTTATTTAGTTCATAATTTAAAAATCATCTGGATAGGCCTGCAAGAGGATGATCCCAGGTCATTCCAGTGCCAGAACCATAGACCCAACAGTATACTATTTGAATTAAAAAATACTAATTTTTTTAAAAAAATACTAGATCTAACAAACAGGGAAAATCTGTACAGAAATTCTTTTCAAGATGGTGCTCTCATTCTGAGATTCTTCCCCCTACCCCTTGCTCTGAGAACCAAAGAAGAGAGGCCAGGCCCTGAAACCTGGGAATCCTTACCAAGTGAGACATAGGACATGTACCTTGTAGGGAAAAAGCAAACTTAGCTGTCCTGTTATTTCTTTGGCTTGATACTGAGGGCGAATATGGAGGGAGGGTACCCAGTGAGGAGGGCAGAGTTTAGTTTACTGCCTTTTGCTTGGCCGCTGAGAGGTAAGGAAGGTTTGCTGAGAGCCATTTGTTCTTTTAGCAGATGGTGTCCTTCGAAGATGTGGCCGTCTGCTTCTCCAAGGCGGAATGGACCCTCTTGGATCCCTACCAAAGAGCCTTCTACAGGGAGGTCATGATGGAGAATTACGGGAATGTGGTCTCTTTGGGTAAGCGGACACTCTTTTCTTTATTCATGGGGTGGGGAGCTAGGAGTCCTTGAAGAATCATATGAATTATTTTCATTTAACAGTTTTATTCTGCCTTTTCACCAGTAACTTTGAGGTGACATAGATGGCTCTTCTCTGCCCTCTCCCCATTATCCCCACAGCAACCCTGTTAGGTAGGTCAGGCTGAGAGGAAGGGGAATGGAGGGACCGAAAAAACATTTGTCTCTCAGTTAAGCTGTATTTTGCTTTAACCTATCTTATAAGCCACTGTGAGTCCTGTACGGGGAGAAAGGCGGGATGGAAAAAGGTAGGTAGATAGATAGATAGATAGATAGATAGATAGATAGATAGATAGATAGATAGATAGATAGATAGATAGGCAGGCAGGCAGATCCTCACTGCCAAAACCACTGAATTATTCCTTTTCAGTGACATAGCCACCTTGCTTGAAGCAAAGCAAGACCAATGTCTAGTTGAAAAACTGCTTGGAAACCCAAAGGATGCCACCTAAAGTGATGGGGGAGAGAGACCAGATCATCCAGACAATGCAATAACTGAGTAGGTGCACCAAGCTTTGAACCTTCTTCACTCCCAATTCTGGTACCTGTAGTCCTTTTCTTGGGGGATAGATTTCAAGAAAGAACCATTCTGCTTTCAAATGCATGCTCGGCTACTGAGGAGCCCTTCATACTGCAGAATTCAAATGCCATTGGTGGATTTTAATTGCTGTGGCAACACTCTGTGGAACCCCAGAATTGTTTTAAATAAAAAAGGAAATTCAGAAGACAAAATAGGGAAAGAGAAATAGTCTTTTATATATTCTAGTTAAAAGATAAAAATAGCATATAGGTTCTTAATGTACAAAAGGTTAAAGGAGAACATGAGAAAGTTTGGCAAGTTAAAATACAAATACAAAATATATCAAAATATAGTACAATACCACAATGAAGCAGGATATGATACAAACTGCAACAACAGCAAATCAGGAAGTGAATGTTCACTAAGAGAATGCTACTCTTATAGAGCCTTTACAGCTGCTTCCGAAAACAGTAGCTGGTGAAGGTCATCTATAACACCAATAGACCAATTAACCCCATAATGACTAAAGTTGTAAGTCTTGTCAATTCCAACAAGAATTGGCAGTTTAGGGAGGGATGTTTAGCATTCTCAGCCAGAGAGCTCCTCTAATGCCTTGCCAAACTACAGATCCCAGGATTCCACAGGGCCCAGCCATGGCAGATAAAATAGCATCAGAGTGCTATAATTGTATAGTGTGAAAGAACCCCTGAGCTGTAGATCCTCCCCAGGACAGTTTATATATCCCCAGGGAGTTGCAGCAAGACTTTCTCATATCACTGAAGTAGGGAGTTGCACCACTCTGAATTTTAGTCTGAACTTTAGAGATGCTGTCAAAGGTGTTGAACCCTTCTCTCTATCCCATCACCCTCTCAGACTTATTTGGTGGGAACAAGAGAGAGGACCTTCTTGGTGGCTGCTCCTAGAATTTAGAACTCCCTCCGTAGAGAGGCCAGGATGGCCCCATTCTTACTCTCCTTCCGTCAGCAGGTCAAAACATTTTTGTGCCATCAAGTTTTTACAAACCGACTAGAGTTGGGCTTTTAATGCTATGCGATTGTGCTTTTATGGTTTGTGTATACTCTTTTGAGAGCCCGTGTGGTGTAGTGGTTTGAGCGTTGACTATGACCCAGCAGTAGTTGTTGTTGTATACCTTCAAGTCATTTTTGACTTATGGCAAACCTAAGGTGAACCTATCATGGGGCTGAGAGTGTGTGATGCACCCAAGGTCACCCAATGGCTTTCCATGGCTGAGCAGAGAATCGAACCCAGGTCTCCAGGGTCATAGAGAGCCAACATGGCATAGTGGTTTATGCATTGGACTGTGACCCTGGAGATCCAGGTTCAGTTCCCCACTCAGTCATGGAAACCCACTGGGAGACCTTGGGTGCATCACACACTATCAGCCCCAGAAAACCCCATAATAGGGTTGCCTTAGAGTCACCGTGAGTTGGACATGACTTGAAGACACACAACAACTTTTAATACATTTTAGTATTTTTAATGTGTAATGTTTTTAAATTCATAAATTGTTTGTTTTTTAAATCTTATATTTACGAATGCTTTGTATTGTTTTTATTTTCTATTGTTTTAATTATGTGGTTAGCCACCTTGAATCCCATTACTGGGAGACAGGCAGGATATAAATTAATCATTATTTTCATAGAATCATAGAATCATAGAGTCGGAAGACACCACAAGGGCCGTCGAGTCCAACCCCATTCTGCCACGCAGGAATATACCATCAAAGCATTCCCAGCAGATGGCTATTCAGCCTCTGTTTAAAAACCTCCAAAGAAGGTGACTCCATCACACTCCAAGGCAGCTTATTCCACTGTCAAGCTGATCTTACCATCAGGAACTTCTTCCTAATGTTTAGATGGAATCTCTTTTCCTGAAGTTTGAAGCCATTGCTCCATGTCCTAGTCTCTGGAGCAGCAGAAAACAGGCTTGTTCCATCCTCCATATGATATCCCTTCAAATATATAAACATAGCTAGATTCCATCTAAACATCTTAACCTTCTGTTTTCTAGGCTAAACATACCTAGCTCCCCAAGGGCATGGTGTCCAGGCCTTCTACCATTTTGGTTGCCCTCTTCTGGACGTGTTCCAGCTTGTCGATATCCTTCTTGAATTATGGTGCCCAGAACTGGATATGATATTCCACGTGGGGTCTGACCAAAGCAGAATAGAGTGGTACCATCACTTCCCTTTACCTAGACACTGTACTCCCATTGATGCAGCTTGGAACTGCATTGGCTTTTTTAGCTGCTGCATCACACTGCTGATTCATGGTTGGGTGCTACTAACTATCCCCACTCATCCAAGCTAAAACCCAGTGCGGACCTTCCCTAACATGGAGGCTACCAGCCACTTCTGTTCCCCATTTCCAGACTGCTCTTGCTGTGGATCTTTCCCTGCATAAGATTGTCAGCCTCTCCACTTTTGAGACAGAATGTGTGGTGCAATGTTGAAATGTGACCTCCCGAACTTGCTTTGCCCTTTCTGTGCACACAGAGAGGGCAATGATGATGCCAGTGGTCCAATCAAGATTGCCTCCCCTTCATCCAAGCAGGCAGACGAATGCAGTGGATCCTGCTCAGGTATGAGATTTCTGAGACAAAGACTAATTTCTGAGAGTGGCCTGATGGAATGCCAAAGCAGGTGGGGGCTTCTGGGTTAATGAGGCAGTGAGGTTGCTCCTGGTTTTAGTCTGAACTTTCAAGGAGCAAACCAAGGTGCAGGACTCCCATCCCCAAATAAAGCTCAACCTTATGGATATATCATTTAAAGTTTAGATTAAAACCCATCATGGATTTGCCACCCCTTGACATGGAAGCTCATCAACCACCACTAATTGTTCCAGTAAGATTTCCTCTGAAATTCTCTAAAAGAATTTTTTAAAATTAACATCATCGAACATCCCACCTGAGGAGGGAGTCTGGCCCCATGATTATCTGCACTAAAGATGGTAAAAGTATAGCTCTCCAGATGTGGCTGGACTTCAGTTCTCATCAGTCAAACCAGAGATATGGGATGATGGGAGGTGCAGTCCAAATGTCTCTCATCCTTGACCCCTACAAGTTGCACATACCCCTTATCCTATGTCAGCAAAGGACTGAGTCACACTATTGACCCATCTAGCTCAGAACTTCGGAAAAATTAGATTTTGGGTCTATAAGTCCCAGGATCTAGGGATCATGGGAGATTTAGTCCAAAAGCTAACTTTTCTCTTTCTGATCCAACTAGATGCTGCCTTGAAGGTGTGCATGCCTAGTATTTGATGTCTGACATCTGTGATTTTGTGATTAAGAGGTTTTTTGGAAAATATATGGATGATTATTTTGCAGTGGGTTATTTTATTGAATTTATTTTTAAAAAAATCCTTACTCTATTTGCCCCTGCCACAGAAAAAATAGGTTCTCCCTAGGAGTCTCTAGAAATCTCTAGCACGATTCTATGGTCTACTTCCACCAGAGGCAGATCATAGAGCAGTGGTTCTCAACCTGTGGGTCCCCAGATGTTTGTGGACTTCAGCTCCCAGAAGCCCTGAGCACTGACCATAGTGGCTGGGGCTTCTGGGAGCTGAAGTCCACAAACATCTGGGGACCCACAGGTTGAGAACCACTATCATAGAGTCATGTTGGAGGACCTAGAGATTTCGAAAGAGAACACTTCTCTAGGCATTGCTAGGTCCTCCAGGATGACTCTATGGCCATTTCTGCACTAGATGGTTATAGCGCTATGATTCCACTTTCAACATCCTATGGAATCCTGGGGTTTGCAGTTTTGGGAGGGGCCAGCCGGCCCCTCCCAAAACTGCAAACCCCAGGATTCCATAGGATGTTGAAAGTGGAATCATAGCGCTATAACCGTCTAGTGCGGGAATGGCCTATGACTCTGTGCTGGGAATTGACCGTAGAATCATGCTGGAGGACCTAGAGATTCCTAGAGAAATGTTCTGAGGTTTTAAAAAAAGTAGCATTTGTGATGTTTATTTTTATTTGCATTTCCCCCCCCTTTTGCAGGGGTCTTGTGGGGGTTCACGGTACACAACAATCCACTTAAGTAGGTACAGAGACTATTCCCAGCAGGGAAGGCAGACTTTAATGTCACATCTGTGGCTTTGCTAACTGAGTGGGTTTCTGAGGGACTGGGCACTGACTGGGGGCTTGTTGTCGTAGCGGAAGCCAGTGCATTTTGAAGATGTCGCTGTGTATTTCACCGAAGCTGAATGGGCCCTCCTGGATCAAGACCAAAGAATCTTCTATAGGGAAGTCATGCTGGAGAATTACAGGAATGTGGCCTCTGTAGGTAAAGAGATTTTTTTTCTACATTTGGGTGATGAACTGTGCGAGTTGAAAGCGGTGGTGTATCTAGGGGCAACAGTGCCTAGGGCAAGCGTGGAAGTTGCACCCTTAGGTGCTGCTTCTCCCGCCACCGCCGCCTTGGGCTGAGGGACGCTGGCGAGGGCAGCGATGATGGCGGCGAGCCAGGCCCAGGTTGAAAGGCTTCTGCTGCTGCTGCCATCCCCCCCAGACCGAGCGAGAACGATCCTGGCAGAGATGGCAGCAGGCCAGGCCTGGGTGGGTTGTTGCCACCCCCACACCGGGCTAAGGAAGACGGCAGCAGGGGTGGCAGCAAGCCAGGCCCAGGCGGAAGCAATCATAGTGTCGTGTCAGTGGGATGGTGCCCTTTGGGTTCTAGACTTTAACTTTAATGGAGCTCTCCACGTGGCTGGTCCTGTTGGAAGGGGCAGGGCCAGCATGGTGTAGTGGTTTGAGCCTTGGACTATGACTCTGGGGTCAAGTCCCTTCTTAGCCATGGAAACGCACTGGATGGCTGTGGGCAAGTTACTTTCTCTCAGCCTTAGAGGAGGGCAAAGGCAAACCCCCTCTGAACAAATCTTGCTAAGAAAACCCCGTGATAGGTTTGCCTTAGGGTTTCTATAACAACTTGAAAACAACAAAGGGTTCACAACCTTAGGTTATGCCTGTAATGTTCAGACTGAAACCCAGATCGGTTAGCCTGAGTTAACCAAGATGCTAAATCCTCTCCCCCTGGACAGCTCTGTGACGAAGTCTGAGGGGGCGTCGCTAGCAGAGCAGCCTAGAACAGAGGGTGATTTAATCCGATTGGCTCTCTGACTGAGAAGACTCAGCCTAGCCAGAGGGAGGGGCTGAGTGGGGGACGACAGCAGATAGTGTGTGTGTGTATACACACACACACACATACACATACACATACTGGGAATGTGAGTTAGATTAGTCTTCCTTCAGTGAGAGTTATTGGGAAAACTCTTAAGTCAGAGCATCCAGTTAACCAAGGGGGTTTTCTGGGAGGAAGGTTAGCTTCTCAGAGGCCTGGTGCGGGTCAGAGAAGTAACCAACCTACCTCTGAAAGCGTCAGAGAGTGGAACCCTGAGGGGGAAAACAGACCTTTGAGCTGAGAGAGCCAAAGGGGTGTGTGAGGGAAAGCTCTGTTGGGAAAACACTGAAGTGTTTGAGGAAAATAGTTAGAGATATGTGAGAAGGTGTTATTTTGTTTAAATCTTTCAAATCTTCAGTACCCTTTCCCTTGTAAGTTCTTTTAATAAAGATTTTATTCTATTTTTCTAATAAGAGCAGCCTTAATATAGTGTTTTCTTCAGTTTAAATTCAACAACATGGTACCACAGGTTATCTGTTCCTTTTGGAGTAATCATTAATCAGCTTTGCCTCTTTATCCACAAAGGTTGTGGGTTTTAGGGAAAGCAGGTGTGTGAAGAAGAGTGGAGAGTGAGCCAAGGTGTATTAATAATACTAGAGTATTTTCCTGGCATTGCCCAGGATTTTATTTTCTGATAAGTAATACTTGTTAGAAATACGTTAGGAATTACTTCACCTTACCTTAGGAATTAGATGCGGTTGAAATACACAGATTTAATACTTTGTGTCTGTAATTCCCCAAACTGCCTTGTTACATTATCTGTAACTTTTCCCCATAGTCCCCAATCCAATCTCTGTTCAAGAGTTGTTAACATACAGAGGTTGGGTTCCTGAGGGGATACATTGTCCTCCTTCTTGCTGTTAGGCCTCGTCTCTACTCTTAACTGGCCTATTCCAGTACCTGTAACTTATCCCCATATTCCCCAATCCAGTCTGTATTCAAAGTTGTTAACTTAGCAGAGGTTTGGTTTCTGAGGGAATACAGTGCCCTTCTTCTTGCTGCTGGGCCTCGTCTCCATAACAACTGGCCTGAGGCCCAAGAGCTCTCCAGCTGAGTATTCTAAAGGTCCCTCTCTGAACTATCAACCCCAGGATTCCATTGAATCTTCACAGCCAGCCAATCGTATGAAGTCTGCACCTGCCTGACACAGACAAACTCACAAACTTTGACTTTTATATGTTAGATTAAAAGAGATGCTGCTTCTCCAGTGAGGGAGAAAGAAAGTAGGCCTGGTTTGTCTGTACCCTGGGCCAGCCCAAGCAAGCCTTCCTCAGTTTTACTTTAGTTTCCACTTGCCCACAACACACACCCTATCAGTGATAAAGTGGTGTCATAACAGCAACAAGCTCTTTTCAAGTTCAGACTAAATCCCAAAGTGGATCCAGCAACCACACTAACACAGAAGACACCACCTACCACTGTCTTCCAGTAAATGTATGTCAGGAGCCACTGTAGGGTAGGGGTTTGAACAGTGGACTGCAACCCCAGAGACCAGGGTTCGATTCCCTGGTCGACCATCAAAACCCACTGGGTGACTTTGGCCACACACTCTCAGTCCCAGAAAGCCCCTGTGATAGGGTGGCCACAAGTCAGACATGACTTGAAGGCACACAACGACAAAGCAGTTTGTGCTACTAGACTGCATTCTTCCTGATTTTTCCTTGTTCTCTCCTCTTTGCCATGTGGAAATCACCAGTCCTGGAGTCTGCAATCATCTCCCAGACAGAGCAAGAGGAAGACCTGTGGAAGCCCCACCTTCAAGGCTCAGATGGCCTCTCAGGTAAATTGACCAGGATGTTACAAAGTCTCTGCAAGTGGCCTAGGCTTGGTAGGAGAAAGACATGAGACTGCACTCTCAAATACAGTGTGCTCACCTTTTCCTTCCCCCAAGAGCCCAGAGCAGCCAGATCTTCATGATCTGAATTGCCTCTCCCTGACTTTCATAGAATCATAGGCCATTTCTGCACTACACTGTTATAGCGCTATTATTCCACTTTCCACATCCTGTGGAATTCTGGGCTTCGTAGTTTCCTGAGGCCAGAGAGCTCTCTGGCTGAGAATTCTAAAGGCCCCTCCCTAAACTGCAAACCCCAGGATTCCATAGGAGGGTGAAAGTGGAATAATAGCACTATAACATTGTAGTGTGGAAATGGCCATAAAGTTTGAAGGGACTGTAAGAGTTGTCCAGTCTCCTTCCCTCACCAACAGTAAGCAACAGAACCCCTGCTCTTCAGGCTGGATGGTGGGAGGTTTTGGGAGAGCGCAAAGACAAGATAATAGTTGGCTGGTGTCTGTCTAAAAGGGGACCCACATATAAGTCATTTATATGATTTATCTATGTGATTTATCAGAATAATGACAGCTGCAGTGCCTGGCTACAGGATCTCACCTGGGACCTGACAGATAGAGGTTGTAGGCTTCTGGATCAAACTTTGAGGCTGGTTAATTTAACCCGATGGATTGATTGCTTTATATCCTGCTTTGTATCCTGCTTTTCTGCCCAAACTGGAGCCATTTCTGCCCTACGCTGTTATAGTGTTATTATTCCACTTTCAACATACTGTGAAATTCTGGGATTTCCTGTTTGTTTTTTTAAAACTCTTTTGAGCCTTAAACAGCCCAGGAAATGCAAAAAGAAAGAAAAAGGAAAAAATAATGGGGAGGAAAAACCATGGTATAAATGTCTCCCAAACTATAGAGGGCATTAGGAACATTTAGGAGCAAGTTTTTTGGGGGGTTTTTGGGCCATTGGTATGATGTAAAGTTCAATCCATTAAGATCTCCGGGGGGGCAACGCTGCCCCGTAACTCCTGACAGTTGTCCTCCCCAAACTAGTCTAACATGGCTACCACCTTGGAATAAAATAGTACTGGCTGTGTGTTAGTGAGATCTGATATAATAAGAGTTCCACTTCTTGTATAATTTCTAGCCTGGCTGTCATAAAGTTCTGGGTTCCTGCTGTGTCAGATTTAAGAGCCAATTCTGTTTTATTTGTGTTTCTACCAATAGGAAATCCCAGGAAAACACACATTTGCCCAGAGTGTGGCCGGTGCTTTGTCCTTAAATTGGCTCTTGCCAGACATCAAAAAATCCATACAAGAGAGAAGCCGCAGGACATCTCAGAAGTTGGAGAATACCTCGGTCAATGTTTGGAACTTGTGAACCATCAGACCACTCCCAGGGAAGAAACGCCTTATCAATGTTCAAAGTGCGGGGAGTTATTTGCTGATCAAATTGGCCTTTTGACCCACCAAAAGGCCCACGCCGGGAAGAATCCATATGAATGTTGGGAATGTGGGAAATGTTTTGCCAAAAACTCACAGCTTCAGGTACACTGGAAAGTTCACGTGGGAGTCAAGCCCTTTAAATGCTTAGAGTGCGGGAAACATTTTGCTCTGCAGTCATCATTCGTGTGCCATCAGAGAGTTCATAAGAAAGAAAAGCCTCATAAGTGCTTGGAGTGTGGGAAATGTTTTCTCCACAGAACAAAACTTCTGCGACATCAGAGAATCCACACAGGAGAAAGACCTTATGAATGCTTCAAGTGTGGAAAACGTTTTTCTGAGAAATCAATTCTGTTAAGGCATCAGGCAATTCACAATACAGAGAGACCCCATAAATGTATGGAATGTGGAAAATGTTTTGCTTTACCATCACAGCTTGCAATTCACCAGAAGATCCATGCACAGAAAAGCTCCTACAAATGCACGGAATGTGGGCGATGCTTTTCCCAAAAGCAACACCTTCAGAGACACCGAAAAGTCCACACAGGAGAAAAACCATACAAATGCTTGGAATGTGGGAAATGTTTTTCTGAGAAATCACATGTTACTATCCACCAGCGAACCCATACAGGAGAAAGACCCTACAAATGTGCAGAATGTGGGAAATGTTTTCCCCAAAATTCACATCTTCGTATACATGTGAGAGTCCATGCTGTAGAGAAGCCCTACAAATGCTTGGAGTGTGGCAAATGTTTTCTCAAGAAACCCTATCTTAACAGACATCAGAAAGTCCACACAGGAGAGAAGGCACATAAGTGCTTGGAGTGTGGGAAATACTTTTCACAGATAGCAAACCTTCACAAACACCAGAGAATCCACACAAGAAAGAAAATATATCAGTGCTGGGAGTGCGGGGAATGTTTTGGTCACCAGTCAGCTGTTGTAACACACCAAAGTGTTCATGCCGGAGTGAGGATGTACAAATGCACAGAGTGTGGGAAATGTTTTGTAGAGAAATCAAACCTTGAAAAACATCAGAAAGTGCACGTAGAAGAGAAAGCATATGAAGGCTTGGATGGTGAGACACTGTTTGCTCAGCAGTCAGACCTTGGGGGCTACCAAACAAGAAGCACAAAAAAGAGACCACATGTATGCTTAGAGTGTGGGAAATGTTTTCCCCGGAAACAGAACCTTGAGGTGCACCAGAGTATCCACACAGGAGAAAAACCTCATAAATGCTTGGAATGTGGCAAATGTTTTTCTCATACATCACAGCTTCGTAAACACCGGGGAGTCCACACAGGAGAGAAACGCCATAAATGCTCGGAATGTGGCAAATGTTTTCGTGAGAAATCCTACCTTCATATACACCAGAGACTCCACACAGGAGAAAAACCTCATAAATGCTTGGAATGTGGCAAATGTTTTCGGGATAAATCATATCTTCGTGTACATCAGAGACGCCACACAGGAGAGAAACCCCATAGGTGCCTAGAGTGCGGAAAGTCTTTTCTTTTGAAATCTAGCCTTGATGAACATTGGAAGATCCACACAGGAGAGGAACCCAGCAAATGTTTGGAGTGTGGAAAGACTTTTTCCAAGAAATCGCTGCTTCGTCGACACCAGACAGTCCACACAGGAGAGAAACCCCATCAGTGTTTGGAGTGTGGCAAATGTTTCCGTGAGAAATCATATCTTCATATACACCAGAGAGTCCACACAGGAGAAAAACCACATCAGTGTTTGGAATGCGGGAAATCTTTTTTCATGAAATCATACCTCCATGTACATCAGAGGGTCCACACAGGAGAGAAACCCTATCAGTGCTTGGAGTGTGGCAAATGTTTTTCCCAAAAATCAAGCCTTGTGACCCACCAAAGAGTCCACCTGAAGAAAGACCCAATAAATGCTTGGAGTGTGGGCAGTTTGTTTCCACAGAATCAAGCCTTGATAGGCATTGAAGAGTCCGCTGAGGAGAAGAACCAAGCTGATGGTTGGTGTGTAGAAAATGTTTCCTCCAGCAACTACTGCTTTGTAGATACCAGCTTTGCAGATACCAGCAAATCCACACATGAGAGGAACCCTGTGAATGCTTGGAGTGTAGCAAATATTTTCTTTGGAAGCCATAGTTTTGTGTATAACGTAGAGTCAACGCAAAAAAAATCTCCATGAATGCTTGGAATGTGAAAAATTCTTGACAAGCATTGAAGACGCCACACAAGAGAAAAACTCTGTTTTACTTATTTGTATCCCACATTTCCACCCAAAGAAAGGTGCTCAAGGTGGCAGTGTGGGACATGTTTTTCTCTGAAATGTCGGCATTCTAGACACCAGAGACTCTACACAGGAAAGAATCTATTTACATGCTCAGAGTGTGGCAGATGCTTTTGCCAAAAATCAAGCTTTATTCATATTTGAGAATCCAAACAAAGCAGAGCCCTGTCCATACTTGGAGTGTGGGAAATGTTTTATTTCAAAATCAAGCCTTAATAAACATTGGAGAGGAAGCCACAGCTCTATATAAGCTGGTGGTTTTATGCCCTTTTATGTTGTTGGCACATTTATAATCTGCCCTGGGACTGTTAAGATGAAAGGCAGGTTAATACACTGGAAACCAACCAACCAACCAAATGGCTTTCCCTCAGAAATCAGTTTCCTAAATGCCATAGAGTTTGCAGATGAGAGAAAACCATGGTTTAAACTCTGAATCACCAGATATTCTTCACAAGAGGAAGACTTCCACAAATGCTTGGAATGTCAGGATTCCAGCCTCCCACTGAGTACAAATACTTTGCAGTCTATGGAATATGGATGGGTTATTTTCCAGAGAAAGCTCCTATGTTTTCATGTACCAGACAGCTCACACTGGCAGGATGTTATCAAATTTGCATAGTCTTTTCCTATCTCAAAGTTTGTATAACAGCTATCCCAAGAAGGTTGCATCCCTTTGGGTGAGAAGATATAGTGTAAATTGGATGGGGTGAATGCGTGATCCGATTTTTCTTGTTCGTAAGACTTGAATTATATGACAAGGGCCAGACTCAAGACATGAAAGGTGAGTGGACTCCATTCATGTCTAAAGTGGGCAATGATGAGTAGCAGAAGCTGTAGCTTATGGGCAGAAAATGTATGCCATTTCTGCACTACACTGTTATAACGCTATTATTCCACTTTCAACCTCCTGTGGAATTCTGGGCTTTGTAGTTTACTGAGGCCAAAGAGCTCTCAGAAGAGAAGGTTAAGAGGGGACATGATAACTATGTTTAAATATTTGAAGGGATGCCATGTAGAGGAAGGAGAGGGCTTGTTTTCTGCTGCTCCAGAGACCAGGACAAGGAGCAATAGATTCAAGCTGCAGGAAAGGGGATTCCACCTGAACCTCAGGAAGAACTTCCTGACAGGGCTGTCCGGCAGTGGAATATGCTGCCTTGGAGTGTAGTGGAGTCTCCTTCCTTGGAGGTTTTTAAGCAGAGGCTAGATGGCCATCTGTCGGGAATGCTTTGAGGGTGTTCCTGCATAGCAGGGGGTTGGACTGGATGGTCCGTGTGGTCTCTTCCAACTCTACATTTCTATGATTCTATGATTCTATGAGAATGCTAAAGGCCCCTCCCTAAACTGCAAATCCCAGGATTTCATGGGATGTTGAAAGTGGAATAATAGCACGATAACAGTGTAGGGTGGAAATGGCCTTGCTTGCGTGCTAGAAAGTTTCAGGTTCAATCCCTGATGTCTCCACATACATTGGGGGAAGACCACATGCCTGAGGTTGAAGATGGACTGCCAGTTCGCTTAGACCAGGGGTGCGCTGGAAAATTTCACTGATGGATTATTTTGCTCCTCTGGAATTCCGGAGGAATCACAGC
The DNA here is from genome assembly GCA_948472985.1 of Iguana delicatissima. Classification (NCBI taxonomy): domain Eukaryota; kingdom Metazoa; phylum Chordata; class Lepidosauria; order Squamata; family Iguanidae; genus Iguana; species Iguana delicatissima. Next base: position 94,612 of record CAOKZL010001488.1, on the reverse strand, counting down.
CACCATTTTAGTATCTAGAAATGATATCGGGTCATCTTTCTAGATGTTTTTGAGGAATTTAGTGTGGCCAGTTCAAGATTGTCCCAGACCCTTGAGTTTCTCAGGGCCAAAACCTGAGACTTAGCAATGCTCCCTGCTGATGTCATGTAGGCCATTTCCGTACTACACTGTTATAGTGCTATTATCCCACTTTCAACAACTTGTGGAATTTTGAGATTTGTAGTTTACTGAGGCCCAAGAGCTCTCTGGCTGAGAATTCTAAATGCTGCTCCCTAAACTGCAAACCCCAGGATTCCATAGGATGTTGAATGTGGAACATGGAATAATAGCACTGTAACAGTGTGAGTCGGAAATGGCCTTAGTGTCGTGCATTATGTACTAACCCCAGTTGCTCACAGCTTGTCATTCAAACACAAAGAATGTATTTTCCTGCTTGGAAATTAAAGAGAGAAATCTTAGCTAAAGGGGCTTGCTCTCCTAGATGAACTGAAGAATTGCTCACAGCCCTTTTTCTCTTTGCTGAAGCTGAGCTCCATCCCCCAGTAACTGGACAATTTGGACTTCATCTCCCATGAGATCATTCCCCACGCCTCATGCAAACTGGGCCAAGGGCCAAGCCCAAGGCTGAGGACTCAGGCCAAGCCCAAAGGAGTCCCAGTTTGGGGTGGGGACTCAGGGCTTTCTGTGTTTTGAAGCACCCCAACGGTGTACAAGTGAGAGGTGGATGAATCCTTCTCTCATAGCTGGCTTTACTGCTGCGCAGCTCCTCACCCCAGCTGCTTATCTCTGAATTGACTTTACTGCTCAAGTCATGGCATCTGACTGGAACAGAAAGAGTAGGGAGTCAGTAAATATAGGATCGTTCAGCAGGCTCTGTACTTTAACTGGCCCAGAGACCTCCAGCTTGAGAGGTAAGGCAGACCCCATATGAATACTTGGCTGGACCAGGCCAACTGATGCAAAGGGCAAAGTTCCCCATCATGAGCCAAAAAGAGAGACAGATGGTTTTCTCATATTTGTTCAACACTGGTAATGGGACAGCGGTTCAGTTTAAGGCAGTGGTTCTCAACCTTTGGCCCTTCAGATGCCTTGTACTTCAACTCCCAGAAGCTTCCACCACTATGGCGTTCTGGATGTTGAAGTTTCAAATACCTGGAAGGCCAAAGGTTGAGAATTGCTGGATGACGGGGTGAAGAGAGGGGACATGGCCTCGGCACTCAGGCGGAAGGGTTGAGTGTGGCTCTGGCCTCTCTTGCCAGCTGTGGTTGCCTTGCTCTGACTAATGGTAGGGCTTTCTGTGTTTTGAAGCACCCCAACGGTGCTGATACTCCCTGTCACATGTGAATTGGGTCTGAATGTCTAGATCAGGCCTAAAGGAACATGAGACAATACAATACAGTGCACTCCCTTCTGGTGTGACCTCTGTGTGTATGAACATGAGGTCGCGCAAAGCGTTGCATCCCGTTATAGTCAATAGATGCGTCCATCACACATGCCTTGCCTCCACTGACTTAAACAGGACGTGATGCTCACATTTTTTGTTTTACACAGGGATTCCTGGAACAGAACCTCCACATATATGGTGGGCACACTGTATTGGCTTCCTACCTCAGGAGGGCATCCCGACCACCACAACAAAAACAACAAACTTGAAAGGCAGGTGTGGCATCCTGGAGAGCCACTCCTATCAGTCTCTGAACTGTTTGGGGGAAGGTTTGCCAAGCAGAACTGAGTCTGCTGCAAGTCAGGAGAAGACAGTTTCTTGCCATTGGTCTTTTATTAGTCAGACGAACAGACTATCTCTGGAAGGAGGTCCTTCGTTGTCTTCAGGATCACAGATCGCATGCATCTGAGAATCGGCCATTTGTGGGCCCTATGTAGGTAGGCCACTGTGAGGAACAGGATGTTGGATGGCTCTCGTCTGAGGGGGCTCTCTTTTGCATATTCAATCTAAACAGCAGCAGTTGTTGGCTTCCGTGTCAGTGGGATGGTGGTGAATCCACTTGGGGTCTTCATCCAAACTGTTAAGGATGAAAAGATGTCCCATACTGGAAGGAAGGCAGGAGATGATAAATACAGTCAGGCTTGATTGTCACCGATTTGATTATTTGTGAATTTCTCCAACCCCTGACCCGTCACATCAGGGTCTTCTTTTCCAGGGGAACCTTCCCTCTTAATGGCTTCAATCAGGCCACGCAGCCCTTTTAAAAACCTGCCTCCAGTCCCCCTTCTTCTTCACCAGCCACTGCCTGGCCAGCTAAGGACAGCTCACAGCCTAATTTCTCAGCATCACAAAACCTTTCCTGATACCGTTTCCCACACCTAAGGAAAGAGATGGGTGAGAAAGAGGAAATATAGGGCCACAATGCCAACCCACCCCCTTTCTCTGGCCTGGTTTGGACCCTGGAGGTCAATTCCCCCCACCATGCCTCAGCCCCCTTGCCGCACAAACAAATGTTGATATTTGCGATTTTTCCACTTTTGCAGGACTACTGCACCCCTAACCCTAGTGAATATGGAAGAGCAACTTGAATTATTCATGGCCCTGAAATCTGTCCCTCAAATTGGCCCTGCCCCTTGGAGAATTCATTTAAAGTTCTGACTAAAACCCAAGACAGATTCACCACCCCATCCACATGGGAGCCACCAACTGCCCCCGAGTCCAAAGGGAGTTCCCAAAGATTTACTTTAAGAATAGTCTGAAACTTTTAGTACATCAAAATGGAGCGGTGACAAGAGGCATGGCTAAAAGTTATTCCTCCTTTGAAACGTGGTTTCTGTTGGTCTTCTTTGGCAGCAAAGGGACTGTTGGGGATTCCTTCTCTGCTTTACACTTTTGGAAAGATGCTTAAAAAAGTCTGGGGGAGAGCTGTGTGGGGTGGAGCCCTGAACCAAGATGCAAGCCCTCCAGCTTCTAGTTGCCACTGAGCCACTAAACTCCCTTCCTCTGCGAGACCTCAAATCTCTTTCTCTCTCTCTCATCCTGACCTACCTCACAGGGTTGTTATGTTGACAAAGTGAGGAAGACGAGAGAAGCAGAATGAACTCATTAAACGAACTAGTAACCATTTGACTAGCTAGTAACTGTGTTGTAATCTGCTTTTTTAGCTCTTTGGGGCTTGTGGGGGGGAAGCCAGTGTTAACCTGAGTGGGCCTCCACTCACACACAGAAGTTTTTCCATTGCCCCAAATCTACTCCAGAGAGTCCCCCAACTCTGTGGGGCAGATCTGGGGAGAAAGCCCATTTCTGTGCTAGCCTGTTATAGTGCTATTATTCCACTTTCAACATCCTATGGAATCCTGGGGTTTGCAAACGGCAAACCCCAGGATTCCATAGGATGTTGAAAGTGGAATAATAGCACTATAACAGGCTAGCGCAGAAATGGCCAGAGAAGGGGGATCTTCTGCGGGGAGGGAGAATTTACCCCAACCCCTGTTAGTGCCTGTTCTGCTGAGGGTAGGAGACCCTCGCCTACAACCCACCAACTGTATCGCTGTTTGTTCTGTCCTACCCTCCATTTATTTTTCCTCACTGTTTTGTGGTGTTCCAGTGTATGTAGTGGTGCTTCAATAAAGTGAAATGAATTTTTAAAAATGGAATCAGCAGGGGGAAGGAAGCTAATTTCAAAATACCAAGCTTTGATGCCTTTTTAGTGTGTTATGTCACTGTGTTTATGTTTTTTTTTTTTAATGTAAACTATGTGGGGAGCGTGGCTGACGGGTAATGTTTAAAATGCCCTGTAATAAATATTTGGTGAGCAAAAAGACTCCTTTGTTGCCGCTGCCTCTTTTTCTTTTTTTCTTCTTTTAACCTTGGTTGGGTTCGGTGCTTGGGAAAAGTTCCTTTTTTGGATGCTAACTCCTAGAGATTCCCGGGCAGAGGGCTGGTGGCCCTACATAGCCTGGCAACTGTAGCCCCAAAAAGTAACTGTTGTGAGTTCTGGTTGAGTTGTGACCTATTGCTACCCTGTTTGTAGAAACACTGAGATGACAGAGCTAGATCTGTTAGGGGGAGGAAGGGAGAGATAGGGTATCCAGGAGCCCATTCACACTACAGAAATTATAACACTATGATTCCTCTTTAACTGCCATGGTAACATCCTAGGATTTGCAGTTTAGGGAGGTGTATTTAGAATTCTCTGCTAGAACTCTCCAGTGTCTCCTGAACTGGCAATCCCAGGATTCTCCAGAATAGAACCATGGTAGTTAAAGCGGAATCATAGTGCTATAAATTGTGTAGCGTGAATGAGACGTAAGCTATCAGAAAAGAGAAAGGGGAGGATACTTTTCATTCCTCCTCCCATATGTGTTGCAAGCATTGGGGTTGGGGGGGTCACCAAATCAAACAGAACAGGGAGAAGGTGAAGAGTAGGAAATGTGTTTCATAGGATAAGAGGCCAGTTTATTGAACTACAGTTCCCAGAATCTCCTGGCCAATCAGCATCATTCCTTGGGATGGAGGATTTTGGGAGTTGTAGTCCAACAAAATAAAAAAAAACCTCTGGATTCCTGTGCCCTTTGTACTTCTGTAGAGACGGAATATGTCATGCGCTGGATGTGTTGCTCCCAAAAACTTTGCTCAGCATTTCAAATAGAAGCATTTATTTGGAAAAGTAAGCAACACAGCAACATTTCCCCAAACAGTGCTGAGACTACAAAATCAGAATTCGTTACAAGTTGTATGCCTTGCCATACACATTTTAGCATGCGCGTCAATGACTAGCATATATACCCGGCACTGCCCGGGATTTTATTTTCTCATAGATAACACTTGTTAGAAAGATTTGAGATCCTGTGTCCCAAACTGTCTTGTCCAGTATCTGTAACTTTTCCCCATATTCCCCAATCCAATCTGTATTCAGAGTTATTAACATACAGAGGTTGGGTTCCTGAGGGAATGCACTGGCCTCCTCCTTGCTGCTAGACCTCATCTCCATAACAACCGGTTGATTCAAGATAGACACAGTTGACTGAGGCCCAAGAGCTCTCTGGCTGAGAATTCTAAAGGCCCTTCTCTGAACTGCAAATCCCAGGATTCCACCGAATCTTCTTAGGCAGCCAATCATATGAGGTCTTCGCCTGACACGGACAAACAAAATCTGACTTTTATATATTAGATATCTATGACTCTATGATATCAAATACTGGTTAAAGTCTTACATGTCAAGTCACCCACCAGCAAAGGCACTTCCTCAGGCTATTTGCATACTGTTCATCATGGACTGAGACCAAGCCCCAACTTTCTCCTTATCTATGCGTTCTCATAAGACCTTCTTATTATTTCATTGTTTCCTGGCTTTTGATCTTCCTTTCCTTCTGCCCACTACAAGGTGACATTGAGCACATACTATCACATATATTGGTGCATATCTATGACAGGAGCAATGCATCCTGATAGAATATTAGCAGCTGCAGCTTTTTCCATTCCATTTCCTTCTTCCATTCCCTCGTCCTCTGAAAACTGATATCTAATAGCGCTTGGATATCAATTCAACTGCCATGATTCCATCCTGGGATTTATAGTTTGGTGCGGTGCTTAGAGATCTCTGGAAGAGAATTTTAAAAGCACACAAACCCTAAGATAATTGAATTGATAAGTTGTTTGGCAAAGAAGCTCTTTTTTACAAAATGTTTTGACACTCATGCAGCCCCCCTTTCCTCCTCATCCTCTGTCTAGCTAGAAGCAGTAATATATTTAAGTCTTTTACTCCAGGCCTCAAGTCTCTACCTTCAAGTCCTTGAAGATACTTTCAAGTCAAGTCTCAAGTCCGGGAGCCACTTTTTATACCCCAATTTATATTCCAAAATTTCTGGACAGAGTCCAATAAAGTCAGTTTTAACAATTTAAGCAGAGTTGGCCCTCCACATTTCCAATTTTGCCATCTGCAGCTTTGGAAGTGGGGAATAGGATCCTTCTTACTCCCCATTTCCAAAGCTGGAGGGTTTTTCAGAAGTGGGGAATAGGATCCTTCTTACTCCCCATTAATGAAGCTTCAAAAGCGTTAGAAGGAAGGATCCTTCCTCCTCAAGCCTGTTGCCTAACACATTTGTTGTTCCCCTCTGAGAAATGCACAATGCACTCTGGGCGGGGGTGAGTCTTGTCTTCTGCTCTTAGGAAAAAATTTAGAAAGCTCCTCTCCGATATCCAGTGAGGACAGGCTGCTGAGCAGACCTCAAGCCCACCTCAAGCCCATTGCCTAGCCCGTTTGCTGTTCCCTTCTGAGAAATATGCCCACACTTTGGGCTTGAGACAGACTGTCATGCGAGCAGGAGGCAAAAAGGAATGGAAGCGTTGTTCAAAGTCATAAGGTTTCTGGATGAATGTGTCCTGAACCAAGGGCAGCAAGTCAGTCACTAAAAATACACACACCTCTAGTTGAATCAGTGCATCATTTATTGCCAAGTCAAGTCACTGAAGTGACTTAAGTCCGACTTGAGTCCAAGTCAGTCTACTCAAGTCTACATCACTGGCTAGAGGTGGGTTTTGTTTGGTTTTGTTTTTTTTTGAGCATTAACTCTGGAAGGATGGTGAAAGGGGGCTGCAGATACACAGGCTCTGAGTGTATGTTGTAGCATTTTCTGTCTGCAGTAAATAATGCAAGGCTTGAGCTGGAGAAGAAAGGGATTCTGCTGCAGCTGATCTTACTGTAGCTGTGTGTGCCTTCCTACAGCCTTCAGAATCTCTTACTGAGTAACTATGAATAGCAAAACAGAGAGTAAGGTGAGAGCAGAAAAGCCTATCTTATCAACTTCCCCCAACATGTTAAACAAAACGAAGCCTACAGTGTGCCCTTTTCTGGGGTGACCTCCAACTGATAAATGCAAGGTCAAGTGAAGCCCCACGTCCCATTATAGTCCACGGATGTGCTGCTGTGGCTACACACATTTTGCGTCCATTGACTACAATGGGCCACTATGCTCATGATTTTTGTTTTATATGCATACAGCAGGCACACTGTAGATCTACGAATTTGACAACCATAAGAAGAGAGGAAACTGGTGAAGCCATCCCCAGATGTATTTTGGAAGACACCTTCCAGTGATGTGAAGAAGGTTAAAATGTGTTTATGTTTCCTTAAGCAACACTTATATCTCCTAGTTGTTTCCATTCACAAGCACATATTGTTAGCTTTGAATAAAATGTATGCTGAAACATACTGCTCTCCTTTTTTGTAGTGTGGGAACCCAGTCCTCTTCTTTCCATGTTATTTCAGCCTCTGTTACTGAATTTTAGGCCATTTCCTCATTGCACTGTTATAGTGCTATCATTTCACTTTTAAGAGCCTATAGAATCCCGGGGTTTGCAGATTCGAAAGCTCTTTGGCCTCAGGAAACTACAAACCCCAAAATTCCAAAGAAGGTTGAAAGTGGAATAATAGCATTATAACAGTGTAGTGAGGAAATGTCCTCAGTCCTACCCAGGAACACATCTGCTTCCTTAACTGAGATGTACCTATATATTGTGTTGTGTAAAACAGAACTACAGCACCCTCAATATTGTCACGTCCTGGTTAACTTGTGCCCCCAAATTTCACTCAGAGGTTGCAAACGGAAGCATTTATTTGGAGCAAAACAAGCAATAGTTGGAGACTACCACCTCTAGAACAGGCCCAGGTTTTATACCTCGTCTTACAAATTTAGGTGCGTACTTCAATGATCGGTGAAAGTCATAAATGTCATATCACCCCACCAGCACAGGCACTTTGCCAGACCTTTTGTTATTTACATTTCTTTCATCTTGGGAGCCAGAACAAGTTTCTATCTCCTTATCTCTGCCATGTCCCTTCCCATAAAATAGACCTACTATTTCACATGAGTCAGCAGTGTGACACGGCAGCCCAGAAAGTCAAGGCGATCCTTGGTTGCATCAGTGGGAGTATGGTGCCTAGGGCCCTTTTTGCACCTTACCTTCACCGTGGCAGTGGGGAGCGGCGCTCGCGTGAGCAGCCGCTTGTGCTCGCCGCTCACGACAGCCCTTCTGCCTCCCACATCGGCTTCCTGGTAGCGCAACTGTCGCGCTACCTCCCCGCCCCTTCCTTCCGCAGCGCAGTATGGGAGCTGTAGGCTGCACTGGGGGAAGGAAGCGCGACTGGCTCGGCTCGGTGAAGCACCACACACAGGTAAATGTGCGAGGGCGGCGAGAGCATTGCACGAGCGCGCAGAATTTTCGGCTTACAGCCGAAAATAAAAAAATATGCGCGCGCCCCACTTTAGCCTCATGAGCGTCGCACGAGTGGGAGCGTGTTGTACGTAGCGATGTTCCCATTCACATGATGTTCAAGGGGCACTCACGCAAAAAAAATGCATGCGAAAAGGGCCTAGATCAAGGGAGGTAATGGTACCACTCTATTCTGCATTGGTTAGACTTCATTTGGAATACTGTGTCCAGTTCTGGGCACCTCAATTCAAGAAGGATGTTGACAAGCTGGAGCGTGTCCAGAGGAGGGCAACCAAAATGGAGAAGGGTCTGGAAGCCATGAAGTCCTATGAGGAGCGGCGTAGGGAGCTGGGGATGTTTAGTCTGCAGAAGAGAAGGTTAAGAGAGAACATGATAGCCATGTTTAAATATGTGAAGGGATGTCATGTCGAGGAGGGAGCGGGCTTGTTCTCTACCGCTCCAGAGACTAGGACAAGGAGCAATGGATTCAAGCTGCAGGAAAGGAGATTCTACTTGAACCCCAGGAAGAAATTCCTGACGGTCAGAGCTGTCCAGCAGTAGAACAGGCTGCCTCGAGTGTGGTGGAATCTCCTTCTTTGGTGGTTTTTAAGCAGAGGCCGGATGGCCATCGGTTGGGAATGCTTTGATGGGTGTTCCTGCATGGCAGGGGGTTGGACTCGATGGCCCCTGGCGTCTCTTCCAACTCTATGATTCCCTCCTCCTGATCTTTTTCCCTTTTGACAGAATACAAAGTGACATTGAATAGTGCAGCAATAAGCTGTACTATAAGCAGAAGTATCATATAACAACCCTTTGGCTAAACTCTCACTAAACACTTAAACCCCAGTCTAGGTCACATTCTCTGACCTGATTCTACTAAGGATCAATTCCAATTCTGTCTCTCATTAAGCTTACACTGAAAATTAAATTTCCCAACACAGCCACACTCTCTGACTGGCTGAAGGATTCTGCTCCCTACCTCCTGGCTGAGATCTCATTGAAGGACTAAATGCCCCCAGGTACTTGGCTTTATGTAACTTTTTCTCTCAGCCCCAAGCCCCTCCAACACACGATTTGGCTGGGTTTCTCTCCAGAGGTGCTATTCTGGTTGCCTAGCAAACTGCATCCAGGCTACACTGGCACTTCAGACAGCCACACCCCGAGAACTTCATCATCATAATATATTTATGTCCTAAATTATCTGAAAAAATTTCAGAGCCACATATAGATAAAAATCACCTATAAACAGTTGAGAATATTTTAAAATTGACTTCCAGTTTTCCTTTGGAGGTTATATATACATACCCTTATTCATACCTCTCTCTCCAAAATTACAACATATTCACTATTTATCTCTTCTTCCTCTTCTTCTTTTCTTTTCCTCTATTTTTGTTCTGCACTTTTAAATTTTTCTTTTACCGTATCCCAGGACTCCATGCGATGGAGGCACTCTGGTTAAAGTGGTACCAAAGGGCTACGTTTGTGGAATGTATTTCATCGGACTCGGACTGGACTCTCCAAATGCACGCCCATGTTGAGTGGGGGATTCTGGGAGCTGCAGTCCAAATCACATGTTTTTCCCATAAGCTCAGAGGATGGATGTACACGAGCATTCACACAGAGGAGGATAACCTGCATATGCAGCCCTTATAGGAGAAAAGGGCATTTTGGTAGCCGCAGTTTTCACGCTAGGAGATAGGCCCACCCAAGATCGTTCGCAGCCTGAGGCAGAGCATTTTCCCATCTTGAAGACAAGACATATAATATATAATATACTAGGCCAGTGATCTTATTTCAGCACTTCAGGCAGAAAATTCAACAAGACCTCTTTGTAGGCGGTAAAAATACAGTCTAATGCGCTGGGACCACCTAACAAATATAGTCAGTCCTCTACATTCACTCAGATCAGAGGTGTAGGAACCCCACAAAAATGGAAAAACCACAAAGCATAGTGGTCCTATATGTTCTCTCTCATCCACCTCCTTCTTTCAATGTGTATGGGGAGGCGGGGATTGGAAGATGGTATATGGTGATGAGAAACTGGGCTGTGATCCATCCTTAGCTGGACAGACAGCGGCTGGTGGAGGAGGAGGACCAGCGCCCCGACATCTTTGGTGCAGATAACACTATAGATTTCTGGACCAAAAGACTAATACGGCATCTGATTGTGGCAGCCATACTTGTTTTTGCCAAATATTGGATATCGACTTGCATCCCAACAGTTGACGAATGGCTAGAAAAAATCATGGAAATGGCACAGATGGACAAATTGACGTATAGATTGGCCAGCAAGACGGACAGTAAGTTTTACAAAGCTTGGGAGCTGTTTACAGAGTTTCTGGGAAACAAGGAAATTCCAACAAAGAGTTTTCAACCCTGAGTACTAACTTCAGTTACATATTATATATAAGGATTAAATAAGGAAGTGATCATTCATTGCTAAAATAATGGGAGGCAATCCCTAGGTAATATTGCGGAGGGAGGTAGAAGGAAGAGAAGAGGTGTTGATGTAATAGGTTTGTTTCTGAAAGAATAGGGATCCGAAAGTATACCATTAATACTACATGGCAGATTTAAGGATTTACTGATTAAAATGGTATTGTTAACTTTAAAAGATTATACAAATAGAATTGAAGCTAATGTGGAGCAAAGAATATTTGTTATTTCCCTTCTTATATAGGGAGGCATATCTTTTCTTGAAAACATTATAAGGCTGTATCTCACTAAAAGGGGAAGTGCTCTATGTTTTGTTTCGATTATGCAAATAAGGTGTTGTATGGGTATGATTTGTATGATTTGTTCCAAAATGTTTGTTATGTATGTTATGTTTTTTTCTAATCTTTAATTAAAGATAATACAAAAAAAAAGTTAAATCCCCAAGTGTGGAGGACTGACTGGATTTACATACAGTAAAAATAACACCTTGCTGCCCTTCCATAAAGCTCAACATTTGTTGCCTGATTTGGCCACCTCACTATATATGTCATTGGTATGTATGTCATTTTGGAATCATTCCTAGATAGTTTTGCTTTTAACAAAAGTCACAGAATCATAAGAGTTGGAAGAGTCCAACCTCCTGCCATGCTGGAAGACACAATCAAAGCACTCTCGACGGATGGCCATCTAATGTCTGTTTAAAAACCTTCAAAGAGGGAGACTCCGCCACACTCCCAGGCAGCAGCATATTCCACTGCCAAACTGCTCTTACTGTCCCGAAGTTCTCCCTAATGTTTAGATGGAATCTCTTTTCTGGAAGTTTAAAGCCATTGTGCCATGTCCTAGTTGCCAGAGCGGCAAAAAACAGGCTTGCTCCATCCTCCATATGACAGCCCTTCAAATATTTAAACACTGCTGTCATGTCGCCTCTTAACCTTCTCTTCTCCAGTCTAAACATACCCAGCTCCCTCAGTCGCTCCTCATAGGGCATGGCTTCCAGGCCTTCTTTTATTTTGTAAGTTTTTTGTTCTTGAAACAAATCATAGGCATGCCTCAATTAAAATCTCTGATGAAAAAGTACTTTTGCCCAGCTCCCACCGTTCTCCTTGTCCTCTGTCCAGCTGTAAGCTTTTAGCAGCACCAGTGTTAGAGGATGATGAAGAAGGCTTGGACAAACACAGGCTATCAGCATTGGACTGCAGAAGAATATCTGCAGTAAACAATAAAATAAAGTTTGGGCAAACTTGCTGAAACATGTTGAGCTGTTCCTCTCTTTTTGTGATGTAGGAATCTATTCCTATTCTTTCCACGTTATTTCAACCTCTGGTACCAAATATTCTGTTAAAGTCCTGCCCAGGAACATGTCCACTTTAATTGAGGTATACCTGCTATTATAATACTATTTCAATTTCTAACTTTCATTATAGCTAGCAGTATTTTTAATAGCTTTCTTGGTGGGGGTTTTAAAATTGTGTTTTGTGTTTTCCAACTGACATTTATTATACATCCTTCTTGGTTCTATTAAGACTTTGGCTGTCTTGGTGTCCTGTTTTATCCAACACTGCCATCTTTCCAAAAATTTTAAACATATATACATATATATAAAAATAAGGACAAACAAGACAGAGTACAACAATCACTGCAAGTAAATATGACAACAAAACAAACATATACATGACACATACTTACATTCGATATACAAACATTATACACAACATATATCCACGGTATTGACAATTAACAAATTTACACTTAAATAAACTCCCCCATTGAGGAAACACCAGCTTGTTACCTATTAATAACATTTAACCCTCCATTATCAATATGAGAACAAACCGAAAACTGAAAATATTGGAAATGACATTTATAAAAGGTGAGCACATTAAATCATAGAAGGTAAACCATACATTAGCCCAATTAAAAAATATCTTAAATATTATTTTGCATGTTTGGTTTTATTAAGACTTTGGTTGTCTATATGCCTTGTTTAATCCAACACTACCATATTGTGGGTATTTTGGAGTACTGCACCAAAGTCACTACCATGAAATGAATAGGCTTCCTGACAGATGGAAACCCAACTGGTTCGATGCACAAAGATTGTTAGAACCTGCCTCTAGCATTGAGCTGGTCAAGGATAACAAGCCATGTTTCAGCTTTATTATAATTTCAGGTAAAAAGTACCACCTTGGAGTACGAACTTTTTCTTTCCGGGCTCCAGTTCTATGGGCTTGCTCCACGGAATGGAGTGTATGGGATGGTCTGTACAGCACGATAACCACGGCCAAAAAGCAGAAGCTTTACATAGCCACTCAGAAGGAAACAGTTTTCCCTTCAATAGCTGCCTATTTCAAGGATAAATTCATTCAGCCTACACATTTTGAGGGGATTCACAAAATCTTAGTTGGAAGAGACCTCAAGGGGCCATCCAGTCCATCCCCGTTCTGCCATGCAAGAAGACACAATCAAAGCACTCTTGACGGATCGCCATTCAGTCTCTCTATAAAAATCTCCAAAAGAGGTGTCTCTACCACATGCCAAGGCAGTGCATTTCACTGTCAAACTGATCTTGCTATCAGGAAGCTCTTTCTAATGTTTAGACGGAATCTCTTTTCCTAAAGTTTGAAGCCACTGCTCTGTCCTAGACTCTGGAGCAGCAGAAAACAAGCTTGCTCCATCTGCCGTATGACATCCTTTCAAATATTTAAACAAGCTATAATCTCTCCTCTTCACCTTCTCTTGTCCAGGCTAAACATACCCAGCTCCCTCTCTTCAGAGGGCATGGTTTCCAGGCCTTTTACCATTTTGGTGACCCTCCTGGGGACACGTTCCAGCTTGTCAACATCCTTCCTGAATTATGGTGCCCAGAAATGGACCCAGTGTTCCAGGTGGGGTCTGACCAAAGCAGAATAGAGTTGTACTATCCCTTCCCTTGACGTATATCCACATCGATGCACCCCAGAATCTCTTTTTTCACGATTTCACTTTAGCCTATAGTCCAAGCAGGGTTCTCAGCCAATGCGGTCTAGACCGGAGTTCAAATATTTGCTCACTCACACAAGCTTATTGGTCAGGTCACATCCTCTCAGCCTCCAAGGAACGCAGTGGCAAATCCCCTCTGAACAGAAGGAAAGTATCGGGAAGTGGGGGAGCAGCATTTTTATCAGTGTGAATTGTGACCAGGGATGAGGATGGGACAGAACTCCAGATTGCACTGGACTCAAATTCCCAGCATTCCCCAGCATTTGCTGGGCTGCCTATTCTCATCCTTGCTATAATGCAGAGCTCCCAGGAGACCTGGGGGACACACCCCTCCTCATGACACTCCCACTGCAGTAAAAAAAATCTCATTTTTGCCCCCAAATGTTCCTCAACACATTCTACGGACTGTGGAGGGGGGCATTTCTGGCAGGATCTGCTGGTCAGAAATGCTGTGACCTTTGAAAATACACTTGATGAGCATGTGGAAACGCCTGGGGAATGACTTGGCAAGTCACGATGTAATCCCTAGGGGACATGTAGTAAGGCATGATAATGTGAAATCATGGCAAGGGGTTGCACCAGCCATTGTCCCTGGCTGATGACCCATCAGCAGGTGTGTATAAAAGAGGAGTGGGAAAACTCTCTGACTCCGAACCCCTGCTTGATGTGTCCATGATGCTGAATCTATGACTGTGGATCTGCGTATCCTGTGTCCAGGTGTATATACTGCAACTTTGAAGATTAAAGTCTCCAGGAATTTCGGATGACAAACTCTGTGTGTCCATGAGTTACTAACCAGTGGGTAGAGGGGTCAGAGCTGATGCTGCATGTTACACTCTGCTGCATGTGTTTTTGCTGTTTGAAGACTCTGCTATGTCATGCTTGCCTCTGGGACATTTTTGTCCAGGGAGCAGCGGTTCCAGGGAGGATTTTGTGCTGGTGCTGTAAATCAACCTCCCGACAGGATCTAGCCCCTTCCCCAGCCATTTCAGGCCCAGAAGAGGCCTTTCTTGTCAACAGAAAGGAACCAGAAGTTACTTCCACTCATGTTTTAAAAGCCTGTTCTGGGCCCAAAATGGTCCCCCATACTCCCTAGAGGACATTTTTTTGGCCAAAAATTTTGAACCCTGGGGAACCCTGAAGGCTCAAAAACAGCTGTGCGGGGGGGCTGCCTGAAGCCCACAGGCTGCTCTTTGCCCATTCCTCCTAATTAGTCCTCTAGGCAAACGAACACACACACTTCCTTTGTTCCTCAAGGAAGACGAGGCCAGGTGACATTCGAGATGGCCAATCTGGCACCGCCATTTAACAGGAGGCTCCCAACTCATCTGCCATCCTCATCCTTGGCAACTTGGGGAAAATCCTGACTACTGTGAGACCCCCCCATCTTTCTCCCATTCTCCGCCATCTGCCTTCGGACAGGCTGTCTAACTGCACTTTCTTAGGCCTGGGTTATTTGATACAAGTCAACTATTTAGGCTACCTCAGCAATCCATTTTTCTGTTGCTGGTGCTTCAGTCCGTTTCCAGCTTTGAGAAAACAATATTCTTGCAGCTGTTATCATATAAAAGAAGAAGTACTCTGTATTTCCTGTCCAATTGCTTATCCATAATGCCCGGCAAAAACGTTTCTGCTGACATTACAAAATCCACCTGTAAAATGTTTTGAATTAACATGCAAATCTTAGGCCAGTAACTTTTCACCTTCCTACAAGTTCACAACATATGGAAAAAGGAGCCCTCCTTATCTTGACATATATGCTTTTTAAAAAAGGAAAGGAACCCCCCCCCCTCCGAGTGGGGCTAATGAGGCAGAATCACCTGGTCTCGCCTTCTTGTTTGTGCTCAGACAGGGACTCTGGAGGCAGCTGATATTTATCTTTCCTCTTACAGGCAGACCCACACAGTTTCAGCAGGATCTGAAAAAGCAGAGTCCTGTTCTTTTGCGTTTCAAGATTTATTGTCTTGTTTATCACTGATCGTGTCGCTGCAACCAAAAACCAAACACCTGTGTTCTCCTTCATATGCTGATGCTGCTAAAAAAACCTCCAGCTAAACAGAAGAAAAGAGGAAGCTCAGTAGGCACTAAAAGACTTGTATGCCTATACTGTTGTTTATAAACTTGGATAGCTCAATCATCAAAATAATAAACAAGAAGGAAGTCTTGCAAGAAGAAGCTTCAGTCCTTCAATACAGTGATAGGGTAGGGTAGCTGCACCTTTATCACAGGGCTATTAATAAAGGGTCTCCTGGACATTTCTCATAAGGTTGCCAAGAAAGCCAACCTGACAGCACATAACAAAGGGCTAGGGAAACTTTGGATCTCTACATCTTTGGAACTTCAGCTCCCATAGCCCTTCGGAACCGGCTGTTCCAACTGAGCCTTCTAGAAACAAGGAAGCATTTGGAAATCATTTACTTATAATCTTATGCTGTCTAGGGGCACTCAGACATAATCCAACAATGTCTGGAGGGCCACGAGATTCCCACTCTTGATTTAAATCATTGAACAACAATGGCATTTGCAGGTAGAGTAATAATTAATATTTTACATTATCTTTATAGAATCACAGAGTTGGAAGAGACTCCAATGGCCATAAAGTCCAACCCCATTCTGCCACCCAGGAATACGCCACCAAAGCATTCCCGACAGATGGCAATCCAGCCTCTGTTTAAAACGTCCAAAGAAGGAGACTCCATCACACTCCCAGACAGTGTATTCCGATGCTGACTTGCTCTTACCATCAATAAGTTCTTCCTAATATTAAATGGAATCTTTTTTCCTGAAGTTTGAAGCCATTGCTCTGTACTATCGTCCTTCATATGTGGACACAGCACATTCCCATTTTGCTCACTGCTTAACACATTTCTAGGCCTTCCTTCCTCCATTGACTTCCGTACATTTCAAGTGTTTGTGAGCTCTTCTTCCTGTATGGATTCCACTGTGTGCCTCAAGGTTGTATGGATATGGTCATGTAGAAACTTGACAACACTTCAAGCATTTCTGGATTTTCTGTCTCATGTAAACTCTCTACCAAGTATAAACATTGAGGAAAATATCTGTCGCACTCCAGGAATTTATGGACTTTTTATCCAATGTGGATATCCTGGTAATAATTAAGACAGTCTTTCCAGGAGGGGAAAAAAAGCTCTTCCAACATGCCAATCGTTCATGAACACTGCCTTTTTTTGTCTTCTGGTGGCTCAAAAGCTCTGATTTTTGACTAAGAATGCCCAGACATTTATATCTTTTTCCATTCTATGGACCATCATAAGTTTCTCTGAGTTTGACTCCACTATAAAATCTTTACTATAATCTGTGCACTTGTATAACCTCCTTCCTCTATGGACACTATAGTGCATCATAAGGACCAACTGTTCAGCAAAACACACCCCACACTCACAAGCTTTATGCTTTCTCTTGCATGTGGATTTTCTGGTGTTTTCGAAGATTTCCTTGCTGTGAAAAACATCTCCCACAATCCAAGCATTTATGGGGTCTTTCTCCACTGTGGATTCTCTGGTGTATTCGAAGATGTCCCTGCTGTAAAAAACATTTCCCACACTCCCGGCATTTGTGTGGTTTCTCTCCTTTGTGACGCCTCCGGTGGGTGTTAAGTCCTGAACTCTTAGCAAAACACTTTCCACATTCTGCACATTTGTAGGGTCTTTCACCTGTATGGATTCTTTGATGGCTGGTAAGATATGATCTTCTAGAGAAACTTTTCTCACATTCTGTACATTTGAAAGGCTTTTCTCGTGTATGAATTCTCTGATGAGCTACAAGGTGTGGTTTCTGGAGAAAAGATTTCCTACACACCGAGCATTGATGAGGTTTCTCTCCTGTGTGGATTTTCCGGTGGGTCCTAAGACTACCTTTGAGAGTAAAACATTTCCCACACACCGAGCATTTATGGGGCCTTTCCGCAGTGTGGACACTCTGATGCATAACAAGCGCGTCTTTCCTGGAAAAACATTTATCACATTTCAAACATTTATAGGGCTTTTTTCCTGCATGCAGTCTCTGGTGAGACATTAAACTTGACTGATGACCAAAAGACATTTCACAGTCTAGACACTTGTACAATTTCACTCCTGTGTGGACTCTCTTATGGCTAACAAGAGCTGACGTGCGGCTAAAACATTTTCCACACTCCTCACATTTATATGGCCGCTCTCCTGTGTGGATTCTGTGATGGAAACGAAGGTAACTTTTCTGAAAAAAACACTTCCCACATTCCATGCACTGGTATGGCTTTTCTCCTGTGTGGACTCTCTGGTGAACCTGAAGGTGTTGTTTTTGAGAAAAGCATTTCCCACACTCTGTGCACTTGTAGGGTTTCTCACCTGTATGGATACGCTGATGAATCAAAAGGTGTGACGGTGAAATAAAACATTTCCCACATTCCTTGCATTTATGGGGGGCCTCTCCAGTGTGGGTCTTCTGGTGTCTCACAAGCTCTACCTGTTGACCAAAACATTTCTCACATTCTACACACTCATAGGGTTTCTCTCCAGTGTGGATTTTCTCATGTCGGACAAGTTGTGATCTGTTGAGAAAACTCTTCTGACACTCTGAGCATGCGTGTGGCTTCTCTCCTCTGTGGGTTTTCTGATGTGCCGCAAGTCCTGAACGCAGACAGAAACTTTTCCCACACTCCAAGCATTTATGGGCTTTAATTCCCAAGTGTGCTTTCTGATGGACCCAAAGCTGTGCACGTTGAGCAAAACATCTTCCACACTCCCAGCATTTGTAGGGTTTCTCTCCTGTGTGAACTCTTTGATGGACCACCAGGACTGACTTATGAGCAAAGGATTTGCCACACTCTCCACATTTATAGGATCTTTCTTCAGTAAAGGTTTGCTTTGGGCTTACAGGTTTTGAACTTTGACAAGATGACTCTGTGGCTTCTTGGGACCTCTCTCTTGCATGAAATCTCTCGTGTCTGGTAAGAGATGCTTTGAGGGCAAAATGTTGGCCACACTCCAAGCAGACATGTGTTTTCCTGGAGTCACCTAGGAGAAAAGAAACGGGAAACATTTTTCTCTCCTGAATTTGGCAGGGACCTTATTCCTAAAAGTGGAGTGAAGGGACAAGATATGCTGGGAAATATGGCTTGACTCCTCTACAAAAACTTTTTCTATCCATAAAATGGTGGGCCCAGGTTTTGTAGAGCAGGTGACACTGTGCAATATTTGTCAATAGGTTTCTTTATTTATTTGATTTATATCCTGCTTTTCTTCTTTTTAAAATGTTCTAATACAGAATATTTAAAAGAATAGGGAGTACAAAAGTTTAAAAAGCATTAAACCACAGAGCCAAATAAAGACACTGTTTTAAAAACATGTAAAAGAGTTAAAACATTTTACATCCAGGTGGCCCTCCACATTCGCTAAGGGTAGGGGTGCAAGACTACCACAAAAGTGAAAAAATCACAAATATCAAAATGTGTCTGTAGCAAAGAGGCCGAGGCATGGTAGGGAGAATGGGCAGTCAAGGTTGAACCCTGGCCGTGGAGAGGAGAAGGAAAGGCCCTATGGTTGCCCAAGGCTTCCTCTCTTTTGTCTAGCAACTTCCTTGGCTTTGGGGGGGGCATCGGGAGATGGTATGTAGTGCTGAGAAATTGGGCTGCAATTCATCCTTAACTGGCCACAGCCACTCATGGTGGAGGAAGAGGAGGACCAGAGGTGGTTTCCTTTTTTTTTTTGTTGAGGTTGCAGCAGTTTACTTTTGCCTGAGTTTATTGAGAAGAGCAAGATTCTGCCCCCTCCTTTCCTCTCCTCCTGAGTTTTTCTTATAATTTTTATTAAAATTTTAAATGAAAAATAATAAAAAAAAACCTCCCCACTTCCAGACATCAATTTTCCCAGTTGAATCTGAGTTTAATGTTCCATCCCGTATAGACATTCCATTCCATACATTATCTCTATTTTACAACAATCGTGAACTATTACTTTTAGCTTATATTTAACTATTTACATTTTATCTTTTACCACCTCAGTTTGTCTTCCACCTTTCTCACAGCCTTTCTTTCTTCAAAGGTGGTTTTTTTAAGGATTGCATGGGCTGACTCACAAATAATCAAATCTATGAAAGTCAAGCCTGCGAATGTATTAGTGTATTACGTATTAAGAAGACCACACCTAATTTTCCTATCCCTCTGCCCTGATCAATTAAGGCTGAAGGTCTGTTTGAACAGGAAGGGCTTGCATGCAAATCAAACCTTCCTTGGGAGGGAGTCTCAAAGCCTAGGAGCAGCCACCGAGAATCCCCTCTCCCGTATTTGCACCAGCCAAGCCTGAAAGTTGATGCAATGGAGGGAAAGCCCTCTCATGAAGACTTTAAGAGTTGGCAGAAAGACCGAGTGTGCACCTTAAGGAAATCCATTTCCATGACGCCATCATTTTGCACCAGTGGAAGTGAAGGAAAGACAGTGGAAAGCACAACAAAGTACGACTACATATACTTTGTACCAAATTAGATACTGCAGTGGGCCTTCGGTATCCGCTAGGATTTGGTTCCACGTGCCATTGTGGATATCAAAATTTGTGCATGCTCAATGGTATACATACAATGGTGTAGTAAAAAGGTATCCCTTATATAAAATGGCAAAATTAAAGTTTGCTGTCTGGATTCTTTTCAATATTTTTAAGCCATTGTTGGCTGAATCGGGGGATACAGAATCCGTGGCTACGGAAGGCTGACTGTAAATGGAATAAAACCGCTACTTTTAACTGTGAAGGACTGAAAGAAGACAAAAGCTCCATGTGCTGTGGGATGATTAGTAACTTTTATGTCATAAAAAGCCCCACGTGTTTCAGCCTTAATGCCAATTCGCCTTGTTCAGGGGCCATTCTAAAACTGATGGAGTCATCTAAGAAAACCAATTGGTGTTAAGGCCAAAACGCATGGACCTTTTTATGAAATAAAAGTTACACACCTTTATGCAGCAAGTAGAGCTTTGTTTAATTTCCATCCTTCACTGTGAAGATGTGCTTTCCAGTTACTGGATTTTGTTTTCAATCATGGCCCTAGAGATACCTGAAGGACCACTTCCTCCTCTATCGGCTTGCCAGTGTCGGGAGCAGGCTGAAGCTCAGTCAGAGAGTACTTTCTCTGCCTCTGGAAAGTCCCAGGTTTGATTGGTAGCCTTTCTAGCCACCTGGGAAAGAAACTTGCCTGAAACCTTGGACAGCCACTGCCAGGGTTGGCACTTCTAGGCTGGAGGGGCCAATCCTCCAAATCAGCATGAGCCAGCTTCCCACATTCCCATATACCCAATCCTGGAGAAGGGGTACTTTTGATGGGAACGTGAGGGAGCCCCCTTCCCATCAGTCAGAGCTCTATGCTGTGTGAGGACACTGAATCCTAGAGCTGGAAGAGACCACAAGGGCCACCTGGTCCAACCCCATTCTGCAAGTTTGCAAGACCTGAGCGCATCTGTGGATGACTGGGGCTCACAGAGGTCTCCAACGCATAGGTCTCCATAAGTTGACGCCAACTTGAAGACATATAACAACAAACTGCCCAGAAGTGACTTTCTAGAATGTCCCTTCTGGGTCTGTGGAAAAGGGCCTCAACTCCTCTCAGAGGGCCCCCAGCCCTATCTCAGGGTGAAGAATAGCAGCATATGATGGTGTGAGCAGGCAAGAATTAGAGGAATTTCATGCTATACGTCCCTTGGGGTCCCGTTCAAATTTTAGAGCCTCGTATGATTCTGGGGGTGGCACGCCACGTCTCCTTACCTGAGCTCTTGTCCAATCTATTGGCCTTCATTTGGTCGGAGAACTGAGAACTGAGCAATCGCGGATCTTCCTCTTTGCTTGCAGACAAAGTCAGGCTTAGGGGCTGGCGATTCCAGCTGTGAAAGAGGCAAGAACAGAGAACCGTTTAGACGAATTCAGTGTCGTGTCCCAGGCTGCTAGATTGGAAAGACACTAATCTGAAGATCTTCCAAATATCTCTGGTAAAAAAAGGAGGATTCCATAATTCTCCGGGACCTTCAGCTGGTTAGAGAGGAGGAGATGGGAGAACGCTGGAGAGTAACGGACTTCCTGGTAGGAACATGAACCTAAATCCTGGCTGGGAATCATCTGACACCTCCTGCTGTTGACAATGTCAAAAGGGGTAATTCTGCCAAACATGCTGTAGTCCAAATTACCAAAAATCATGGAATCAGAGAGTAGAAGAGACCACAAGAGCCATCCAGTCCAACCCCCTGCCACGCAATCAAAGCATTCCCAACAGACGGCCATGCAGCCTCTCTTAAAAAACCTCCAAAGAAGGAGACTCCACCACACTCCCAGGCACTGTCAAACTGCTCTTATTTTCAGGAACTTCTCCCTAATGTGTAGCAGGAATCTCTTTTCCTTGAAGCCATGGCTCCTCCATGTCCTAGCTTCTACAGCAGCAGAAAAATAGACACGATACTCCTAATGAGGCAGCCCAGAGACACATTGGCATTTTTAGCTGCTGCATCACAGTCCTGACACATGTTCAACTTGGGGTCTAGTAAGACGCCTAGATCCCTTTCACGCATACTGTGATCAAGACACGTGTCTCTCATTTTATATCTCTGCATTTCAGTTTTTCTGTCCAAGGGCAGTACCTTACATTTCTCCCTGTTGAAATTGATTTTGTGAGTTTCGGCCCAGCTTTCTAATCTGTTCTTATCCTTTTGAAATGTGATCCTGTCTTCTGGAGTGTTAAATGCCCCTCCTAATCTGGTGTCATTTCTAAATTTGCCCTCTATTCCCTAATCCAAGTCATTGATGAAGATGTTGAATAGGACTGGGTCCAGGACGGAACCCTGTGCCCCCCCACCACTAGTCACTTCTCTCCGGGATGAAGAGGAGACACTGGGGAGCATCCTTTCGGTTTGGTGGATCAGGAATTACTAGAAAGTTTGACACAAAAGGTTTCTGTTCCTCTAACTTTGCTCTGCTCTGCATCATTTTGTTTTAAATGACACGACTTTTCCTTCTTTCCTGGCTCTCTTACCCTCTTTTTCACCACAATACTGATTTCCGAATTTCAAGTTGATGGGTGCAAAGGAGGTGGAGAGGGAAGCCCCCATTAGAAGCCGGTAGTGGCCTCTGCATTTCTCTCACCACTGGGGGGGGGGTAGTATGCATTTACTTATTAGTTTTAAAGCAGGAAAACATAAACACAAACTGACATTTTTAACAAAAATTTAGAATTAAATTAAACCCACAATATTAAACACAACACTAAAACACAACTGATTGTTGTTAACTGCTGCCAAGTTGATTTTGAGTTATGGCCACACAATAGTAAAACACTAAACTAAAAACATTAAGCACCAGTTTACTAAAATACTGGCTTACTAACCAACTAAATATTAACTTAATAAAACACAAAAGGGCTATAATTCCCTCCCTCATCAAACTGTACTGAAAAGGAAAAATATGTATATTAAAATTTCTTAAAGAGAGTAGAAAGTTCTATGAAATATTTGAAAATAATGGAAAAAAACAAAATAGAATACAGGTAGAGATATATAACTTTGTAAGAACTAACATATAAGCCGAAGCACAAACAGAAACAGTTAAGCACCCACAAACTTTAGAGAAGGAAGTTGGTAGAGGAACAGGGTTTTTAGGGTCACTGGATTAGCATTACAGAGTAGCAAATTTTCATAAGAGCTCAGTTTATTATGTTGTAATGTAACACAGAGTCAAACTTGTATTTAAGCTGACTAATTGTTTTATTGAACTTGTGGGTTTCAATAAAAATATTTTTTAAAAAATGTTTGATCATTATTATTATTATTATCACTAATACCCCACTTTTTTGCTTCTAAGAACTCGAAGTGGCTTACAATAATTCTAAAAAACAACACAGTTAAAAATCATGAAATACAAAAGTTAAAGCATAAATTAAACGATGAAATAAGAATTAAAACCAAGTTAAAAATACATAATTAAAAACGATACTGGGCTTTGTTGGAAATGTTCAAAAGAAGCGGGCACAGTATATCATATGTGGTGGACTTGCCCAAAGGTAAAGAAATATTGGTCTGAGATACATAATAGGATATGTGAAATATTGAATTTGCGGATTCCTATGATTCCTGAAATGTATTTATTGAATATGATAGATTTAGTTGAAAGTAAGATTATAAAGAAACATTGGAGAATAGTATTATATATGATAACAACAGCACGTATTGAATATGCAAAGGTATGGAAAACACAGAGAATACCTACAGTTGATCAATGGTGGGGAACTTTTATGGATAATAAAAATGCTGATATAGTTTCTCAGAGACTTAAAGGGAAAACAGACGATGAAATTCAGAAAGAATGTCAAATTGTGGGATTTGGCGGGGAGACGTAATAAAAAGTCTGTATTTCATGGTATTACGTAGAACGGTAATTGAGATAGTATTGTTGATATCATGAAGCGATAAATGGAAAATGAAATGCAATGTACCGACATGACAAATGGTAAAGCAGTACAAGGATATAACTATGTAAAGTGACATTGAAAAGAAATCTGGATCAGTTTGGAAGAATCAAGTAATATTACACAATGGAATAACAACAGGGAAAAAATGTTTTTATTTGTGAAAATTTAATAAAATGACTTTTAAAAAAATACATAATTAAAATAAATCCCACGTGGTTAACAATAGCTAGCGCTTTTCATCCGTCCGGTCACAACTGCATATAGAATGCCTGTTTGGGAGGGAAAAAGGCTCTGCTTGTCCAGGGGAGGGTGCCATTCAGTACTATTACAGATCTAACTAAACAATCGTACTCCAATGATTAATAACCATACTCACAAATGATGGTCTCGTTAGATTTCCTACTGCTCAGAATATCCTTGATCTGATTTTATGGACATTTTTGTGGCCGCTCTTCCTGGCTGGTCCCTCCACCCCAGTCTCTCAGCCTTTTGCAAATTCAACAGGGGCTTGGAAAGCGCACGTGTAAAGGGGGCTCCTGGAGGCAAAGCATTCTGGGAGATGTAGTCTCCTCTTTCTCCGGCCCCCTGGGGTTGCCAGAGGGAAAACTGGAGAGGGCGCCTCTGCTTTTTATGCTTGCAACTATGGGGGGGTGTTGGGGTCTTCAAGCCGCCTTTTGATCGATTTTGTATGTAACTTTGTAAGAACCAGCATATCAGCCGAAGCACAAATAGAAATAGTGAAGCACCCACAAACTTTAGGGAAAATTTCTCTGAGGCTGAGAGAATGTGACTTGCCTGAGATCACCCAGTGGTGACCTAGACACTATACTCCTATTGAGGCAGCCCAGAATCACATTGGCTTTTTCAGCTGCCACATGGCAGTCCTGACACATGTTTTTTAACTGTTTTAAATGCTTTTAATGTATCTAATTTTTAACATGTGTTTTAATGTGGAAGGCACAAATATAGGATGGGGGATGCGTGGCTGGATAGCAGTACTTGTGAAAGGGATCTAGGAGTCTTGGTAGATCACAAGTTGAACATGAGGCAGCAGTGTGACGCAGCAGCCAAGAAAGCCAATGCGATTCTTGGTTGCATCAATAGGAGTATGGTGTCTAGATCGAGGGAGGTCATGGTACCACTCTATTCTGCATTGGTTAGGCCTCATTTGGAATACTGCGTCCAGTTCTGGGCACCTCAATTCAAGAAGGATGTTGACAAGCTGGAACGTGTCCAGAGGAGAGCAACCAAAACGGTGAAGGGTCTGAAAACCATACCCTATGAGGAACGCCTTAGGGAGCTGGGTATGTTTAGCCTGCAGAAGAGAAGGTTAAGAGAGGACATGATAGCCATGTTTAAATATTTGAAGGGATGTCATGTTGAAGAGGGAGCAGGCTTGTTCTCTACCACTCCAGAGACCAGGACAAGGAGCAATGGATCCAAGCTGCAGGAAAGGAGATTCCACTTGAACCTCAGGAAGAATTTCCTGACGGTCAGGGCTGTCCAGCAGTGAAATATGCTGCCTCGGAGTGTGGTTGAGTCTCCTTCTTTGGAGGTTTTTAAGCAGAGGCTGGATGGCCATCTGTTGGGAATGCTTTCAAGGATGTTCCTGCATAGCAGGGGGTTGGACTGGATGGCCCCTGGGGTCCCATCCAACTCTATGATTCTATGAATGTGTATTTATTGTTGGAAGCCTCCTTGGGTCCTAATTCTGAGAGAAAGGCAGCTTGCAAATACCATAAATGAATGAATGAATGTTCAAATTGGGCTCTACTAAGACTCCTAGATCCCTTTTACATGTACTTGATCAAGCCAATACTTCACATTTCTCCCTATTGAAATTCATTTCGTGAGTTTTAGCCCAGTTTTCTAATCTGTCGAGGTCTTTTTGAATTCTGATCCTCTCCTTTTGTGTATTAAATACCCCTCCTAATCTGGTGTCATCTGTAAATTTGATAAGAATGTTCTCCATTCCTTCATCCAAGTCATTGATATAGGTGTTGAAGAGGACTGGGTCCAGGAGAGAACCCTGTGCCCCCCGCCACTAGTCACTTCTCTCCAGATGTAGTGGAACTGAAATAGAGACCCACGTTTTAGAAAAAAGATTTATTGTGCACAATGTCCCAGTGAGATCCTCTCTCAAAAATCTGGGGCCCCGCATCGTTACATTCAAAGCAATTTATACATCTCCAGAGCAAATACGTCACATGTCCAAGAAAGGAAATTGACACAAACAAGAGTTCTTACCATCTTCCTGCGTAACCTTACTAATGTTGCAAAGCATAGCAAGGCCATAGCGAGGCGCATTTCATCCTTCCTAACATTCCATTTCACAGTGTCCTATTCTTCTTTCAAACACAGAGTCACTTCAATTGCAGGGGAAATTAACTGCTTTTCTCAACTGATTTCCCTTACACCCAGAGGTCATCTAGCGTGACCCACATTACAGGAAGAAGAGGAGCCGTTGGTAAGCACTGTTTGAGTATGATGGATCAGGAATTACTAGAAAGTTCAAACCAAAGCTTCCATTCCTCTCACTTTGGTCTGCTCTGCATCATTTTAAGACAAGGCATGACCTTTTTTGGAGTTTCTTTTCTGGTTCTCTTGCCCTCTGTTTCACCATAAGGCTGAATTCTGAATGTCAGGTTGATGGATGCAGAGGAGGGGGAGAGCAAAGCCCCCATTAGAAGCTGAGGATGGCCTCTGCATTTCTCCCACCATTTTTGGGAGGAGGTATGCATTTATTTATTAGTTTTAAACCAGGATAACCTAAACGCTAACTAACATTTTTAACAAAACTAAAATTCAATTAAATATTAAGCAGTATTAATCCACAATATTAAGCAGAATACTAAAACTCAACTGATTTTTGTTTCCTGCTGTCAAGTCAACTAAAACACCAAACTAAAAATGTTAAAACATTGATTTACTAAAGCACAGACTTATTAAGCAACTAAACAAGCTAACGTTAAAATGCAAAAGGACTCTGATTCCCCCCCACAAACTGTAACGAAAGGGAAAAAAGAAAAAGAAAAATGTTGTTTTACCATTGTTATTATTACCTTTATCCATACCTCACTTTTTTTCCTTCTAAGGACTAAAGCAGCTTACAATAATTAAAAAAAAAAGAAGTTAAAAATCATGAATCACAAAACTTAAAAGCACAAATTAAGCAATCAAGTAAGAATTAAAACTAAGTCAGAAATTACAATTAACTACAGAATTAAAACACAAACATTCATAAATTCTGCGTGGTTAACAATAAGCACCTTCCATCAGCTGGGTCATAACTGCAGATTGCGTGCCTGTTGGGGGGAAAAATATCTTTGCTTGTCCAGGAAAAAAAAGTAGGGAGGGTGCCAGTCTGCACCATGACAGACCCAATCTTACTATAATTACTAGTGACCATGCTCATAAACAATGGCCTCGTTAGATTTCTTATTGCCCAAAACACCCATAAAAGAGATTTTACGGTTTTCACATCCCCCTCGCCCCAGTCTCTCAGCCTTCCTCCTCCCTCCTCTTTCTCACCCAGGAGCAGCTCCCCAAAGGCCAGCAGGGGCAGCGGGCAGAGATCCCCCTCTCTCCTGCCTTCCTCCTCCTCCCCCTCCTCTTCCTCCTCCTTGGAGACCCTCTCTGCCTCAGGAGCCCCCCAACAAAGCCCACCAGCCTTTCGCTCCCGCCCGAGTTTGCAAATTCAACAGGTACTTGGAAAGAGCATGTGCAAAGGACTCTGGGAAATGTAGTCTGTTTCCCAGCCCCCTAGGATTGCCTGAGGGAGAACTGGGGAGGGCTTCTCAGCCTTTTAATGGGGTGTGGGCGTGTTGGTACCTTTGGCCTTTTTGCACTACACTGTGATAGTGCTATTATTCCACTTTCAACATCCTGTGGAATTCTGGGGTTTGTAGTTTCCTGAGGCCAAAGAGCGCTCTGGCTGAGAATCCTAAAGGCCCCTCCCTAAACTGCAAGCCCCAGGATTCCATAGTAATGTGAGTCAGTCTAGATGACCTCAGGGTGTGAGGGAAAAGCAGTTAATTGTCTCTGCAATTGAAGTCCCTCTGTGTTTGAAAGGAGTACAATAGAACTCTGTGAGATAGAATGTTGGGGAGGATGGAATGTGCCTCGCCATGCTTTGCAACATTTGTAAGATTACGCTAGAAGAATGGTGAGAACCATTCCATGTGTCAGTTTCCTTTCTTGGACATGTGATGTCTTGCACTGGAAAATGTATAAATTACTGTGAATGTAAAGAGGCGGGGCCCGGACTTTTGAGATGGACCTCACTGGGACATTGTGCACAATAAACAATTTTCCTTAACCGTGGAAAGTGGAATCGTTGTACTATAATGGTGTAGTGTGGGAGGCTTTCCAGTCGCCTGTGGACCCCATGAATTTTCCTAGAGTTTTTCTTAAACAAGGAGAGTCTGAGAGAATGTGACTTGCCCAAGGTCACCCAGTGTCTGAGCAGGGGTTTGAATCCTACTCCAGAAACCTAATAAATAAATGTTTGAAAGTTTACATGTAAATATTTAAATCTCGAGTTAAGTCTTGGGGGGCTCCAGCAACACCCTATGTTTAGAGGAGGTCCCTAGTAAAGAAAAGGTTAAGAACCACTGACATAAGAGTATTTTCTTTTTTTATATATAAATCATTTTATTCAAATTTCACAAATAAAGCAATCAAATGTTATTGTTATTTCACATCAATTCTTTCTTGATTCTTCCAAACTGATCTAGATTTCATTTTCAATGTCTCTTAACATCCTTATATCGTTGTACTTCATTTTACAGCTGTTTTTACATGTTGGTTCTTGCTTTTCATTCCCCATATTCCAGCTTCATGATATCCACCATAGTCATCTCAATAATCAATTACTAATACATAATACCATGAATTACAGGTTTCTATCTAGCAATACCCAGCAATTACCTACAATTTGCCATTCTTTCTGAATTTCATCATCTGATTTCCCTTTTAATCTTTGAGAGACCGTATCAGCATTTTTGTTTTCAATAAAAGTTCCCCACCATTGCTCTGTTGTAGGTATTTGCTGCATTTTCCATAACTTCACATATTCAATATGTGCAGTTGTTATCATATATAATATATCATATATCATATGATATATTATATATGATATATCATATATAATAATATTCTCCAATATTTCTTTATATTGGTGCCTTCTAATAAATCTGTCACGTTTAACAAGTACATTTCCGGTGTCATAGCAAACTGTAATTTCATTACTATACAAATTTTGTTATGTATTTCAGTCCAGTATTTTTAACCTTTGGACATGTCTCAATAAGAGTGTTTTCTAACTGTATGGAATGGCGTGTTGTTTTTAAGGCTACAGCTAAGTCAACACCGTAGGTTCCAGTCACTGGATGCCAGGGCAGGCGAAGACACCAAAGGGGGTTTTGTGGCAGGATATGGGCCAGCTTTCTGAATCCGGCCTGGAGAGAGATTTTCATCAGCAATGGCTCTTTAGTGTTATGCCATCTTTTTTTTTAAACAATCTTTATTGAGTACAAAATTATTGCACACAAAAAAATTTACACAAACAACATATATAGTGATACATACATAGGCCATTTCCGCACTAGATTGTTATAGCGCTATTATTTCACTTTCAACATCCTATGGAGGCTGGCCCCTCCCTCAACGGCAAACCCCAGGATTCCATAGGATGTTGCAAGTGGAATCATACGCTATAACAGCCTAGTGCAGAAATGGCCTAGGTGTTAAATACCACTTATATATCATTTTATAATAATTTTCTCTAAGATCATTGCATTGGGTAATGTGTCAGCATTTCTGCTGACAATAAGGATAAAAAAGAGCACTTTCTGAAGAAATTTTGAAACCATGGAGCAAAATATTTTTTTTTCCTTCATGAAGTGCAGGACAAATTGGCACTGGCTCCCCTTTCCGCACTTAAAGCACAGAAGAGACCTTCTCTACGTATGTTACACAGGGGGAAAAAATGCTTCTTCTAAGATGGTTCCTTAGGATTCCACACACAAATAGTGTCAGGAACCGAATTCACACACAGAAATGTGGATGTAGCATATCTCGATTTCAGTAAGGCCTTTGACAAAGTTCCCCATGACATTCTTGCAAAGAAACTAGTAAAATGCGGGCTGGGCAGGGCTACTGTTAGTTGGATTTGTAATTGGTTGACCGACCGAACCCAAAGGGTGGTCACGGATGGCTGCTTTTCCTCCTGGAGAGAAGTGGCTAGCGGGTGCCACAGGGTTCTGTCCTGGGCCCAGTGCTGTTCAATATCTTCATCAACAACTTGGATGAAGGAATAGAGGGCATGCTCCTCAACTTTGCAGATGACACCAAATTGGGAGGGGTTGCTAATACGCCAGAGGACAGGGTCAAAATTCAAAATGACCCGGATAGATTGGAGAGCTGGCCCAAGGCTAACAAAATGAAATTCAACGGAGAGAAGTGTAAGGTCCTACACTTAGGCAGAAAAAATGGAATACAGAAATATAGGATGGGGGACAAGTGGCTGGATAGCAGTACGTGTGAAAGGGATCTAGGAGTCTTCATAGACCACAAGCTGAACATGAGTCAGCAGTGTGATGTGGAAGCCAAGAAAGCCAATGCAGTTCTCGGCTGTATCAACAGGAGTATGGTATCTAGATCGAGGGAGGTACTGGTACCACTCTACTCTGCTTTGGTTAGACCTCATCCTGAATACTGTGTCCAGTTCTGGGCACCCCAATTCAAGAAGGACCTGGTCAAGCTGGAGCAAGGCCAGAGGAGGGCGACCAAAATGGTAAGAGGCCTGGAAGCCATGCCCTATGAGGATAGACGTAGAGAGCTGGGTATGTTTAGTCTGCAGAAGAGAAGGTTAAGAGGGGACATGATAGCCATGTTTAAATATTTGAAGGGATGCCATGTAGAGGAAGGAGAGGGCTTGTTTTCTGCTGCTCCAGAGACCAGGACAAGGAGCAATGGATTCAAGCTGCAGGAAAGGAGATTCCACCTGAACCTCAGGAAGAACTTCCTGACAGTCAGGGCTGTCCGGCAGTGGAACAGGCTGCCTCAGAGTGTAGTGGAGTCTCCTTCCTTGGAGGTTTTTAGGCAGAGGCTGGATGGCCATCTGTCCGGAGTGCTTTGAGGGTGTTCCTGCATAGCAGGGGGTTGGACTGGATGGCCCCCGGGGTCTCTTCCAACTCTACATTTCTATGATTCTGTGATTCTATGAAATGTAACAGTGCTAATACACTATTTATTAGGAGTGTGATGTACAGGACTTCAGTGAGCGAACTGAAAGCAATTAGCAAAATCCAAACATTAGAAGCAAATAGTTGCCGTTTCCACCTGCAAGAGACCTTGAAGTGCCGGCTTCGGCTGGGCAGTGCTTATTGGTGCTGCCTTCCTAGCTTTGTTTACCTAACTGTTACCCTGTTTATTGGGGGTCCCGTGAGGGACTCCAAACGTGCTCAAATATTGGTGGGGAAAATTAGCTCAGAGCACAAGTTGGCAGAACGAGAGGCAGGGCAACGCAGTGGAATCTTTTACCCAATGTCTACGGGGTCAGGCCACGCCAGGAAGCACACCAATTGTGAAATAATAACTTTGACTTTTATTAAATGCAGGCAAACCGTGTATGCAACACACTCACACAAGTAACTATAGAAAATAGAGGTGTTAGCAGTATAGAGGGATTTTGAGAGGGACTGTTGAAGTGGGAGATACTACACCTGTCCGAAGCCTGGGGTAGATCAATGAAGAGGTCCGTAGATGCACAGTCTTGGACGGAGACCGAGGGGAAAGCTCGGGGGACGAAACGGCAGCAAGGCGGGATGGAAGTCCAGAGCGATCCAAGGAAGCTCTTGGAACTAGAGGGTTTTATAGGGAAAATATGACTGTAGGCTAGTCTGTACTTTGGGAGAGAACAATGAGGTTTGGGCATGAGACAATGCCTCCGAAAGGTCAGAATTTAGCATGATTGAGTTAAGTCCAAATTGACAATGGAATGGCCAGTATGCAGATGCAGCTCGCTTGGTGGGTCAGCATGTAGCTTGTCAAGTTACCTGCTCGGGGCAGGGGGCTCTTTTGTGTTAATGTGCATTTTTAATGAGGTGTTTGTCTAGGGAGGTCTCCTAAAGCAAGATCGGGCTGAGTCTGGCTTGCCTGGGTGGAAAAAGGAATGTTCAGCAATTAATGGCCCTGCCTAGCTCTGTGCTTGTTCGGGGGCCTCACAAACACTTGGCCAAGGGTGGCAAAATGAGACTGAATTGTGATATCAAAACGATATCTAATATCTTCCAAAGTCAGGCCAGTTCACAGTGATAACATAACAGTCTCTGGTTCCCATACCTTGTTACAAGCAAGCAGTTAATTAACTCCTACCACATGTCCCATAACTGAAATATGGAGGGCTACCCGACAAATAAGGCTCTCAGGGCCTGGGCTTTCTTCCCAAGTCCTCTGGCCAACGGGGAGGAATCTCAGGGCAAGACCGCTGCCTTGGAAGGGGGACGCCACTCTTCAAGGCATCGTCCTCACAGGCAGGGATGAATAATGATTGCAATTTTCTTCCTGTGGCTGGAGAAAATATATGTGATCATGCATAATATAAAATAATGAATTAATTAGTATTTTTCTAGCAGATGAAGATAACAATTGAATATGTGCCTTTAAAAGCAAGAGAACACGGGTACGTTTTTTCCATGCCTGGTGGACGTGTTCCATGACTAAAAAGTACTGGGGTAAAATACACGAGGCGATAAAGGAAATTTTTAATATAGCTTTTCCTATGATGCCCGAATTATATCTGTTAAACATGACATTTATGTTTAATAAGAATTTTCAATCGAGAAATAAGAGAATTATACTTTATTTAGTGACGTCAGCAAGACTTGTGTTTGCTAGAATATGGAAGTTAGAGACTGTCCCTGAAATATCACATTGGGCCCGGAAAGTAGCTGAGTTAAGACAATTCGATACTTTCTCGTTATATTTAAAAGGAAAAGTGAGTGGTACAACTGGTACAAAGGGAAACGGGTGGCAACAAGTGGTACAGTACATGTTGGATAAAGGGTATTGGGCATGAAGGAATTAATATAAAAATGTTATTTAGACCGAAGTTAGTTAAAGAATAGAGGAAGTAATGGGTATTGCATGAAGTTGTGTATATGGTAAATGTATAAAGGAGAGAAGACTAGAGAGAAAGGTGAAGTCAAAACGCTGTTAGAAATTGAGATCATCAAGTTAAGTTTTTGGATAATTGTAGTAGGTATTTAGGGAGCTTCAAGAAGATATTTTAGTCAGTAATTGATTCCGGTCGAGTAGACATGGAAGTCAGGAAATGTGTGAAGACAACTTGATAATAATGATATTAATGTAGTACAAATTGCTTAAAATATATTTCCATGGAAATGTAAATAGATATAAAAATGATATTTGTAATATAACTTTGATAGAATAATGTGTATGTTATGGTTTTATTATATACTTGTATATGTAAAAATAAAGTATAAAAATAAATAAATAAATAAATAAATAAAAGCAAGATGATGGGTGTTAACAGTAGAACTGGGAACAAGCGTTGAGCAGCAAAAGGGAGCTGTTTTGTCAACAGGATGTGAAAAAAGATAAGAGACACTGGAGCGCTAGAAGAGAAAGATTTTAACTCTTTGAGGAGAAAGAACAGCAAGCAATGTAAGAGATAAGTAAAAGGCTGGGTCAGCCCGACAGTGTGTAAAAATTTAACCAATAATGTGCCTTTTTGAAGGGACAAGGAGAATCTAAATTTCAAATGGAGAAATGCGTTCATGACTTGGCAGAAAGAAACATCAGCCGAATTGATCAGTTGATAATTTTTAATGGTAATTTTTAACTGACTTAATTAAACAAGTCTTCTTACCCTACTCAATCTCTCTAAGTTGTTTTTTATCAGCTTCACAAACTCAGAGAAAGGCAGACTTTGCAGTAACACACACACAGACATACACACACACACACATATCTATCTATCTCCAACAATATATATGCAGTGCTCTTCCCATTTTCAGGCATCCAGAAATGTTCTGGAGAATACTTCAAAAGTGAAGAGAAAAAAAAAAACTACAAACATTTTTGCTTAAAAAAATTATATTTCATGGGCAAAAAAACTTTCTGTGAGGAAAAAAACAATTCCTGTGTGGGAAGCATGATTTCTGCACACTTGAGTCAGACTAAAGTCATAGATTCTCGCGACTAGATGCCACTAGAAGACACAAAAGGGGATTTTGTAGCAGGAAATGGCCCAGCTTTCTGAGTCTGGCCTGGGGAGATTTTTCATCAGTAAATTGCTCTTTAGTGCTATGCCGCCTTGTCTGACTGTAATAAGTGTGCAACAGTGGCTGTCATTCTGCTGAAAATTAGGGTGAAAATTAGCACTTTCTAAAGAAATTCTTAAATCACAGCCCACCTACGTTCCTTTGCAAGGCAGGAAAAATATTTTTTATTCCTTCCTGAAGTGCAGGACAAACTGGCACTGACACTTAAAGCACAGGAGAGACCTTCCCTCTGTATGTTACCACAGGGAAAAAGATGCTTCTTTTAAGATAGTTCATTATAATTACACACACATAGGGCTCTTGGAGCCTGGGCTTTCTTCTGAAGTCCTCACGCCAAGGGGGAGGAATCTCAGGGGGAGGGTGCTGCCTTGGAAGGGGGATACAATTCCTCGAGGTATTCATCCTCACAGGCAAGGATGAATAATGGCTGCAGTTTTCTTCCTATAGTTGGAGAAAAGATAGATAGATAGATAGATAGATAGATAGATAGATAGATAGATAGATAGATAGATAGATAGATAGATAGATAGATATGCAGTGCTCTCTCCATATTCAGGCACCTTAGAATGTTCTGGAGAATACTTCTGCAGTGGTGAAAAAAACATATTTTTGCTTGAAAAAATTACATTTCATGGGCAAAAAACAAAACAAAACAAAAAACTGATTTCCTGTGAAAAAACTTGATTCCTGTGTTGGAAGCATCATTTCTATATAGAAAACATGGCTATCATGTCACTTCTTAATCTTCTCTTCTCCAGGCTAAACATACCCAACTCCCTAAGCCGCTCCTCCAAGGGCTTCATGGTTTCCAAGCCTTGTGCTGTTTTGGTCGTCCTCCTCTGGAAATGTTCCAGCTTGTTGATATCCTTCTTGAACTGTGGTCCCTGGAGATGGACACAGGATTCCAGGTGGGGTCTGACCAAAGTAGAATAGACTGGTACCTTTTAGAGGCCATTTCTGCACTACACTGTTATAGTGCGATTATTCCACTTTCAGCATCCTATGGAATCTTGAGGTTTGCAGCTTAGGGAGGGGCATTTAAAATTCTCAGTAAACTACAAACCCCAGAATTCCATAGGATGTTGAAAGTGGAATGATAGCACTATAACTGTAGTGCGGAAATAGCCAGTCTGGATGGCCATCTGTTGGAAGTGCTTTGATAGTGGATTTCTGCATGGCAGAATGGGGTTGGACCCAGTGACTCATGTGGTCTTTTACAAGTCCATAAATATTCTGTGATTCCTAGCCTTAGCCAAGTGTATGCAATACAACTGGCTGCTCAGTTGCATTGACTAAAACTCATTCAGTTTATTGACTCATCAGTAACTTCTGTCAGATGTGTGAAGGATCAAGAAAACCCAGAAAGCATTCATCAAGAACTTCTCAGTGGTGCATGAGCCCAGAAGCTAAGGTGAGATAGAAAATTCTTGCATATTTTAGATTAAAGCTTATTAGTATCCCAGTTCATGAGATGCTTGAAGTATTATCCTCAAGCTTGGAAGTGAAGAATTGCAAATTATGAATAAATTCAACCCTATGGCTTGACTGCAACCTCTCGGACAGCCAAAAATTATTCAATTTTTTTTTAATTGCACCCCTAAATGTCCTCATTCGTACCCCTGGGAGTATGCATATCCCAGGCTGGGAATCAATGATGTAAGCCAAAGACAGGACTAGAACTGATGCTTACAAGCAGGAGCATAACAATGCAATGGAAGTCATTTCTAACACCAGCCCACCTAAAGTTATTGCAGAGATGATTTTTGTGTTACTCTGCACAGGCGTAATAGGAGAAAGGAGACTGCACAATTCAAAATAAGATGATTTGGCCACCCCGATTGTACACTATGGGTGAGGAAACTCAGGCACTGAATGAGTCTCTAGTGCTCCCCCCAGGGTACAGCATGACCCCTGCGATACCATTTTTTCTTATTTTCTAGGGATTTTTAAAGCAGAGGCAAAGACTCAAGACTGACAAGCAACTCATTATGAATTTTGCATATTTCCATGTATGTTTCTACAAACAGTAAAGACACAAGGAAGCCATGCCCTATGAAGAACGACTTAGGGAGCTGGGTATGTTTAGTCTGAAGAAGAGAAGTTTAAGAGGGGACATGATGGCTATGTTTAAATATTTGAAGGGATGTCATGTTGAGGAGGGAGCAGGCTTGTTCTCTACCACTCCAGAGACCAGGACGAGGAGCAATGGATTCAAGCTGCAGGAAAGGAGATTCCACTTGAACCTCAGGAAGAACTTCCTGACCCTCAGAGCTGTCCAGCAGTGGAATCTGCTGCCTCGGAGTGTGGTTGAGTCTCCTTCGTTGGAGGTTTTTAAGCAGAGGCTGGATGGCCAACTGTTGGGAATGCTTCGATGGGTGTTCCTGCATGGCAGGGGGTTGGACTTGATGGCCCCTGGGGTCTCTTCCAACTCTATGATTCCATGCCAAATGGAGGATGGAACAAACTTGTTTTCTGCTGTTCCAGAGACTACAACGTGGAGCAATGGTTTCAAACGTCAGGAAAAGAAATTCCACCTAAACATTAGGAAGGCTTTAAACTAAGTCATGGGTGAGAGGGAAGGCAGGAATTGATCAAGTGCTGAAGATAATAGTTCAAATCTTATAGGGAGAAAGGGGTATAGTACAAGGACCCAACCATGTGAGGGAAAGAAACTTAAATAAGCAGCTGGGGGAGAAACTCATGGTCTCAGATGTATCTGCAGTAATGCACAGAGCTTCGCGCACCTGAATTTATATGGAAAGGTATAAAACCTATGTACACCATGTATGCATCAGTCTCAGCAACTCTGGACAAAGTATGCTGTATAGGCTTGCTTTGCTATAACTAAACACTGCCAACTCCCTCTGAGTGAAGTTTGTGGATCGCAAGTTATCCAGGGCATGGCAGTGTCCTGGTTTGAGAGTTGGGCTATGATGCTGGAGGCCAGGATTCCCTGCTTGGTCATTGGAAACGTCACACACACACAGCCCCAGAAAGCCTCGTGATAGGGTTGCCGTAAGTCAGAAACAACTTGAAGGCACACAACAATAACAAAATAGGCTCATCCTATACGACCAGAAGCACTCTTAGATATAAAATGTTCAAAAATCTGCACCACCAACAAACATGCACGATTCTTAAAATACAAGTGGGAAAACATACACCCTTGAAAAGATTGTTATGGGACGGCACAATGTAGAATCAAAGTGTCCCTTTCTTTCTTCCTTCTTGCATTACACACACAGCTGTCTATCCAAGTTTTCAAAGTATATTTAACCCGAATGACAGAATTCCAAATAATGAGCTTTTCCTCATTGCTGCATTTCCAGTGTGGGGATGGAACATTCATTTAATGAATTCCTTTAGTTGCTAAAGATCCAGAAATCTCCTCGCTCCCCCCCCATCCTTTATTTCTCAAAATGTTTTACTGGAGATCTTTTCTATCTAGATAAGTAGAAAACAACAACAAACATTTCACATCATTTTAATTCATTATTGTTGAGGCAATTGGGACCATTCCTGATAATTCTGAAGAATTTTAGAAGATAAACAAGTAAATTTAAAACAAATGTAATATAAATTATTTCCTTCATCTTTACTTAAAATAATTAATGTTAATAAATTTAATATCCACAACATCTCTAACACCATGAATTTCATTAACACAAACATTTCCAAACTTTGTTAGGGAACCGAAATCCAAAACATCTGGAAGTCCCAAGCTTCCCTATTCCTGACTTAAGGAAACATCCACACAGTGGCCATTTCTGCACTAGGCTGTTATAGCGTTATGATTCCACTTGCAACATCCTATGGAATCCTGGGGTTTGCAGTTTCGGGAGGGGCTGGGCAGCCCCTCCCAAAACTGCAAACCCCAGGATTCCATAGGATGTTGCAAGTGGAATCATAGCGCTATAACAGTCTCATGCGGAAGCGTCTAGTGTAATGTGGTAGGTGAGAGGGAAAGTTAAGACCTTGCCCCACCATCATAATTTGGGCCAGAGAAAAGAAATGTGAGTCATATATTCAGCCTAACTACCTTGTAGTGCAGTCATTCCTCCACATTCGCTAGGGTTAGGGGCACAGGACCCCCGTGAAAGTGGGAAAACCATGAATAACTCTAGGCCCTCCCAAACCACATTGAACACACACAAAAAGTATGATCACCATCAACCCACCACAGATTCCTTTGAGGGACCAGGGTTCCTTCAAAGGGCAGAAGTGGGGGGCTGGTGGGACTTACTGCCACTCCCACTGCTGCCCCACATCATTTTTAATAGGGACTTACAAGCCTCGTTCTCAGTTTCTCAGTCTCATGAGGCTTGCAGTTTCTCTTAAAAACGGTATAGGGAGGCAGCAGAGGTGACAGCAAGTAATCCGTGATTAATCAAATCCGCAAAAGTGAAACCCGCGAATGTGAAGGGCTGACTATATTTCTTTCAAAAAGTAAGATGGCAAGCATTTTAAAACAAAGATTCATTTTATGAATTTTAATTAATTTGAAGAATATGCAAATGTAACATCCTATACAGTATGTCAAACCTCAGCCTTTATCATCTTTCTCAAAAAAGAAAAGAAAAATCCATGCACTGGAAGCATTTACATTCTCTGTGCACATTCTTTAGTGTAATCGATGGTGGTATGAAGCCAGATTTACCACCATATCTATAGATTACAGGGGCCATTTCCTCACTAGCCTGTTATAGTGCTATATTCCACTTTCAACATCCTTTGGATTCTGAGGTTTGCAGTTTAGGGCCAGGCCCCTCCCTAAACTGCAAACTCCAGGATTCTATAGGATGTTGAAAGTGGAATAATAGCACTATAACAGGCTAGTGTGGAAATGGCCAGGGCTAGAGAATACAGTCCTGCATCCACATTCACAGATTTGACTTTTGTGAATTTGATCATCCACGAAGCATATGCATGCCTCCTCCCTGCATTCTCCTCCTCCCATTCCCTTGCCTTTTGCCCAGTTTGGGGAATCCATGCCGGGCCAAAGGCAAGGGAATGGGAGGAGGAATGTGGGAACAGGAGTTATTTGCACTTTTCTACTTTCACAGGGATTCTGCACTCCAAACTCTCATAAAAGTGGAGGGGCCACTGGACTTTGTGACAGACAATCTCCGATACATCATGAGCGATTGAGGATTCTTCATTGCTCAAGATGTCTCTCCCCTTTCTTTCTTCTGTGGACTTGCAGATGTCTTCTAAGCCCAGATTTCTGGGCAAAACCTTTTCTGCATTCTAAACATTTGTGAGGTTTCTCTCCTGTGTGGATTCTCTGGTGTTCCACAAGGTTGTACTTCTGTATAAAACTCTTGCCACACTCTGGACATTTAAAGGGTTTCTCTCCTGTGTGAACTCTTTCATGTAACTGAAGATGTGCAATTTGGGAAAATCGTCTGCCACACTCCAAGCATTTAAAGGGTCTCTCTCCTGTGTGCAGTCTCTGGTGGGTTAAAAGCCCTCCTTTCTGAGAAAAACATTTCCCACAGTTCAAGCACTTATAGGGTTTCTCTCCTGTGTGGACTCTCTGGTGTATATTCAGTTGAGAAGTCTGGGTGAAAGATTTACCACACACCAAGCATTTATGTTGTCTTACTTTTCGATGGTTTCTCTTATGACTCCAAAGGTCTAGTTCTTCAGCAAACAATTCCCCACATTCCAAGCATTTATATGGTGTCTCCCCACTATGGACTCTCTGATGTTTCTCAAAGTATGATTTCTCTGCAAAACGTTTACCACACTCCACGCATTTATATATCAACCCTCCTGTATGGCAACTCTGGTGCATCACAAGGGATGGCTGTTCATCAAAACATTCTCCACACTCCCAACATTTATATGTTTTCTCTTGTGTATGAATTCTTTGGTGTGTTTGAAGGTTTCCTTGCTGTGAAAAACACTTCCCACACTCCAAGCATTTATGAGGTTTTTCCCCAGTATGGACTCTCTGGTGTATCAAAAGGCTTGTTGTATTTAGAAAAGATTTCCCACACTCCAAGCATCTGTGGGGCCTGTCTCCTCTGTGGCGTCTCTGGTGTGTGTTAAATCTTGATCTATCAATAAAACACACACCACACTCTGTACATTTGTGAGGTTTTTCACCTGTATGGAACCTCTGATGGATAAAGAGATATGAGTTTCTACCAAAGCATTTCCCACATTCTGTACATTTGAAAGGTTTCTCTCCTGTATGGCTTCTTTGATGGATTACAAGATGTGATCTATTGGAAAAATATTTCCCACATGTCAAGCATTCATGGGGTTTCTCACCTGCGTGGACTCTCTGGTGATTCACAAGGCTCGATTTCACTGAAAAACATTTCCCACACTTGGAACATTTATGTTTTTTTTCTCCAGTATGGATTCTCTGGTGTGACACAAGGCTGCCTCTTCTTGAAAAACACTTCCCACACTTCAAGCAGATATGGGGTTTCTCTCCTGTATGGATTCTTTGGTGAGAAGTTAAGGCTGATTGCTCTACAAATGATTTTCCACAATCCAAACATCCGTATGGTTTCCTTCCTGTGTGGACTCTCTCATGAACAATAAGATGTGATTTATGAACAAAGCCTTTTCCACACTCCTCACATTTGCATGGCCTCTCTCCTGTGTGGAATCTTCGATGTACATCAAGGACAGACTTGTGAGCAAAGAATTTCCCACACTCCAGGCATCTGTATGGCTTTTCTCCAGTGTGAAGTCTCTGGTGTACCTGAAGGTGCTGCTTCTGGGAAAAGCATTTCCCACACTCTGCACAGTTGTAGGGTCTCTCCCCTGTATGGATTCTCTGATGGATTGCAAGGTACGATTTTGCAGAAAAACATTTCCCACATTCCACACACTGATAGCTTCTTTCTCCACTGTGAATCATTTGATGCCTTGTAAGTTCTGACCGTTCGTAATAACTTTTCCCACAATCCAAGCACTTGTAAGATTTCTCTTTTGTATGCATTCTCTGGTGTTGTACAAGATTTACTTTCCTGCAAAACCATTTTCCACACTCCAAGCACTTATGAGATTTCTCTTTTCTGTGAGTCTTCTGGTGGCTTACAAGCCCTGAACGCTGATAGAAAGATTTCCCACATTCCAAGCATTTATAAGATTTTATTCCCATATGAATCTTCTGATGGCTCCAAAGCTGAGCATGCTGAGCAAAACATTTCCCACATTCCCAGCATTTATAAGGTTTCTCTCCTGTATGAACTCTTTGATGGATCACAAGCAGTGACTTTTGAGCAAATGATCTGTCACACTCCAAACAACTATAGGGTTGTCCCCTTGTATGGATTTGCCTTTGGCTCTCAGATTCTGGACGCTCTGAGGTTTCTTGGGACTTCTCTCTGGAGTGCATTTTCTGGTGTCTGGCAAGAGATGATTTTAAGGCAAAACACTGGCTGCACTCAGAACAAATTTGTGTTTTGTTGGAGTTACCTGCTGGAAATAAAGAAGATGGGGGAAATGTCCTCCTTATTATGACAAACGATTTAATAATGAAAGTAGACTGAAAAAAGTAGATGATACATCAGAGATTATAAAGCAGTGACTGCTTTACAAAATCTCTCCCCAATAAAGCATAGTCAGTGTTGGCTCCAGGTTATGGGCAGGGGCGAATCACAGAGCTGGAAGAGACCACAAGGACCATCAAGTCCAACCCCCTGCTATGCAGAAATACACAATCAAAGTACTCCCCACAGATCCAGCCTCTTTTTACCAACATCCAAAGGAGACTCCACCACACTCAGAGGCAGCAGTGTATTCTACTACCAAACTATTCTTACTGTCAGGAAGTTCTTCCTAATGTTTAGGTGGAATCTCTTTTCCTGAAGTTGACATTGCTCTGTTTCATTGTCTCGGTGCAGCAGGAAACAAGTCTGGTTGG
Organism: Iguana delicatissima; assembly: GCA_948472985.1. Lineage (NCBI taxonomy): Eukaryota > Metazoa > Chordata > Lepidosauria > Squamata > Iguanidae > Iguana > Iguana delicatissima. Next base: position 52,407 of record CAOKZL010001488.1, on the reverse strand, counting down.
TGTGGACATCAAAAAATGCCTTCCATGGGTCCTAGAGAGAAAGGGCCAGTGAGGGAATAAGCAGTGTCACCCTATCTTCCTGCTACTCTCTCTCATCACTTATTTGTGCTCTCTCTCTGTGCCACAAGGTGAGTGGCAACATCTTAAGAAATACATAATACAAGTGTATATACTCAGTGTTGCCCAGAATTTTATTTTCTCATAGGTAATACTTGTTAGAAATACCTTAGGAATTACCTTACCTTACCTTAGGAATTAGATGCAATTGAAATACACAGATTTGAAATCCTGTGTCTCTAATTCCCCAAACTGTCTTGTCCAGTACCTGTAACTTCTCCTCGTATTCCCCAATCCAATCTGTATTCAGAGTTGTTAACATACAAAGTTTCTGAGGCCCTTTTCGCACGGCGTTTTTGAAGCGAAAGGGCCCCCTGAGCATCGCGTAAATGTGAGGAGTGGTTTGCATGACGCACTCACATTTACACGATGCTCAAGGGCCTGACGTGGACCGCGCACGCATATCATCATTTTCGGCTCAAAGCTGAAAATGGTGCGCGGTCGCACAACGCTCCCAGGCCCTGTGTGCACTTACCTGACGTGTGATGCCTCGGGAGCTGGGCCAGTTGCATGTCCTCTCCTCAGTGCAGCCTGCGAGGTCCCAGGCTGCACTGCAAATGGAAGAGGCAGGGCGCTCACACAACGAGGAAGCCACTGCGGAGCCCAAGCAGCAGGGACGCGGGAGCATTCCTCCCAAGGCTTCTCGCACAAGAATCCCAACCCAGCAGCATGAAAAGGTAATGTGCGAAAAGGGCCTGAGTGAATACACTGCCCTCCTCCTTGCTGCTAGGCCTCATCTCCATAGCAATCAGCCAGGCCCAAGAATTCTCTGGCTGAGAATTCTAAAGGCCCCTCCCTAAACTGCAAACCCTAGGATTCCATAGAATCTTCTCAGGCACCAATCATATGAGGTCTTCACTTCACATTCGCCTGACACAGCCAATCATATGAGGTCTTCACTTGATACAGATAGACATATACATTTTGACTTTTATATAGTAGCTATGTTTTGAACGGTTTTAAGGATGTTCTTTTTAAATAGAATTGTCTCTTAAATTGTTTTTTTAAACTTTCATAAACAAGATTTTAGCTGGTTTTAAATTTTTGAAGGAGAGGGGCAAAAGACTTTATAAAAATGGATTTTGAAGAGCAATTTGGAGACAGAGGTTATAATTTTCAGAGAGAAAACTGAACACCCTGTCGGTGGAGAAATCTTCTCCAAGAGTGAGTCCTCGTCTATTCAACGCGTGGCGATGGCACTCTATCCAAGATGGGTGTAGCATAGTATTTTTAAATAAAGATTTCAACCTCAAACCCATGCAATTTTACTGAAAAGTAAAGTCTCTTTATCTCAATGCAATTTACTCAAATAAGTGCATACAGAGGTACAATCTTCACATGGCTAAATCTGTCAAGGAGCCAAAATTACAAACAGAATGTATTCCTGAATTTTTTCAATAGAGCAACTCAGTGAAAATGTCTGGTCAAATCATAAACACACTACTTTAAATTTTTGAAAGCTGCTTTTGAATCCCTTGCTAGGAGAAAAGCAGGATATAAATAAAATAAAATAAAATAAAATAAAATAACTATGAAAAATTATGGGTGAAGTATTCTAATATTTTGCTCCTGTGCTGGACAACCAGTTGGTTTACGCAGTTCAAGAAAGGACACTGACAAACTGGAACATGTCCAGAGGAGGGCAACCAAGATGGTAAAATATCAGGAAACCGTGCCCTACGAGGAGCAACTTAGGAAGCCGTATGTGTTCAACCTGGAAGAAAGGAAGTTAAGAAGTGACATGACAGCCATGTTCAAATATTTAAAAGGATGTCATTAGGAAGATGGAGCAAGCTTGTTTTTTGCTGCTCCAGAAACTAGGACACAGAGGAATGGCTTCAAACTATAGGAACAGAGATTCTTGTTGTTGTGTGCCTTTAGGACCCTAAGGTGAAGACATCATGGGGTTTTCTGGGGCTCTGTGTGTGTGTGTGTGTGTGTGTGTGTGTGTGTGTGAGAGAGAAACACCCAAGGTCACCCAATGGGTTGCCATGGCCAAATGGGGAATCAAACCTGGGTCTCTAGAGTTATAGTAAATGCTCAAACCACTACATCATGCTGGCTCTCTAAAGATATTCTACCTAAATGTTCGGAAAAAACTTCCTGACAGTAAGAGCAGCTTGACAGTGGGATACGCTGCCTGAGAGTGTGATGCAGTCTACTTTTTTTGGAGGTTTTTAAAGAAAAGAGAGGCTGGATGACCATCTGTTGGGAATGCTTTGTGCATCGCAGAATGGGGTTGGACTCGATGGCCCTTGGGCTCTCTTCCAACTCTAATTCTATGATTTCATATGGGCATCCCTTGGGCAATGGTAGCCTGATATGACTGATGTGCCAACGCACAATGGGCACTGCCATGCATAGCTGCATTACCCAGTGTGCCTCTGGACATTGGGTAGGAAGTGCCAAAACAACAGTATGAGAAACATGAGAAATCCTCCAATGCATATGGTAGCACCCACACCAGTACTCGGATGCATATGTTTCCAAGTCACTAGCAAGCTTTCATTGCATTTCTGCTGTGGAGCTATGGATCTGTACAGTTACCAAATGTAGACTGTGATTTAAGGTCCTGCCCCACATTGCTCTCCAAAAAAGAGGGGGATAGCTGGTGGACTTACATTCCATCTTGTCCAATTCTGGAGTTGTCAGGTCTGGGACAGTCACAGCGCCTTCTCTTGTTCTAGCCGGAAGACAAGGACTGGCTTGCAAACTGAAGATCCTACCTGGGAAAATAAGTAAAAAGAATGAGAAGCCAGCATAAATTCACTCTGCTACCCAGACGGTCTCTTAAAAGAAAAAGATTTTATTCATTTTCAACCAATTTATCTACTAATATATAAAAGTCAAAGTTTGTTTGTTTGTCTGTGTCAGGCGAGAAGACCTCATATGATTGGCTGCCTAAGAAGACTCTATGGAATCCTGGGGTTTGCAGTTTAGAATTCTCAGCCACAGAGCTCTTTGGCCTCAATCAATTGTGATGGTCTTGAATAGGCCAGCTGCTGTGGAGACAAGGCCTAGCAGCAAGGAGGAGGGCAGTGTATTCCCTCAGGAACCCATCCTCTGTGTGTTAATAAATCTGAATACAGATTGGATTGGGGAATATGCGGAAAAGTTACAGGTACTGGACAAGACAGTTTGGGGGATTAGAGACACATCGAATCTAACAAGTATTACCTATGAGAAAACAAAATCCCCAGCAACACTGGGTATATATGCTGGTATAATAATAAACCTGGAGGAGCAAGTAACAGACACTGTACAAGAGAAACAGAAAGGGGACACATACCTTGGTTACATCCTAGTTGAATTACAGCAACGTGCTGTACGTGGGGCTGCTTTTGAAAAGTGTTCAGAAACTTCAGCTGGTCCAAAGAGCTACAGCCAGGTTGTTTCTGGGCACAATTCAAAGTGCTGGTAATGACCTTTAAATCCTACATGGCTCAGTTCCAGGTTATTTGAAGGACCATATCCTCCCCTACGAACCAGCCCTGGCTTTGAGATCTGTTGGTGAGGTCCTTCTCTCTGTCCCACCATCTTCACAGGTACACCTGGTGGGAACACGGGAGAGGGTCTTCTCAGTGGCTGCCCCCAGGCCCTCGAACTCCCTCTCCACACAAGTCAGACTGGCACCCTCCCTACTTTCCTTCTGCGGTCAAGCAAATACATTTTTATTCAGACAGGCACTGAACGTGCGATTATGACCTGTCTGATGAAAGATGATGGATATTACTAATGGTGCTGAATTTGAAAGTTTTAATTATGTATTTTAACTTTGTTTTAGTTCTTATTTGAGTGCTTAATCTGTGTTTTAGTTTTTGTATTCTGTGATTTTTAACTATGTTTTTTTTTAATTATTGCAAGCCACTTTGAGTCCTAACCAGGAAAAAAGCAGAATATAAATGATCATCATCATCATCTAAAACTGGATGGACATCTTGCAAATCAAAATTAACACATTTAAAATCATGAGAACCCAGAAATCAATCATCAAGAAATAATATGAGATTACATTAATAAATCATTCCATAAATATAAACGTGGGTCTCAAGATTACTGCATTTGTCTATTGGTGTTTACAAATTAAATAGACAGATCGAACATTGTATTTAAAAAAAAAACACCTCTCCAGTTGTCTGTGTTGTTTCTTAGGCCATTTCCGCACTAGACGGTTATAGTGTTATTATTTCAACATCCTATGAAATCCTGGGGTTTGCAGTTTAGGGAGAGGCCACTCTCTAAACCACAAACCCCAGAATTCCATAGGATGTTGAAAGTAGAATAATAGCACTGTATCAGTCTAGTGCGGAAATGGCCTTAATCCCTGCATCAGACAGGTGAAATGAGTCCCAGATGTCCTGAATCCCAATTTTGGGAAAAATAATAGATAAACAGACTGGAAAGCAGATAGACAGACAGACAAAGGCACAGTTTGTTCCAGCAAAACCAATGGTCATCACTTATTTTATGCTGGGTGCATCTCTGACACGCGCTCACCCGAAATCTCTTCCAAATAGTTCTGTTGGAGAAAGAGGATCTATAACTTGGGCCATTTCCGCACGACACTTTTATAGCACGATGATTCCACTCTCAACCTCCTATGGAATCCTGCGGTTTGCAGTTCCGGGAGGGGCCAGCCGGCCCCTCCCGGAACTGCAAGCCCCAGGATTCCATAGGAGGTTGAAAGTGGAATCATCGCGCTATAAGAGTGTGGTGCGGAAATGTTCTATGTCTTTCAAGAGGACGGAGAGGAAAGGAACAGAGAGCTAATGGATGAGCAAGGATGAGCCCTGGTTAGCTGCAGAGTCCAAAACCATAGGGTTCCCTTGGCAAAATGTATTCACACAGCATAAGTGATCAATGGATTTCCTTCCTTTAATCGCCATTTATTCCATCGCTCTTCTTTCCACCACCATGTAACAATGCAAATGTAGGGGTTAAAAGAAAGGAGCCAAGCCCACCATGGGCAATGCAGGGAAAGACCCTTCTGCCCGCCCGCCTGCCCGACTTACCGCATTCACACGTTCCTCTGTTGCTCATCCGTGCACAGGTTTCCAAAAGCAAAGCGCAGCCATCGCCCCTTCGTCTTTCTCCCCTTAGATCCTTACCCAACTCATCTCGCCATCACTTCCAACAAAACACACCTACCTTCAACAACATCACACAAGGGGCTGGAGGTGAGAAGAGAGAGCGTGGGAAAGGGAAGAGAAGAGAGAGCGTGGGAAAGACCATTCAAGCCTATAGAAATCACACCTCCCTCCTTTTCCAGGCACGAAGGATGCTGGAAGATGTAGTTAGTACATCCCTTGACGCAGTCCTTCGCAGCCTTGCGCCTCCAATTTTTTTGGACTTCAGCTCCCAGAATTCTTGACTGCTGGCCCAGCTGGCTGGGGCTTCTGGGAGCTGAAGTCCAGACCTTCCTGGAGCACAAACGGTCGAGAACCCCAGGGCCTTTCTGCACTATGCTTTTATGGTGCTATTATTCCAGTTTCAACACCCTATAGCATTCTGGAGTTTCTAGTTTAGGGAGGGGCATTTACAATTCTCAGCCAGAAAGCTCTTTGGCTTCAGTAAACTACAAACCCCAGAATTCGACAGGATGTTGAAAGTGGAATAATAGCACTATAACAGAGTAGGGCAGAAAGGCTCCCAGTCTTGTGGCATTTAAAGTTGTAATAAACCAAGGCCATTTCTGCACTATGCTGTTATAGTGCTATTATTCCACTTTCAACATCTTGTGGAATTCTGGGGTTTGTAGTTTACTGAAGTCAAAGAGCTCCCTGGCTGAGAATTGCAAATACCCCTCCCTAAACTTCAAACCCCAGGATTCCATAGGAGGTAGAAAGTGGAATAATAGCACTATAACAGCGCAGTGTGGAAATAGTGTAAGTTATTTCACCTATCTGTTCTCCCTCTATAGGAGTCAAGGCTTCTCGCAATGTAGGTTGAAACAAACTGAAAGCGATCATAACTGTAAAAAAGAGAAAGTTTTTAAAAACACTATACCCTCTGCTTCTCTAAATTAAAAAAAAAAAAGGAGTCAACATGCATAAGTAACTAGGTTCAAATCTTTCCTCGGCAGCTAAGTCGTCTGGGCAATCCTACGTCACCATCTCTCCGTTTAACCAACCTTGCAAGGTTGTTGTTAATGGAAAGAGAGAGAGAAAGGACAATTAACCTCTCCCCAAGCTTCTCGAAGAAAGAGGATGGGAAATATCTCAGTCAATTATTCCAGTGTGCGCGCGCGCGTGTGCACAAACACACACATGTGCCATCCAGTCACCTGCTGACTTTTGGTGACCCCATGAATTTCATCTTGTTTTCATAGGCAAGGAATACACAGAGGTCATTCTGCCAGCTCCTTCCTCTGAAACAGCACCTGGTATTAGTTAGTGGTTTCCCATCCAAGTCCTAACCAGGGCTGACCCTGCTTAGCTTCCAGAATCAAACAGAATATGGTGCCATTACTACTTGCCCATTATTCTACTACTTGCTCATTTTTAAAACATGCACTTTTTTCCTGACACAAAGATACAGTTCTCCCAGGAAGCCATCTTTGGGAACACACACAGATATTCAGGTATATATATATAAACTGGGGTTGCAATCCTCTCCATCTTAATTCGGAGGTAATGGTTTGAGTGTCAGCCTATGACTCTGGAGACCAAGGTTTGATTCCCCACTCAGCCATGGAAGCCCACTGGGTGACCTTGGGCATGTCACATACTCTCAGCCCCAGAAAAACCCCATGATACGGTCACCTTAGGGTTGCCGTAAGCCGGAAATGACTTGAAGGCAACTGAGGCCATTTCTGCCCTACACTATTATAATGTTATTATTCCACCTTCAATTTCCTGTGGAAATTCTGGAGGTTGTAGTTGACCGAGGTTCTCTGGGTGAGAATTTGAAAGGCCCTTCCTTAAACTGCAAATCCCAGGATTCCATAGGATGTTGGAAGTGGAATAATAGTGTGGAAATGGCCTTAGACTGCCTGAAAATCATGCTGACATAATATGTTCAGCCACTAGATGTCACTGTATGTCAAGAAACAAACACACACTCACCAGCAAAATTCTCCATACATTGGTTCAGTTATTAATCAGAATGAAGACTGAAATCAGAAGAGTAGAGCCATTTCCACACTAGACTGTTATAGCGCTATTATTCCACTTTCAACATCCTATGGAATCCTGGGGTTTGCGGTTCCGGGAGGGGCCGGCTGGCCCCTCCCAGAACAACAAACCCCAGGATTCCATAGGATGTTGAAAGTGGAATAATAGCGCTATAACAGTCTAGTGCGGAAATGGCCAAGGACTTGGAAGGGCAGCAATGAAGGAAATAGACAAGCTCCTGAAGCGTAAAAGATACATCATTGAACACTAAAGTTAGGATTATTCATGTCCTCGTATTTCCAGTTTCTATATATGATTGTGAAAGCTAAACAATGAAGAAAGCAGATAGGAAGAAAATCAACTCCTTTGAAATGTGGTGCTAGAGGAGAGATCTATGGGTACTCCGGACTGGTGAAAAGACAAATGAATGTTACCCCCTTGGGAGACCTGGTCCCAGGGGGATATAAAATTGATATCAAATACGCCTTCCATGCCAGAGAGGTTCCCCAGGTGGGTGCATAGACAAATAGGTCAAACAACCGAACCTAGGTCAAGGGCAAGAAAATCCCCAGTCACGTTTCCCAAAGAGACCTCACGTCCGCACGAACAAAGGGTCCTTAGCCACAGATAGCCAACTTGAAGGGATTACTGAGTTTTCCCCAAGTTGAGCAACTCCAACTTCGGAGATCCATTTACATGAACCAATCATACAAACCATCAAGTTACCATTGTGTGGCATTTTTCCTTCTATTTTGGCCATTGTTCTTCCTGGGAGAGGGCCTACCCTTGAGGTACATTCTGCCCTATAAGTAGTCCCCATTTTTGAGAGTCTCTTCGGAGACCTCCCCACCACGCTAGCAGACCGGCACTCTGTTAGTTGAATGCTCCCCTCAGCCGCCTCTCTTAGTTGAGCTCCTTCCTTCTCGCCACTTCCCAGACTGAGACTTCTGGACAGTTGCAATATCACCCCCTTTATTCCCTCTCCATTATATCTCCTATAATTTTTCACCTCTTTCCCTTCTCAATAGGCCATATGTGTGTGTGTGAGAGAGTGAGTGAGTGCATTGATGCGTGAGAGCATATTTGTTAATAAAATCCATTTATTAATACAATTGTCTGGCTATTTGCTTGGTCTGAGCCCTGTTGTCTCACTGGAAAACTCTGTCCCGGGGCTTACAATTGTGATATTAAAATATGATTCCATGTGCCTGAGAGGTCACCCAGATGGGCACGTAGGCAGCAAAGGTCCAATGACCGAAAACCAAGTCAGGCCAGTAAAATCCCCAGTCACGTAGCCCCAGGAGACCTCAAGATGTGTAAACCTACAATTAACAAAGGGTCCTCAGCCCTGAGATGCTGACTTGAGGAGATTAGTGTGTCTGCCCCAAGTTGAGCAAATATCCCATCAGGCGAGGACCATTTACATGAAGTCACACCACAATCAAATGCAGCCGAAGATCCTGAGACTTTGGCAACACCTTGTAATCTCATCACGCAAAGGAAGTTACCTTTGTGGAGCTTCATTATCGCTCCAACACCTGTTGTTCTCCCTGAGAAATGATTAGTCCTCCAGGTACTTTTCCCCCTACAAATAGTCCCAGTTTTTGAGTGGTTCTTTGGATCACTCCTGGTCACCCCAGCAGACCATTGCTCCGTCCGTTGAGTGATCCTCTCAGCCCTCTCCGTGCTGAGCCCCACTTCTCCACTGCCTTCCTGGACCCAGGACTTCAGGAAAAGGCACGATATTACCCCAGCTGTATTCCTCCAATATTCCCCTATCCAGTTTCCTCTCTTTTGTTTCTTAATAGCTCTTGGGTGCATGTGCACGTGATTGTGTTGGTGCATGAGACTTGCATTCAATAAAATCGTTTATTGGACATTCTTGTTTGGTTTTTGGCTTGGCCTGACCCCGTAAAAGCTGGGTAAAAAGACCCCGCTAGGTTACTCTGCCTCTTGCTTTGCTATTGCTCATGCTCTGACTAGCTTCCATTCCCCATCACGTGGAGCACATTCAGGTGCCCCCCAAGTGACCCCAGAAATCAGGGTAACAGCCCATAAAAATTGGATAGAACAGTGGTTCTCAACCTGTGGGTCCCCAGATGATTGTGGACTTCAGCTCCCAGAAGGCCCAGCCACTATGGTCAATGCTCAGGGCTTCTGGGAGCTGAAGTCCACAAACATCTGGGGACCCACAGGTTGAGAACCACTGGGGTAGAAGATCCTGCTGGCTTACCCTGCCCTTCATTCTGCTAAGGCCAGTGCTCTGTTAATTTCCCCAGTCTTTGCATTTTTGGAGCGAATCAAGGTGTCCCTCAGGGCACCCCCAGAAGTCAGGGTAACACTAGAGCAAAGCGAGCCAAAAATCTCACTAGAAAACAATGGCCATTTCTGCACTACACTGTTATAGTGCTATTATTCCACTTTCAACATCCTGTGGAATTCTGGGGTTTGTAGTTTACTGAGGCCAAAGAGCTCTCTGGCTGAGAAGTCTAAATTGCAAATCCTGGGATTCCACAGGAGGTTGAAAGTGGAATAATAACACTATACACTGTAGTGCAGAAATGGCCTGAGGCTCTCATACTTTGGACATATCATGAAAAAACATGACTAATTAGAAAAGATGATATTTGGTAGTTTGAAAAACAGTAGGAATCCCTGCTATAATATTTTTGAGGTATAAAGATATAGAATTGAATACTAAAGTTAGGGTTGTCCATGCCATCATATTTCCAGTTTCTGTGCATGGTTGTGAAAGTTGGACAGTGAAGAAAGCTGATGGGAAGAAAATCAACTCCTTTGAAATGTGGTCTTGGAGAAGAGTGCTACGGATACTTTGGACTGCTAAAAAGACAAACAAATGGGTTGTAGAATAAATCAAGCCCAAGCACTCCCTAAGAACCAAGATGACTGAACTGAGGCTGTTGTACTTTGGCCATATCATGACGCAATAGGACTTGCTGGAAAAAACTATATAATGCTTGTTAAGGTACAAAGCAGTATGAAAATGTTTGTCTTAGGTATTTTAACTTTCTTTTAATTCTTATTTGTTTAATTTGTGTCTTAACTTTTGTATTTCATTATTTTTAACTATATTTCTTTTAATTACTGTGAACTGCTTTGACTACTTACCAGGAAAAAAGCAGGCTATAAGATACTAACAGAGGAAGACTGCATTACAGATGGAGAGACTCAATCAAGGAAGACACATCCCTGAATCTGCAAGACGTGAGCTAATCAGTTGAGGACAGAATGGCTTAGAGGTCTCTCACTGCAACAGATTGAGGTTGACCTGATGGCAATTAACAACAACAAAATTGTACAAAGACATATGGCACAGTGGTATAAGCACTGGACTGGTCTACAACTCTAGAGAAATCAGTTTGGTTTCCCACTCAACCATAGAAACTCACTGGGTGACCTTAGCAGGGATATAGACTTGGGTCTATTGACTTGGACTCAAGTCGGACTTAAGTCAGTTTCTAATTACTTAGAAAACAATGCCGTAATTACAAAAAGTCAACATGGATTTCTCAAAAATAGGTCATGCCAGACTAATCTTATCTCTTTTTATGATAGAGTTACTTGCTTGACAGATGAAGGGAATGCTGTGGACATAGTATATCTTGATTTCAGTAAGGCCTTTGACAAAGTTCCCCATGACATTCTTGCAAAGACGCTAGTAAGATGTGGGCTGGACATGGCTACTGTCAGGTGGATTTGTAACTGGTTGACTGACCGTACCCAAAGGGTGGTCTCCAATGGCAGATTCTCATCCTGGAGAGAAGTGACTAGCGGGGTGCCACAGGGTTCTGTCCTGGGCCCGGTGCTGTTCAATATCTTCATTAATGACTTGGATGAAGGAATAGAGGGCAAGCTGATCAAATTTGCAGATGACACCAAATTGGGAGGGGTTGCTAATACGCCTGATGACAGGATCAAAATTCAAAAGGACCTGGACAGATTGGACAGCTGGGCCAAGGCTAACAAAATGAATTTCAACAGAGAGAAATGTAAGGTCCTACACTTAGGCAGAAAAAATGGTATGCAGAAATATAGGATGGGGGACACGTGGCTGGCTAACAGTACGTGTGAAAGGGATCTAGGAGTCTTCATAGACCACAAGCTGAACATGAGTCAGCAGTGTGATGCGGCAGCCAAGAAGGCCAACGCAATTCTTGGTTGCATCAATAGGAGTATGGTGTCTAGATCGAGGGAGGTATTGGTACCACTCTATTCTGCATTGGTTAGACCTCATCTTGAATACTGTGTCCAGTTCTGGGCACCCCAATTCAAGAAGGATATGGATAAGCTGGAGCAGGTCCAGAGGAGGGCAACCAAAATGGTGAGGGGCCTGGAAGCCATGCACTATGAGGACAGACTTAGAGAGCTGGGTATGTTTAGTCTGCAGAAGAGAAGGTTGAGAGGGGACATGATAGCCATGTTTAAATATTTGAAGGGATGTCATGTAGAGGAGGGAGTGGGCTTGTTTTCTCCTGCTCTTGAGACCAGGACAAGGAGCAATGGATGCAAGCTGCAGGAGGGGAGATTCCGCCTGAACCTCAGGAGGAATTTCCTGACAGTCAGGGCTGTCCGGCAGTGGAATGTGCTGCCACAGAGTGTGGTGGAGTCTCCTTCTTTGGAGGTTTTTAAGGGGAGGCTGGATGGCCACTTGTCGGGAGTGCTTTGAGGGTTTTCCTGCATGGCAGGGGGTTGGACTGGATGGCCCTTGTGGTCTCTTCCAACTCTACATTTCTATGATTCTATGATTCTATGATTCTAAGTCGCTTCAGTGACTTGACTCGGACTCCCCTTGGCAATAAATGGTGCACTGACTTGACTCAACTTGAGACTTGTATATGTTTGGTGATCGACTTGCTTCCCTTGGTTCAGTAACATAACAAATTCATCCAGAAACCTTACAACTTTGAATAATGCTTCTATTTCTTTTTGCCTAATGCTCACATGACAAATCTGTCTCAAGCTCGAAGTGTGGGTGCATTTCTCAGAGGAGAACAGCAAACATGTTAGGCAAGGAGCTTAAGGAGGAGGGATCCTTCCTTCTAAAACTTTTGAAGCTTTGGTAGTGGGAAGTAAGAAGGGTCCTATTCTCCACTTCTGAAGCTGCAAATGACAAAATCACAAATGTGGAGGGCCAACTGTGCTTTAAATTATTAAAACTGACCTTATTGGACTCTGTCCAGAAATTCTGGAATATAGGTTGGGGTATAAAGTTGGCTCCTGGACTTGAGACTTGACTTGAAAGTATCTTCAAGGACTTGAGACTTGAAGGTGGAGACCTGACTTGAGACTTGGAGTAAAAGACTTAAATACATCACTGGACCTTAGGTGTGTCACACACTCTCAGTCCCCCCCAAAAAACATGACAGCTTTGCCTAAGGGTTGCCATAAGTTGGAAACAACTTGAAGGCACACAACAACAACACTGTTAACCCTGAAGCGGGAATTGTGTGGAACTGCAACTCCTAGTAGCCCTAGGCCAATTTATCTGCGGAATCCTGGCTTTGGGCAGAAACTGAAATAACTCTGCTGTACCCCTGAGCAGGCACGGAGCTGCAGATAAATCCTAAAGCAATCAGAAAAGAATCCACCACACAAAAACACACACCAATTTGATCAACGGGTGTTAACGGAAGGTGGAGGAGGCTTGATTTGTCTCTGGGGTCATATTCCAGTGCTCAAAACACTACACCATACTAGCTATCACTCTGGCATTTTTCTGGTTCTCGTTGTGAGTCATGAAACTCACAGGACAAGCTTCGACCAGTTAGTCTATCAGTCTCTCAGCGTCACCTACCTTGCAGGGTTGTTGTCAAAATGAAGTAGGAATGAGAAGAGCCAAGGAGGCCACTTTAAGTGGGTGTTCTGAGTTGCTCTTCCCCCATTTTTGTTTGACACCAAAATCTGGCATGTATCATTGCTGCACAGTAAGCTCTGTCGGTAGTAAATCGATCCAGCAACTGGTCTACACAGAAGCAAGCCATTTAGCTACTGGGCTCCAGCATCCCTTCACAACAAGTAGTAGAATCAAACCTCTAAACTTCAGGTTCTATCTATCCCAGGATCAACAACACTGCAGATCGTTGTGGCTGGATCACAGATCCCTGCCCTGGGATGCACCTTCCCTTGGGTGAGGCAACCAGATGGTGCATCCCAAATGAGATAGGGTAGAACCCACCAAAGAAAGTGGAACTGGCAAAGCACAATCTCTCTCTGTCATCCTGATCCTTTTAAACACAGTTGCTAACAGGAAGTCTTACTCCCTCCAGTCTGTTCCCAGCAACTTCTGTATCTACAGTAAACTGCCAGGCCAAAGTAAAATTGTCTATCAGAGCCAGGGTTGCCAAATCTCAACGTGAGCTGAACCAAAATGTCTCCATACATTGGCATGAATTGTGTCTGTAAAACAGATAAGGGAGCTACTTCACCAGCTACTCGTCTGGTCTGGTTCATGAAGCAGCGAACTTGACGACTTCACTCAGCTATGCAAGTAATGAAGATAAGTGTGAATACGAACATTACTTAGAAGTTTCCCTGCTTGTTTTTAACTTAATACAGTGGGTTCTCGGTTGGTTCCAGGATCTCCTGTGGATCCGAAAATCTGTGGATGCTCATTACATACAGTGGTGTAGTAAAATGGTGAGCAACTAAAAGGATTGTTTTGGGGAGGGGGGAATATTTTCAAGCTATGGTTGGTTGAATCCATGGATACAGAGGGCAGACTGTATATATAAGACTTGTGCACTCTCAGTAAATCTGCCTCTTCTGCTACCTTTGCAGCATAGCTGGGGGAGAAGGATCTGATCCTTTTGAACAAAAGCTCTGTGTGGTGTACTTTCCTTTTCTGGTTAGATTCAGAGTTTCTTCTACATCTCTGTGCCTACTCAGAAAGCAAGATGCTGAGGGGATCCAGTGAAAGCCAACATCAGGATCTGGCCCTGAGCATCCAGTTTCCTGGGTCGCCTCCAGTTAGGAGACTATGGTAGGAATTCTCCAGTTTCGGGAGGCTCAGCTTCAGGGAAGAGGAAAGGACGGTGTCCATTCTGCAAAGCAGCAGCTTGCTATGGTTTGCAAGGAGCCATTGATTTCTTGCTCCACTTTTCAAAGACTCACTATGTATTTACTTAGGCCATTTCTGCACTACATTGCTATAGCGCTATTATTCCACTTTCAACATCATATGGAATCCTGGGGATAGCAGTCCGGGGAGAAGCATTTAGAATTCTCAGCCAGAGAGTAATTTGGCCTTAGGAAACTCCGAACCCCGGAATTCCTCAGGATGTTCAAAGTGGAATAATAGCACTGTAACAGTATAGTGCAGAAATGGCCTTAGTTAGCTTCCTCTTGCCCTCCCAGCCATTGTAGCACCAAGGGCTTCCCCTTCCTTCTGCTCTACATCCACTTTCTGGTTAGAAGCAAGTTAGGCTAAATTAGTCATTCATTATCCAACCTCCTCAAGTAGGTGAAAAGGAACAATCCCCTTATTTCATCTTGACCTGGGAGCCACCCTTTTAGCTAAGATTTCTGCCTTAATTCCAAACAGAAAAATGTATTTTCTCTCTGAGTGTGTTTAAATGACTAGGCAGGAGCAAGTGTGGTTGTACTTCATGTATAACACACAATGACAGCATTAGGGGCCATCCCTAAGCAACCCTAATCAGAGCCTGTGTATCTGTGCCTTCAAATCACCTATCGATTTATGGAGATCCCATGAATTCCATAAGGTTTCCTTAGGCAAGGAATACTCAGAGGTAGTTTTACCAGTTCTTTCCTCTGAAATACAGCCTACAGCACCAGGTATTGGTTGGTGGACTCCCATCCAAAGACTAACCAGGCTTGACCTTGCTTAGCTTCCAAGATCAGATGGGATCTGGTGCCTTGGAGCACCAAATAACTCTTCTTATACCTAGGGTTGCCAGAGTAAAAACTGGAGAGGGTTCCTGTACCTTTAATGGTTGTGTGGGATTTCAGCAGAGATTACTTGTCATGCCAACAGGTAACAATCAACACTTGCTTACTGGAATTTCTTCTTCTACTCTACCATTAAAGGTACAGGAGTCCTCTCCAATTTTCATGCTGGCAGCCAAATTTTATGTCATTGGGCAGTTGTTAAAGTTTGGCCACAGTAATGTCAAAACCCATCTGCCTGGTGACAGGAGCTATTTTTACTACACTAGCTGAGCTGGATTAGCAAATGGCACCTCTCCACCTAAATCAATAATACTGGAAGGCAATCAAGTTATTTCTGCTCATGAAAATTCCCCTCACACACTTTTCCCTGTCCCTGGCCGTGAAAATGCAAGAATAACAAATGAAACAACTGAGTTTGCTGCCCTTTTGTGACAATTCACCACCCGAGGCTGCTGCCTCTATACGCTTAATGCACAGTATTCGAGCAACAGTGGCCTTTCAGATGTTTTTGAACTGCAATTCCTAGATTCCCTTATCATGGGCTCTGCCACCTAGGGTTGCCTGGCGCTGTGGGCCTAAAACAGAGGCCCTTTTTGCACCTTACCTTCGTCGCGGCAGTGGGGAGCGCCACTTGCACGAGCAGCTGCTCACACAAGCCGATCACGACAGCCCTTCTTCCTCCCGCATCGGCTTCCTGGTAGTGCGACCGTCACGCTAGCACCCCTTCCTTCCTTCCGCAGCGCAGTCTGGGAGCTGTAGGCTGCGCTGGGGGAAGGAAGTGTGACCGGCCCGGCTCGCCGAAGCACCACACGCAGGCAAATGCGTGAGGGCACCGTGAGCATTGCGTGAGCGCACAGTATTTTCGGCTTACAGACGAAAATAAAAATGCGCGCGCGCCCCGCTTTAGCCTCATGAGCATCGCACGAGTGGGAGTGCATCGTACGGAGCGATGTTCCCATTCACGCGACGCTCAAGGGGTGCTTGCGCAAAAAAAAATGCATGCGAAAAGGGCCAGAGTGAAGAAAGTGCAGCCCCCAGATGTTCTCAATACTTTTTGGCCCAAATGTGCCCTAGAGCAACCATTCTCAATGGGGCCCCAAGGGGTCCCTGGTACATTTGAAGAGGCTCACAGACTGAAGACTAGGAGAAGGAGAATTCCAAGGGTAACTGAAACAATTAAATATCCAGGCAGCAACCTTAATTAGAGTTGATAGTTTTCCTTCTATTTAGAATATCTTTCCAACACAGTGTTTGAATTCTGTATGTCTGGGAAATCCGTAGCTTACATTCCTTCCATATCTTGATTTAAGAGCTAAAATCCACACAAATTAAGGCCCTTGTGATACATTTCATAGTCCAATAGACTGCTAGCACGACAAGGGGGGACCTCTGACTTGCATTGTCTAATCCGTAGAAAAGCACCAAGCTCAAGAATTGCATTAGGCCTGATAGATGTTTTAATTTCATACAGTCTTTTCAAAAGTTTTGTCCAGTAGGACAGAATGTCCAAGTCTTCTTGGTATTCAATAATACATTATTTTCTCTTTATCTGTTTGTATTCTGTTTGTACTGTATCCCCATTTGACTGTGGGGGAGCTGGAACCAGGTAACTTCAACACATTCCCCCCACACACACACCACATTATGCTCAGGATACGACTTTTTTCCCAACAAGAAGTGACCCTGATGTTGACTTTAATCTTCATTTTGTTTTCATGTGTGTGCGCGTGTGTGTGTAGGCCTCCAAGTTCCCTGGGGCAGTAATGTGGCCCCTAATCCCTGAGAGTTCCTCATCCCTGACCTGAGAATAGGGCTGGACCAAGGGAAAGTTGTTATGGCCTCTCCAGGAAATGAAGCTTGAATGAGTTAAAAGTACTCAGATGTGAGAGTTTAGAAGATTAGATTTTCCTAGAGAGGCCAGTAGCTTTTGGTTCTCCAGCCAAAGACCAAGGTCAGACTATTCCTTCCCTCAGTTCTCAATAAACCAGGGAACAGACAGCTTCATCACAGTTTCTGGGTATGTTTAGTCTGCAGAAGAGAAGGCTAAGAGGGGATAGCTATGTTTAAATATTTGAAGGGATGCCATGTAGAGGAAGGAGAGGGTTTGTTTTCTGCTGCTCCAGAGACCAGGACAAGGAGCAATGGATTCAAGCTGCAGGAAAGGAGATTCCACCTGAACCTCAGGAAGAACTTCCTGACAGTCAGGGCTGTCCGGGAGTGGAATACGCTGCCTTGGAGTGTGGCGGAGTCTCCTTCCTTGGAGGTTTTTAAGCAGAGGCTGGATGGCCAAATGCTGGGAATGTTTTGATGTGTGTTCCTGTATAGTAGGGGGTTGTACTGGATGGCCCGTGTGGTCTCTTCCAAATCTACATTTCTATGATTCTCTGATTCTTTCAGGAAGGAGGGACAAGCACAAATTGCTTTTTGAACTGCCGATAGATGGTCCCTGGCTGGTGATTTCCTCGCAGCAGAGAGCGCATGACTTCCCAGCACGTCCTGCTCCAGCAACTAAGACCAGGTGAGCCTTCCTTTCATCTCTGCAGCCCCAGACTGGTTGAGACTGGACTCCTGTAGTCCAGGGTGGGAATCATGCAGCCCTCCAGATGATGCTGGACTACAGCTCCCAACATTCCTCACCAAGGACTGCTGGATATTGCAATTTAACAACATTTGGAGGACCACACAATTTCTACTTCTACTGCAGTTTACCACTGCTTTCTTCCTAAGCCAAGAATGATGAAATGAAACATCAGGTTGTATGTTTACCCTATCCAATCTAGATTAAAACAGAATGGACTGTGCCAACCAAAACGGATTCACTGATTTTGAGAAAGCACTTCTGGGGGAACAGAAAGAATAAATTTTATGACATGAAGAGGCTATGTCACAAACAAGGTTCTATCTTAAATGAACTTTCTGGTGCATCAAAAGATTTGACTTTTGAGCAAAACTCTTCCCACACTCCAAACAATGATGCGGTTTCTCCCCAGTGTGGACTCTCCGATGCCGCACAAGGTGTGATTTTTGGCCAAAAGATTTCCCACAGCCAGTGCAGTTATATGGCTTCTCTCCTGTGTGGATTCTCTGGTGATTGACAAAGTTTGATTTATCAGCAAAACATTTCCCACACTCCCCACAGCTGTATGGTTTCTCACCAGAGTGGATTCTCTGGTGACCAATCAGATGTGCTTGTTGAAGGAAACCTTTCCCACATTCAGCGCAGGTATAGGGTTTTTCCCCTGTGTGGATCCTCCAGTGTTTCACAAGCTCCGACTGCTGGGGGAAACCTTTCCCACACTCCATGCATATATAGGGTTTCTCTCCAATGTGGACTCTGTGGTGGATCACAAGAGCTGAGCATTGCGTAAAAGATTTCCCACATTCCATACACTTATAAGGTTTCTCTCCCGTGTGGACCCTTCGGTGGTTCACAAGATCGGACAGCTGCGGAAAGCATTTCTGACACTCGGTACATTGGTACGGCTTCTCCCCTGTGTGGATTCTCTGGTGAATCACGAAAGCTGACTGGTGGGCAAATGATTTCCCGCACTCCTGGCATTCATAGGGCTTCTCTCCTGTGTGGAGTCTCTGATGACTCATAAGGCACGATTTGTAAGCAAAGCTTTTCTCACATTCCTGGCACTGGTAGGGTTTTTCTCCCGTGTGTGCTCTCTCATGCACGATGAGTCGAGACTTATAAACAAAACTCTTCCCGCATTCCCAGCACATGTAGGGCTTCCCTTCTACATGGGCTCGCTGATGGTTCACCGCTTCTGCCTGTTGAGAAAAACACCTCCCGCACTCCAAGCAGTTATAAGGTTTTTCGCTTGTGTGGATTCTCTGGTGTCTGACAAGTGAGGACTTCCGAGTGAAATGCCGGCCACACTCTGGACAGAAATGCTTCTTCCTGAAGTCACCTGAGAGAAGAAAAGAGCAAAAGGCCAGGATTCAGAAGAAACCTTCAAAAAACAGACTGAAAAAAGAGTGAGGAACCTATGATCTTCCTGCTGGTCCTAAACCAGCCTTCTAGTACAGCTATTCCCCTTCAAATGTACCAGGGCAATATGGGCTCTGGTACATTTGAAGGGGGCTACAGACTGAAAAGTGTGAGAAGGGGAGCCCCAATGGTTTATGGAGGCCCTGGTAACTGAACTGATGAAATACCTAAGCAGCAACCTTAATCGGAGTCAATCGTTTTCATCCTATTGATAATATCTTTCCAACACACAGTTTAAATTTGGTGCGCACAGTAAATTTATTGCTTAAGCTCCTCCCACATCTAAAATCCACAAAAGTTGAGCTATTTGTGACATATTTCATACCCCATGGCACCCATGCAGGGCCTCTCACACAGCCTCACTGCAGAGTCAGTAACAAATTGCACTGGGTCAATGTATTCAATCAAGCATTCTTGCAGTCAGTATGATTTTCTGTCTACATGTATGTGTTGGATCTCTGTTTAACAGGAGGACCCTGGAATCTGAGAAGAGCTCCTAAGGGGGGCCGTGGCTAAAAAGCAATTGAGAATGGCTGTTCTAGTGTACTCCAGAAAGCTGCATTTTCTTCCCTATGACACCAGTATTTGGTGGTTTCCCAGTTTCTGTACAGTATCACCCTGCCCCAATTCTAAAGAAAAAACTGAAATGACTCCCTTACAGCTCAGCTATTGGCAGGGAAGGCTTTGCGCTAAGATGCAGCATTGCAGAGTTGGAATGGATCCCAAGTACTTTCGAGTCGAACTCGTACTTTCGAGTCCAACTCCTTGCCATGCAGGAATAGAGGAAGCCTCTGCCTTTCAATGCTCCGTTATCTGATGACTTGCTGTTTTGCCACTCCCAGTCTAAGGACAAGTTCCATTAATTTGGCAGAGATTCCAGTCTTTCATCCATTCCTACAGAGGCTTGCTTGGAACCGCTCATGTGTGCGCACTGTTTGCAAAGCGAGCTGAGATGGAGGAAAAAGGCACTAAGCCAGCTAAGAGATTTTGCAAGCAGTGCGCACGCAGTCATATGCCTTCTTTCTCTGCAGCATGGCAAAAGGCAAGGGAATGAAATGGAGAGCACTGTGCATGGAGAAGGAAGGCACGTGTGTGCCTTCCTCCCCCCCCCCCATTTGCCAAAGCATGGAGAGCCATGCACCAGGGCAAAAGGCAAGCGAATGGGCAGGGGGAAGCACATGGACTTCCCCTCTGTTTCCCTTGCCTTTCTCCCAGGCACACATGCCCTCCTTCTCTGCACCAGGGCAAAAGGCAAGGGATTGGGAAGAGGGAGCCCCAGAAGGGAAGGGAGGGAGACCACGCAGGGCAGGTTTATTTGCGTTTTTTCCACTTTCGCAAGGGTTCTGCACCTCCAACCTTCCAAAAGTGGAGCAGCCATTATATTATTGTCTTTTCTAGTGAGTCATGTCTTCTCATGATATGTCCAAAGTACAACAGTCTTAATGTCGCCATCTTGGCTTTCTCTAGAAGGAGTGCAGGCTTGATTTGTTCTAGAATTCTTTTATTTGTCTTTTTTCCCCCCTCTAAGTTATCTTTATACTGTTCCAACAGAATGGTGCACGTGGCTCTCCTTCTCCCCCTCCTCACTGTATTTTCATAAAAACCCTGCAAATTAGGCCAGCTGAAAGACTGTGACTGATTCAAGGTTACTTGGTGAGTTTAAGGGCTCAGCAAGAACTGGAACCTGGATGTCCCAAATCCCCTCACTCCATGCTCTGCCAATTAGCAGCTACTAATTATTATTTTGAGAGCCAGCATGATGTAGCGGTTTGAGCATTGGACTGCGACCCTAGAGACCAGGATTTGATTCCCCACTTGACCATGGAAATCCACTGGATCCCTCTGGGCAGATCACACAGTCTCAGCCCCAGAAACCACCATGATAGGTTTTTCTTAGGGTCTCCATAAGTTGGAAATGCCTTGAAGACACACAACAACAACAACAACAACAACAACAACAACTATGAGTAGGAGAGTTGGCTTACCCCTCATTTTCTTACCAGAGTGGTTCTCAGAGACCACTGTGTTGTTCAAATCCTGAAAATCAGGCATCCACAGGTCTTCCCCTTGTTCTAGTCGAGAGATGAGGTCTGGCTTTGGAACTGGAGGCCCTTCATGAGAAAAGAGAGAAAGCATCAAGGCTGACAATTGCTGAGTGGCTCATCTTCACTGACAGATGTTCAAAGCTGTTACGTTTAAAATGGAAAGACTTAGGAGCAGGTCATCTGCACCTTTGAGGCCCCTCCCTAAACTGCAAACCCCAGGATTCCACAGGATGTTGAAAGCGGAATAATAGCACTATAACAGTGTAGTGCGGAAATGGCTTAAAAGAGGAAAGCCACGCCCCTGTTATAAAGACAGCTCCTTACATACCCAATAAGGCCAAGTTCCCATAATTCTCCAGCATGACCTCCCTGTACAAGGCCCTT
Source organism: Iguana delicatissima (assembly GCA_948472985.1). Taxonomy (NCBI): domain Eukaryota; kingdom Metazoa; phylum Chordata; class Lepidosauria; order Squamata; family Iguanidae; genus Iguana; species Iguana delicatissima. The sequence goes on along the minus strand of CAOKZL010001488.1, from coordinate 30,823 downwards.
TGGCCCGGGTCCAGCAGAGCCACTTGCCCTTCTGTGAAATACACAGCCACGTCTTCAAAGGTCACCGAAAGCCCCTGCAAGAAGAAAGAACGGGCTTCTGGAAATCTCCTTTCTCTCAGAATCCCTCACTGGTCAGAAGATGCAAATCTTTTGTACCTTGGAGGCAATTTTTCCTATCTCAGCCTGGACCAGCCTCCCACAACCTGGCTCCTAGGAGATGTCTCAGACTACAAATCCCATCAACCTCAGTTGGGTTCTCCAAGAAAAAAACTGGAGAAGGTTCCTGTATCTTCATTTGTGCTATAGATGAGAGAGTTTGAACGGGTGTTCCTGGTTTGCTGATATTATGACAAGCAACACCTGCTGAAATTCCTTCTTCTGCGCAACATTAAAGGTACAGAAGCCCTCTCCAGTTTTCAGTCTGGCAACCCTATCCCCAACCAGCACTGCCACTGGAACAGAAAATTCCCTCAAGAGAAATCATAGAATCGTAGAGTTGGAAGAGAGCCCAGGGGCCATCGAGTCCAACCCCCTGCTATGCAGGAACACCCATCAAAGCATTCCCAACAGATGGCCATCCAGCCTCTGCTTAAAAACCTCCAAAGATGGAGACTCCACCACACTCCGAGGCAGCCTATTCCACCGCCGGACAACTCTGACCGTCAGGAAATTCTTCCTGAGGTTCAGGTGGAATCTCCTTTCCTGCAGCTTGAATCCATTGCTCCTTGTCCTGGTCTCTACAGCAGCAGAAAACAAGCCCTCTCCATCCTCTACATGGCATTCCTTCAAATATTTAAACATGGCTATCATGTCCCCTCTTAACCTTCTCTTCTGCAGACTAAACATACCCAGGTCCCTAAGCCGTTCTTCATAGGCCATGGCTTCCAGGCCTCTCACCGTTTTGGTTGCCCTCCTCTGGACACGTTCCAGCTTGTCGACATCCTTCTTGAATTGAGGTGCCCAGAACTGGACACTGTATTCCAAATGAGGCCTAACCAATGCAGAATAGAGTGGCACCATTACCTCCCTCGATCTAGACCCCATACTCCTATTGATGCAACCAGGAATTGCGTTGGCTTTCTTGGCTGCCACGTCACACTGCTGACTCATGTTCAGCTTGTGATCTACCAAGACTCCTACATCCTTTTCACACGTACTGCTATCCAGCCACACGTCACCCATCTTATACTTGTGACTTTCAGTTTTTTCTGCCCAAGTGCAGGACCCCACATTTCTCTCTGTTGAAATTCATTTTGTTAGCTTTGGCCCAGCTCTCCAATCTGTCAAGGTCGTATTGATATTTGATCCTATCCTCTAAATAAATAAATAAAAATGAGTCCCCTTGTGATAGACCGAATTTCTCCTCCTGGTGTCAGTTGCCTCGCAATGAGTTTACAAATAATAAAAACGAGGCAGTATTATTATTGCAGTTGGCCCTCCACATTTGCTAGGGTTAGGGGTGCGGGACCCCCACAAAAGTGGAAGATCTTCACATATCAAAATGTGTGTGTGTGTGTGTGTCTGCAATAGGGGGGCTGAGGCATAGGGGGAAAGCGGGCATCCAGGATCCAGACCAAGTCAGGGAAATGAGATGGAAAGTGGAAGGGTCGGCATGGCAGCCCTATATTTCCTCTCTCTTGTCCATCTCCTTCTTTGGGTGGGGAGGGCATGGGGAGAAGGTTGGTGGTGCTGAAAAATCAGCCGGCGATTTGTCCTTAGCTGGCCAAGCAGTGGCTGGTGGAGGACGACCAGAGTCAAATATTTAACAGAGTTGATCACAGCTGCCGAGAGGGAAGGTTCACTCAGGCTATTTCCGCACTAGAGTGTTCTAGCGTGATTATTCCACTTTCAACATCCTATGGAATCCTGGGGTTTGCAGTTTTGGGAGGGGCCACCCGGCCCCTCCCGAAACTGTGAACCCCAGGATTCCATAGGATGTTGAAAGTGGAATAATCGCGCTAGAACACTCTAGTGTGGAAATGGTGTCGGAAAAGAAGTGTCTGGAGTAGGGGGTGGCAGAGGTTGGGGAAACTTGCAGATAATCAAATCTGTGAAAGGAAAACCCCACAAATGCAAAAGGCCAAATATATTATTATTATTGTTGTTGTTGTTACTACCATTATCATCATTACGATATCTCACCTCTTTTCCAAAATTCAGACTCAAGGAAAGGATTACAAATTAAAATCAAAACATAAAACCTGTTCTACATGTTTAACTTACTTTATTGCTATTTGTAAGCTGCCTTAGAGCTCCTGGATAGGGTATAAATATGTTAATAAATAAACTTTTAAGAATAATAATTTTATATATAATATATATATATATATATATATATAATATAAAAGTATAAAATATAAAAATAAATAAAATAAAATAAAATATATAAATACTATATAAAATATATAAATACTAACAGGATGAAACTAATAATAATATTAATAATATTAAAAGACTTTAAAACATACAATTCAAAGTAACTTAAATAGCAGTTTTAAAATAGTATAGTTAAAACAATACGGCACCCTTTGAAAAAGCCTTTGCTTTAAAACCCTTCAGTTCTAAAAGCCTGTCAGAATTTTTTTTTTAGAAAAAAGGTCTTTGACTCCCAATGGATGAAGAGCAAGAAGGGAGGTTATTCTGGCTTCTCTGGGAAAGGGGTTCTAGAGCTTAGGGGCAGCCACTGAGAAGGCCCTGTCTCACATCCTCATCAGTTGTGCCCGTGAAGGTGGTGAGAATGAGAGAAGTGCTTCTCCTAAGGATCTGAGGACCTGGGCGTGTGAATTTAAGCTATATAGGACTTTATAGGTCACGACCAGCACTTTAAATTGTGTCTAGAAACAGACTGGCAGCCCGCCGTGGTGTTATAACAGGCGAGTTGTACGATCTCTGTAGCCAGCCCAAGTTAGTAAGGTTTATTTATTTTACTATTAAATAAATAAATGAATGAATAAATAGTAAATAAATAAATATATTTATAATAGATGCAGTCCCACTAACCGGTAAATGGACTCCAGAATCCTTTTCAGCGTCATGGCCAACTGTGAACAGCCATCCAATGCAATGCAAACGGTATTTTGTGTTCAGTGGTGCTGTCTAAATACCCTAAAGGCACCAGATCTCATGTGAAATTGGAAGCTAAGCAGGTTCAACCTTGGTTAAAATTTGGATGAGAGACCGCCAACGAATCCTAGGTGCTGAAGGCTATATTTCAGAGGAAGGAACTGGCAAAACCACCTTAGAGTACTTCTTGCTTATTTCAATAAATCTTAGTTTACAGCAGTGATGGGTGTCAGCTTTCAACTGTAAAGTCTTAGGGAGACCTGGAATTGCGGGTGGTTCTAGTGAAAAAATTTACATTTCCTCCCATGAATTCAAAACCATTTCATCTTCTCAACAACAACTCTTTGGAAGTAGGGGCTGCTGAGAGAATTGAGAGAGAGGGACTGGCTGACCCAAGGTCCCTCTGTGAGTCTCACGACTCAGTGGGGACGGCAGAAGCCCCACACCAATACGCTGACTCCAGGCTAGGTCTTGCGTGGCCCTCCAGTTGCTGCATGGATGTGGGGAGTCCAAATTGGAAATTGGAGTCCAAAGCCTTTCCGCACAACACTGTTTTAGCGCTATGATTCCACTTTCAACCTCCTACGGTATCCTGGGGTTTGCAATTTAGGGAGGGGCCTTCAGCATTCTCAGCCAGAGAGCTCTTTGGCCTCAATACACTACAAACTCCAGAATTCCACAGGATGTTGAAAGGGGAATAATAGCTCTGTAACAGAGTAGTGCAGAAAGGCCCATTGTGTGTGTGTGTGTGTGTGTTTTCCCAAGCTCTGAGCAAGGGTGGGATGCCTGCCAGATGAGGGCTGCCAGTGGGTTTCATTTCAAGCCCCTCTCCCTTTGGCACTGACTCAGCCTGCTGCTAGAAGAAGATGCTGGCCAGGTAAGCACTTTTCTTTACTCAGATTGCCAGGAATCTCTTACCTGAACTGACTCCACTGCGGCGCTTTCTCTCCTTTTAGAAGAAGAAGGAGGCAATCCAGATTTGACGGAGGGTTCCATTCTGCTCTTGGTGATATTGGCAAAATGCACGAAGAAGGTGTAGCCCATGGACACATGAGGCTCCCACGGTGTTTTTGCAGCTCCGACACCCCCAGATTCCTGGGGCTGCCCTTTCTCTGTCCAGAAAAGAAAAGAAAAGAAAAGAAAAAGGGGTAAATTGCTTCTCCAGAAAATTTCCAGGGCTGGCAATTCACCTTTTAAAAATAGGTTACAGAGGTGGTTCTTCATCTGGGGTCCATGATGGCCTCATAGAGAGTCGATGAAGGCTTAAAGAAATGTTATGAAGTTTTCCTGTTAAAAAAAGGAGAAGGAAGGAAGGAAGGAAGGAAGGAAGGAAGGAAGGAAGGAAGGAAGGAAGGAAGGAAGGAAAACAGTTGTACATTGATCTCAAAGAGCAGGAGTCTTTTGTTGGTGACAGACATTATTTATACAAAAGTTTATTACAATATCTCGAACTGTTCAAAAGTTTTGAAACTGTTCAATAGCAAAAAATGTACTCAGCATTTCTGCACGTGGTGAGAACATGCCAGTGAATGACGCTGAGTGGCTGAGAGAAAGCAGTTGACATTTCTTGCTGCCATACGTACAGCCAGAAGCCGCCTGGAGTTAAGTCTTGGTGGTTTGCAGCAGCAAAAGATATTTAAAAAAGGTCATGTATGGTTTTAACTTTGAAATGAAGCCAGAACTTTATTTGTTGAATATGTTAGGGCAACAAAGAGAAATAAGATCTCATCAAAAGACGTTGTTATATATAATAACTGCAGCAAGACTGACTTATGCTCAACACTGGAAAGAAAGAAAATATATTGATATAAGAGAATGGAAATTCAAAGTCCTGGATATGGTAGCGACAGAAAAGCTAATTTTTTCACTCAAAAATAAGCCAATCCAGGGCTTTGAAAGAGCATGGCGAGAGGTATTGAATAGGATAAAAGAATGTAATAGGGGAAAAGAAAGAAAGACTGCGAGAAAGGTGGAAGACAAAATGAGGTGGTAAAAGATAAAATGTAAATAGTTCAGTATAAGCTGAAAGTAATAGTTTACGATTGTTGTAAAATAGAGATAATGTATGGAATGGGATGTCTATACGGAATGGAATGTTAAACTCAGATTGAACTGGGAAAATTGATGTCTGGAAGCGAGGAGGTTTTTTTTTATTGTTTTTCATTTAAAATTTTAATAAAAATTATTTTAAAAAGTCCATGGTAAAGAAAAGGTACAGAACCACTGGGTTACAACATCTTTTCCTACATTGTTTAATACACACCACAAAAAATTACCTATTTTTCAAAGCTGGAAATTAATTTTAAGACACTTCCAGATTGGGGAGGACATTTTTCACAGTCCGTGTGGCCTCTTAGGGGAATCCAAAGAACAGAAAATTGCCCTTAGATCCAGCTCAGCAGACATGGAGGCAGGGCCAGATGAAAAGCAGAAGGTATAGAAAGCATCCAATCCATCAGATGTCAAAGAGCAACTAACTCTCAGGAGATACAAAAAAAAAAAGTTTTATTCCACAAATTAGCCCAATGCATTTAGGACATGAAATATTTGCATGACCTTTTTCAGGGGCTGCTGGAAGAAAAGGAAGCAGGATCCTACCCAGGTATTAAATAAAATACCATTGAAAATGTTCAAACCAATGCTCTCTACTTTTTCTTCAGATCTGCTGGCACTGGGGACTCCCTCATCTATAATTCAAACTTGCTTTTCCTCAACTGCAGTTACATGCGTCCTGTTATATTCTGATTGCTTCTCATCTTGAATCTTAAAGTTGCATAAGAGTGTTACTTCATCCAAACTAATTGTAATTAAACTGCATGTGGCCTATCACATTCTGATTATCAGCTTGAATCTTAAAGTCTCATAAGATTTCTACTTTGCTATAAATACAACAAATAATTATAGAATATATACAATTATAATTAAGCCATTTGTATCTCCCTTCTCCCTGCTTCGCCGAGGTAGAATCAGAAAAGAAGCTCTTCTGGCCATTTCCACACTACACTCTTATAGGGCTATTATTCCAATTTCAACAACCTATGGAATCTTGGGATTTGCAGTTTAGGGAGGAGCATTTAGAATTCTCAGCCAGAAAACTCTTGGGCCTCAGGAAACTACAAACTCCAGGATTCCATAGGATGTTGAAAGGGGAATAATAGTGCTATAACAGTGTAGTGCAGAAATGGCCTTCCCTCTCTTCATTGCTCTAGCGCTCTTGAAAATAAAAAAGTCTGCAGCATCCTAAAGTTTATGAAAGCCACCCTTCCTTATTCCATTTTTTAAATTTTTGGTACAGAAGGTGAGGACACCTCTGATGAAAAATGCAAATACACTGCCAGAAACTTTGCTCCTTCCCACAGGCCAGAAGCAGGTTGCCAACTAACCAGGGGGGAAAAAAACCTTCCTTGCTCTTGTGTCTTTCAACAGCTTTGGAAACCGACCCCTGAAGCTTTACACAGGGGGGAAAAGCCATTACCTCCCACTTTAAAAATTTACACACGCACAGACACACACACAGGAGCTAGCATGCTATAAAGGTTTGAATGTTGGACTAGGACTTTTGGGAGATCTGGCTACAAATCCCCAGTCAGCCATGGAGACCCACTGGGTGACCTTGGGCAAGTCACACCCTCTCAGCCTCAGGGAAAGGCAAAGGCAAACCGCTCTGAACAAATCCTGCCAAGCAAACCCAGCGATAAGTTCGCCTTAGAGTTGCCATAAGTTGCAAACGACTCCAAGGCCCACAGCAACAATACATACACGCCTGTATGTGCACGTACACAAATCCCAAGTCGACAGCCTGCTGTTTAAATGCACAGGATCAGCGGCTGGCGCCTGAAGTTGGCAGCCCTGGATTAGACTCTACAACCTCAGCGCAGGCCTCTCCAGGCTTTCTCCCCGCTAGCAGTGGCCCGTTAACAGCAACCCCCACCCCTACATACCGATTTCGTTTCGCATTTCCCAGGAGTGTGGATACAAAGGAGACCCAAGTGCTTACCCAGCGGATCAGACTTTCTGCCTTCCAGCACTCTGCACTGCAAGGATCGGGCTGACAGTCTGAAAACCCAAGCACTCCTGGGAGTTGTAGTCCTCCCTCTTCTCCTTTCCCCTTCGGAGCAGGGGTTTCTGGGAACTGTAGTCTTTAGTTCTGCTGCAGTGGTTCTCAACCTGTGGGTCCCCAGATGTTTTTGGACTTCAGCTCCCAGAAGCCCCAGCCACTATGGTCAATGCTCAGGGCTTCTGGGAGCTGAAGTCCCAAACATCTGGGGACCCACAGGTTGAGAACCACTGTGCTAGAGGAATCCTGCCCAACGAACCAGGCTGTGGACTTCGGATGAGATACAGAAAGATTCAAGCTGACTCTCTCCTTCTGCTCAAAGCTAAATAATATTTTACTCAGTCATCTTAAAGAACTAGCTGGGTTTAGATCATGCAGAGCTCCCGATATTGTGGGACTGCAACTCCCATCATTGCTCACTGGCTAAGACTACTGGGAGTTGCAGTCCCACAACATCTGGAGGGTAGCAGGGGACTAAAATTAATTAGCTTGTTTAAATAATTAGGTGATGATAATTTTAATGCATCTGATGTCTGCATGAGGATGAGGACTAGATAGGCAGTGGCTAGATGCTCCAAAATCCTGCTTCTTGATGTTACAACTTCAAGAAACTGGAAACATTAATTTTTGGACTACAGTTTACAGAATTCCTCAGCCAGTATGGCTACTGAAAAGATTCTGGGTGTTGTAGTTAAAAAAAAACCTAACCTGTTCCAAGCTCTAGATTCCTGGTAATTTATCCATTGCTCTGCCAGAACAAAAAATTGTCTTGCTAAGGGAGGAACAGTTGGACAGTTTTATTAAATTTATTAACCCAAAACAAGCCAGGCAAAGGTTGGCAGCTGATGGGAAGTCCGGGGAACAATGATCTGGTCTGACACCTTCTGGGGCCCACCCAAACCACCAAAAGAGCAAGCAAAAGAAAAATTATTCTGAAAAACAAGTAATTTAAACCGACCAGGGAAGCCCTCTAATCTTTTTAAACGGTGAACGGCCCCTCTGGAAAATCTAGGCCATTTCTGCACTAGACTGTTATAGTGCTATTATTCCACTTTCAACATTTTATGGAATCCTGGGGTTTGCAGTTTAGGGAGGGGCCCTTAGAATTCTCAGCCAGTGAGCTCTGTGGCCTCAGGAAACTACAAATCCCAGAATTCCATAGGATGAAGAAAGTGGAATAATAGCACTATAACAGTGTAGTGCAGAAATGGCCCTAGAGACATGGCTGTCAAGAAAATCTGGAGCAATCAAGGACCTCACAAAAGCTTTGCAGGAATATGGGGCCCGAAAACGACAATTTGCTCAGCCCTGGTCTAAATTCTTTGGCGTTGTCCGAGTTTGTCGAAGAAAATCATCATCGGGTTTCTTGTGTTAAACCACAGATATATTTGCAATAAAGTATTATCCCCCCTCAAAAAAAGATTGTATCAGTGCTCGTAAAGGCTAGAACGTTAGTTCTTGCCATTTAAAATGAAAGACAAGACTCCAAGGATGCAGCATGCTCTGTATAAACACAGATAAATTTGCTGTTTGGTGACAACGAGCCACCTAAACTACTGCATATTCTCACGTATATGTCTAGAAATTTCTGTCAAAAAATTTACCCCCAAGAAACAGAGTTGACTTATCCACAGGCAGTGATATAGACTCGAGTCAATTGACTTGGACTCAAGTTGGAGTGAAGTCATTTCAGTGACTCAGCTTGGACTTGAGTCAGCAATAAACGACACGCTCGACTGGACTCGTGGCTTATATATTTTTAGTGACTGATTTGCTGCCCTTGATTCAGTAACATAGCACGTTCACCCAGAAACCTTATGACTTTGAACAACCCTTTCATCTCTTTTTTGCCTACTGGCCAAGTGACAATCTGTCTCAAGCCCAAAGCTTGAGGTGGGCTTGAGGTCTGCTCAGCAGCCTGTCCCTGCTTTATATTGGAAAAGCCTTCCAAAACTTTTCCTAAGAGCAGAAGACAAGACTCACCCCAAGAACATAGCATGCGTTTCTCAAGAGAGGAACAGAAAATGTGTTAGGCACTGGGCTTGAGGAGGAAGGATCCTTCCTTCTTCTTTTTTTATAATAATTTTATTAAATTTTCACAAATAAAAAAAAATCTTTAACCTGTAGTTTTACGTGAATTGTTTCTGATCTTCCACTCTGATCTGGTCTTCGTTTCTTGAGATTCACTCCACTTATTACATTTATGTATCACAGTACAATGTTTATCTCAACTGTTTGAACATGCATTTCCCTCCCCAAAAATCATAATGCAGTCATTCTCACTTAACATTTCCCAGCTGTCACCCATATTGGCTATTCTGCTTTTCTCTAATCGTCAAATTCTAATCTATTCTCATTTCTCTACTTGTCTCTTATAAATGTTCTGCTATCTTCTCATATATTTTTTAAGTCTTCCATCACTTATAACCTGAAATCTTACAAATTTCTAAAATACATCTGTCAATGTTAATCTGGCAGTCTGAGCTATTATTACTGCACCAGTCACTCATCTTCTTGCCCTGGATTCCATTATATTAAAAGTGTCTTGTTTCCCACTTCTCTACCAATGTCCTATTCAGCCCCCATCAACCCTTTAACAATATCACGATGTTTATGTTAATGACAATATATCAATCAAATAGGTAAGCTTAATTGACACGGCTAAAATACATAGCCACTTGTCTAATTCAGAGCTCTGTACATAAATCTACCTCCCATTCCCCCCTTCCATCTGGAACTTTGCTGTCTGGAAATTCATTTCTGAAGATTCTCTGTATTCTCATAGCCACTTAAATTCCAAACTGTTCCGTCCCTGGGAGTGAGGATGTTTTACTTGAATGACCTTGCAGCACAGGCTCACCGGTCTCAATGCCCCCATCAACCCTTTAACAATATCACAATGTTCATATTAATGACAATATATCAATCAAATACACCAGCTTAATTGACATTGCTAAAGTACATAACCACTAGTCTAATTCAGAGCCCTGTGCCTAATCCACCTCCTATTCCCCCCTCCCATCTTGGACTTTGCTGCTCAGAGATTCATTTCTGAAGATTCTCTGTATTCTCATAGCCACTTAAATTCCAAGCCGCTCCATCCACAGGAGTGAGGATATTTTGCTTGAATGACCTTCCAGCTCTGGCTCACCAGTCACAACAGTCCAGACTCAAGAGAAAAAAATTAGGAAACAAGTCTCACACAGCAAGAGCTTAAAAAAAAGACAAGCACTGCTCAATAACTGTTGCTTCCAAAGTATTCTTCTAAGGTCAGAAATTCAGAGTCAAAAAGCCAAACCACCAACCGTCTCAGATCAACCAAAATAATCAAATGTAAAAATAAAGAAAGTTCGATGTCCAAATGGAGATTATTGAGTCTTATAAAGTCCAATCTTATTCCTTAATCCAGTACAACCATTCGATTATTTGGCATTTTCAATTTGTAAATCCAAGTTGCAAATCAGTAATCATTTTCATTAGTAACTTCAGTCCTCTAGAGAAAAGCAGAAAAGCCTCTTAGCCATTTCTTTAAAATCAGTCGCCCCTTTAAGACGAACTCTCAGCCATGACGCACTCACATTTCCTCTGGGTTCTTCCATTCCTTCACTCCTGCGTACCATTGCAAGACAAATTCCGATGTGATATTTTCAAAATTGAAGTCCAGAACAGGTTACATGCTTTCTTACTTGTTTAAAAGTCGACGGCGGCACTTGTGCTGCTCTGGCGACGATCCTGCTGGCTCCATCATGGTCCTTCGACCCCCTGGGGCTTCCGCTCCCCCAGCCAGGTAGAGCGAGGTGCCAGTTGCAGGGTCCCCTTCGGACCTCTTCCGCACCCCTTTTACTGGAGGGGTGTTTGGCCGCTTCTGATGTTACAAAAAAAGCGGCTGGAATCCAGAGGGTGGCTGCTCAGGGCTGCGTCATTGCGCAGCTTCTCTCTGAGCTGCCACTCACACCCGCCGCGCAACCGGAAGCGGATCCTTCCTTCTAAATGTTAAAGTAATGCTAAAGCTGACTATATTTGACTCTGTCCAGAAATAGAGGTTGGGCTCCCAGACTTGAAAGTATAATATGAGGATCTGAGACTTGACTTGAGACTTGGGAGTAAATGACTGTCCATGGGTCAGTGTATGTACTGTACTGTAACTCTCATATATATACAAATCTCTATCATCTATCTATCTATCTATCTATCTATCTATCTATCTATCTATCTATCTATCTATCTATCTATCTATCTATCTTACATATATATATACACACACACACACACACACACACACATACATATTTGGAAAAGGGAAGCCATCCCGTTCTCTAAGTAGAGTGGAGAATTATGAGACCTTAGTCCAGTGGTTCTCAACCTGTGGGTCCCCAGATGTTTGTGGACTTCAGCTCCCAGAAGCCCTGAGCATTGACCATAGTGGCTGGGGCTTCTGGGAGCTAGAGTCCACAAACATCTGCGGAGTCACATGTTGAGAACCACTGCCTTAGTCCATCCCGGGAGACCCTAAAAGAAGGCCAACCCCCTCTATTCTATCTGCCATGGCACTGCTTCTGGCCTCTTTGAATGCCCAGGTGGGGGAAATGACAGTGGTGGCTCTTTGGTAGGGATGGGCCAACTGAATCCTCAAATCCTCAGCGAGGATTCGAGATTCATGAATCTGAATCCCTGTGCCAAAATAGGCAAACCAAATCTTTCAAATCCAGCAACCAAATAATTTGCTGGAGACCAGGATGCCTGAAAACCTGAGCGATGGGATGCACAAAAGGAGATAGCAGGTAGGTGAGTTTTTCCCGTGGAGTAATAATGGCCTTTGCCAGCAATTTCAGAAATTACATCTGGGGTTGTATTCTAATATATTTAAACTGAACATTAATATTTAAGTTCAGCACTATTTTCTGTGCTAAAAATCAATGGCATGTATAAATGCTGGGGTCAGTGGGTCTGACACCTATCAGAAGGAGTGGGGCAGAGGGCAAGGTCACATAATCTCACCCAGGGATTGCTACATGTAGGCCAGTGTACCTCCTTCCACAAGACCAATGCCTGGTTGAAAACCTATAGCTAGAATAGGATGAGAAGTGAAATGTCTGTCATGGTTTCTCATGAGCCACATGACAAACCACATGTAGCAGAAAGGAAAAACTGTTTTTAATAATTGGTGCCTCTGGAGCTCGCCAAAGGCCTGACTTGACAGGAAGGTACAGTCTTCTTAAGATTTCAAGGACAGCTGAAAGATTCCTTTGCATGGCTCCCTTGCAAAGCTCTTTCATACACAATTCTGGGGTTTGTAGTTTTACCAGGTGTCACAGCCTTCTCTGCCAAAGTCTGCTGGTGCATCGTCAAATTACAAACCCCAGGATGCCATAAGGAGCTATGCAAAGAAAATCCAGTTTCACCTGGATTATCTCTGTACTGTAGTATGTGGCCCTGTTTACACAGGCAAGAAAATGTGAAATTAATAATCCACATTTTCCTGCCTGTGTAGAAAGGGCCTCCATATCATTTTCAATCTGGGGAGATCGGTGAGGCAAAACTATGACAATTGCCCTGGCCAGATTTCTTCAGGAGGTTTGCCTTTGCCCAGGCTTTCGCTAAGGCTGAGAGAGTGTGTCTTGCCCAAGATTATCTTTCTTTCCCTTGCTTTTAAAACTTCTTTTAAAAAAAGGATTCAAAAGATTCAAGATTTGTGGATTCCCAGAACCTTCCAGGGATTCGGATCCGGATTCAGAAAATTCTGGATTCATTCCATCCCTACTCTTTGGCATGTCCCCTCGAAGGAGTGCCAAGAGGGTATGGGGGTAGGTGCTTCTTTTAGGTTTTCCTGGGATGGACTAAGCTCTCACTTTTCACCACCCTACACAAAGAAGAGAATGGCTCCTTTTTTAAATAAGAGTTTACTGTACCTTCACTTTTATCCAAAAGCACATCTCCTTCTCTGAGTGGAGTTGCAAAAGACCTCTTTGAATGCCTGGATGAGAAAATGGTGACAGCCAGGGCTGGCTGGCACCGAGATGATGCTAGTGCTTTCCTCTTGCTGTGGAATGATCCTCAATTTATCCACTGGTCATATCAAAATCCATAATTTCATCCCTGAAACCTGCTCTTGGCTTACGCATGAGGTTGGCTTATACACAAGCATATATGGTGAATGGTGTAATCTCTGCTTAGAAACAAAATGATAGAAAGAAAAGGGGGTTTACTTTGCTTGTGAGTTTTCTGGATCCTCCCTCTCATCTGCTGAGACACTTATGTTCAGCCTTACCTCCAAATCAGTGACTGAGGATAAAATTAGAAATACTTGTCTTAGATCTTCTATCTTCTACCAGTGATTCTTAATCTTTTCATTACCAGGGACCCCTTGTAAATATAATTTGTTGCCAGGGCCCCCCCAAAACTTAACTCAAGGTTTAAATACTTAGATTTAGATTTAAATATTCAGATATATGTTTATTTATTAAAGGTTTCTGGAGACTAGGATTCTAATCCTGCTGAGACACTGGGTGACTTTGGCAAAGTCACATTCTCTCAACCTCAGAGGAAGAAGGCAACGGCAAACCCCCTCTGAACAAACCTTGCTGGGGGAAAAAAGGTAAGTCAAAAGGGAGTTGAAGGCATACCGCAACAAAGGGCCACTGACAAGGGGAGGTTCTTTCTAGCCATCATGTCTCTCCCCTTTGAAAACTGACTTATGACAACCGGAAGGCGAACCTATCCTGGGGTTTCCTTGGCAAGATTTGTTGCCATTGCCTTTCTCAGAGGCTGAGAGAATGTGACTTGCCTGAGGTCACCCAGTGGGTTTCCATGGCCAAGTGGGGATTGAAGCTCTGATTTCCAGAATCGTAGTTTTGGTGCATGCACCTGACAAAAGGGACACAGTGGCGGGCGTGTGTTTGCACCCAAACTGCAAATGATGGAGCAGTTTCATCACCCACAACTCCCTCCCAATACTGTGTTCCTGTTGCTGACCCTGCTGTTGGTTTCCAGCAACAGGGCTCGCAGACCTCCTGTGAGGGCTCCGCAGACCCCCGAGGTCCCCAGACTCCAAGTTAAGAAACACTGATGTATAGGGTTTGCTTAGTGCTAGGTCAAAGCGGTAATCGGGGGCCCTTTCACACTACTCAACTACAGGTCTACCTCAGTTAACAAAGCAGATGTGATCCTAGATGTTGTTTCTTGAACAGAAAATCTGGTACCAGAGGCAGAAATAACATGGAAAGGAGGAGGATAGATTCCTATGCCACAACAGAGCAGTTCAGCAGTTTTCAGCAAAACTTTTATTCAAAACTAACAATATGCATGTGTGAAATGAAACCACCAAGTCAGGTAAACCTTGTAACGGCGAATATTTTGAACCTTCTAGAGACCACTTGAAAGCACCTTCCAAAACACATCTAGTGGTTAATTTTGCTTTCACCAACCCTTATTATTCTTATGATTTCCATTTTGCTGGCAAAAGCCACATTTATTCTTTTTGAACATCATGAGAATAACTAGTGAAACAAGCTAATCCACTTTCCCCTTTTCTGTTCAGAAGCAGGCTATTCACACAGGCTCAGTAAGGGATTCTGGAGGGAGCCGCTATTTATCTTGCAGGTCCAGCAGGATTAATTAGAACACCGTGCCGATCTTTCCCAGCTCAAGCTTTATTGCATTGCTTACTGCAGACAGGCTGCTGCTACTGACCACCAAAATCTGTGTTTCTCTGGCCCTCCTTTAACCTCCTCCCAATGTTGACGTGGCTACAAAATTTCCAGCTAGACAGAGGACAATGAGGAAAGGTGGGCCCACTGGGCATAAAAAGACTTTGTGAAGAGGAGCTTTTTGTCAGAAGCTGTATCCGAAGTACGTCTGTACACACAGCATTATGATTCCACTCTAACTGCCATAGCTCCATCTTATGGAACACTCTGCTATGTAGTTTGATGAAGTGCTTTCCAGTTGAGAATTCCAAAGAATCTTCCTCAAACTACAAATCCCATGATTGGCAGTCAAAGTGGAATCACAGTGCTCTAACTCTATAGTGTGAAGAGGTCTAAGGACAAGTCAGGGCTGTGCCAAAGAAGGCCTGCTATGAGAGGATGGAGAAACAGAGGACAATTAACCTGCAGAAGAGTGAAAGCACATGTTGAAAATCCTTCTGTATTCAACTGCAACTCTCAGAATCCTCCATGGCCAAAGGCACTTGGGAGACCGGAGTCCCCAAAAAGTAACATTTCTGTGTTTTTGAGTGAGAGGCACAAAAGGATTCTCCAAAACCCCCAAAATCTCCTGCCACACCGAGCAGGTCAAGGACACGTTTACTGGTGCCGCTCCACAGGGGAGATGTTCATCTAATGGGCTTAAGTTACAAGAGGTGAGGTTTTGGCTGAATGTCAAGAGAAACCTATTGATGGACGCAGCAGTTTGACAACGAAATTAATTCACTTGAAAAGTTTTGCTGACTGAACGTCTTCAAGCAGCGGTTTGACCGCCATCTGGGCCTAAACCCTGAAAAATCCTACTAAAAATGACAAAATGCCTTTCAAAATTTTAACATTTCAAAATGCCCTTCAAAAATAACTACAGGAAGTAACTAGAAACAGTTTACATCTCTTCTTCAAACATTAACACACACATACACCCAACAGCTCTCTGTTTTCAGCACTGTCTGCACTTGTTAACATTACTTAGGAAATGTTAATTAATTCCCCTTTCCAAAGAAGATACCAAAAGAAGAAAGGCTCAGCCTCCCTACTTTAATTGTCCAGTGACCACATCCAGATGGTTTTCAAATTATGAACTTTGAAGTATGAATTGATCTTTTGGTATTGCTTTTATATGCTCTTTAAACTGTTATGCCTCCTGTCTGTTGTTATCTTTTAATCTGTTGTTCTTCCCAAACTTAATCTGAAGGGAGAGGTGGGTAAGATATAATTTATTATTAGTAGAAGTTTTAATGAGAGCCAGTGCGATGTAGTTGTTTGAGCATTCAGCTACAACCCTGGAAACCAGAGTTCAATTCCCCACTCAGCCATGGAAACCCACTGGGTGACCTCGGGCGTGTCACACACTCTCAGCCCCAGAAAACCCCATGACAAGCTCATCTTAGGTTGCTGTAAGTTAGAAACAACTTGAAAGCATACAACAAGTAGTAGTATTTCAATGGTGCTGTGTTACTTCCAACCTCTGTTCCTCTTAGCCAGGGCTTTCCAAACTTTTCATCTTGGTGACACACTTTTTAGACACGCATCATTTCATGACACAGTAATTCACTAAGTGGAGGCAGCCCCTCTGCGCGAGCCTGGCCTGCCACTGCCCTCTCCAGGATCTTCCTTTGCTAGGGGTGGTGGCGGCGATGGTGGGAGAGGCAGCCTCTCCACCCAGTCCTGGCCCACCACTGCCTTCATCAGGGTCCTCCTTGGCTCAGGGCAGCAGCAGCAGCCCCTTCACCCAGGCCTGGCCCGCTGTGGCAGCAGGACAGGCAGCCCCTCCAATCGTTACGTTCACACAACACATCTACACACTGCAGCTGACACACTTAACACGTCACGACACACAGTCTGGAAAGCTCCGCTCTTAGTTATCACATGTAGCTTTCTTCCCAACGTTCTAGTGACATTTAGGTTTTAAGAATCCTTGCCTACTGCCCGAGTAAACTTTTGCTGATTTCTTCTAGTGGTCAACCATATACAAGGCAGTCCTCCTGTTCCTCTCGTTGTTACCTGCCTTCATGTCAGCTCCTTTTTTTTTGTATAATTTTTAGTGAAAGTTTGTCTTGAAAATAACCCCCCTACACACACTTCCATGCTCAAAGCTTCCAGTTGAAATTGCTTATTTCCATTCCATTACAAACATAATTTCCCTCTTACAGAGAGAACAGTTACATTATTTCTTCTTTGATTTCTTATACATTTATATCCTTACCCAATCCAATACTCTTTTCCATACTTTCTCAAAGTTCTGGATAGATTTATTCTTCAAAGAAAATGCTAACTTTTCCATCTCTATCATATCCAGAACTTTTAACTTCCATTCTTCTATATCAATATGTTTCTTTTCTTTCCAGTGCTCGTGTCAGCTCCTTCAAGGTGACTCTATCCCAGGGATTTCTCAGCACGATTTATTCAAAGAAGGTTCACCCCGGCCTTCCTTTGAGGCCAAGGACCTACCTAAGGCCACCCAGTGGGGACTGGAATCCTTTTCTCCCTAAATCTTAGTCCAACACCCAAATCACTGCACAATGCTTATACCCTCTGTACTTCCATCATCCAGATACTGGTGCAGTGAAACAGTCAATAGTCTTCTCCAACTTCCATTTTGAACTCCAAGTGCATCTGGGCACCACAGTTCAGGAAGGATACTGACAAGCTGGAACGTATCCAGAGGAGGGTGACCAAAATGGTAGAAGGCCTGGAATCCATGCTCTATGAGGAACGGCTTAGGGAGCTGGATATGTTCAGCCTGGAGGAGAGAAGGTTAAGGGGGGACATGATAGTTATGTTTAAATATTTGAAGGGATATCATATGGAAGATGGGGCAAGCTTGTTTTCTGTTGCTCCAGAGACTAGGACACGGAGCAATGGCTTCAAACTTCAGGAAAAGAGGTTCCACCTAAACATTAAGAAAAACTTCCTGATGGTAAGAGCAGTTTGACAACAGAATACACTGCTGCTGCCTAGGAGTGTGGTAGAGTCTCCTTCTTTGGAGGTTTTTAAGCAGAGGCTGGATGGCCATCTGTCGTGAATGCTTTGATGGTGTGTTCCTGCAGAGCAGAATGGAGTTGGACATGAAGGCTCCTAGGATTTCTTCCAGCTCTAGGATTCTATGATCCATTTCCACCATAAGGGATATCAGGACCTTCCTTCACAACTTTAAAACCCTTGTTCTTCAATGGATAATCCCCAACTTTTTTTCCCCTAATGCTTAGCTAAAACGTCCACAAGATCACTGTATGGCCTCTCTCTGTCTTATCTATGTGTGTCCCTTCATGTTTTCTGAGGCCGGATCGTCGAACAAATCTTTTCCCACACTGGGGACACTCATAGGGTGCCTCTCCTGTGTGTGTCTTCTGGTGCTCACGAAGAGACATTCTTGTCTTGTAGGTTTTCCCACAATCTAGGCAAGAGTACGGATACTCTTTGCTGTGGGTTGCCTTGTGCGCTTCCATGGAAACCTTCTGGTTGAAACTTTTCCCGCACTCTGGGCACGTGAACGGCTTCTCTCCCGTGTGGATTATCTGGTGTCTGGTCAAGTTACTTTTATTATGGAAGCTCTTCCCACACACAGCACATAAGTACAGCCTCTTGCCTGTGTGAAGCCTCTGATGCGTACTGAGGGAAGATTTTTGACTAAAGCTTTCCCCACACTCTGAGCAATGATATGGTTTCTTTCTTGTGTGGGTTCTCTGGTGCATAACAAGGTGGTATTTTGAATGGAAGATTTTGCCACAGTCTGAGCACGCATACAATTTCACAGCTGGGGAGGTATTTCTGTCTGTCATAAGAAGCTCTGTGATATTAATACTTTTCTTGCCACAGTTATGTGGTTTCTCTCCTCCATGAGTACGTACATGAAGAAGGAAACATTTTCTCCGTTTAAATCTTTTCCCACACTCAGGGCAGATATATGGCTTCTCTTTGCTATGGGTTGGCTCATGTTCAATGAGAGACACTTTCTGAATAAACCTCTTCCCACACACGGAGCAGGCATACGGTTTCTCTCCTGTATGAATCTTCACATGTCTCAGCAGGTTGCCATTATTAGTGAATCTCTTCCCACACACATTACATAAATATTGTCTCTCATCTCTGTGGACTGTCTTGTGTTTGTCCAAAGCCCTCTGATTATTCAAACACTTCCCACACTCAGGGCTCTGAAAGGGCCTCTCTTCTGTGCAGATTCTCTCATGAACAGTAAGGGACACTCGGTTCACAAAACATTTTCCACATTCTAGGCATCTGTACAGCTTCTCTCCCACATGGCTTCTTTGGTACAAAAGTCTACATCTACAATGAAAGGTTTTCCCACACTCGGGAATCTCTCCTGCATGGATTTTCATGTGAACAAGAAGGGATGCTCGGCACACAAAACTTTTCATGCATCTTGAGCATTTATATAGTGTCTCCCCTCCATGGGCTTTTTCATGCAAAACAAAGCTCTGCCTCCAAGGGAATCTTTTGCTACAGATTGAGCAATGACAGGTTCTCTTTTCTGCACGAATTCCCTCATGCATAGTCTTTTTGTGCCTAGTCAAGCTGCTTCTGTACCTAAAACTTTTCCCACCTTTGGGACAGACGGTGGTTTCTCCTTGATGGGTTTTCCTATGTACAACAACAGATGGCTTCTGTGGGTAGCTTTTCTCACACTCAAGGCATTCATATGGCTTCTTTCCGGTGTGGGTTCTCCGGTGCGCAATGAGGCAGGCCCTCTGACCAAACCGTTTCTCACTATCAAAGGACCAATACAGTTTGTCTGCCATGGGGGATCTTTTACACAGTCAGATTCAGATTTTGCAGACTATTCACCCTGGCATCTTCCAGTGAGATTCTGCCGACATTCACCAGCTCCAGTCTTTCCACCTGACAGCTTTCATCTTCATTCTTCTGTCTTTGGTTCCCTACTAACAGAACAAACAAAGAATTACATCCAAAGTATACTAGGTTGTTTCAAAATGGGGCAACCCTCACTTAAACCTTGTGCCAAGGTTTTCCATGGTCTGCAGCAACTCATTTAAAAGATGTAGCTACTTATTTGTCATCATCCTAAGAATTAATCATTTCTAGCAAACATGGCCACTGAAAGAGGCAATAGTTTGGCTGGTAATTTGTTTGTTTGAAAAAGTTACTTTTGAGGGCCTAAACTAGAATAACTAGAGTAAGCCTGTTCAATCAGTACAACTTACATTATTTATTTATTAAACTATTTTTTATATCCTGTTCTATATCTAAAGACTTCAGGACAGCATACAATAAAATACAATTTAGGATGATTTCCAGCAACACCAATAGTTTCAAAAAGGCTAAAAACATATGAAAACATTTATCACTTTAAGACAAAGACAATTCAAAATGAGTTAAAACAACTTATGATCACATTGACCATGGTGCATGGGTGAAGTGGACCTCAAGCAGGCTTGACTTCTGCTGCTCCAGAGACTAGGACACAGAGCAATGGATTCAAACTACAGGAAAAGAGATTTCACCTAAACATCAGGAGGAACTTCCTGACAATAAGAGCCATTTGACAGTGGCATGTGCTGCCTCGCAGTGTGGTGCAGTCACATTCTTTGGAGGTTTTTAAAGAGGCTGAATAGCCATTTGCTGGGGGTGGTTTGAGTGTGTGTTCTGCATGGCAGGGAGTTGGGCTTGATGGCCATTGTGGTCTCTTCCAACTCTATGATTCTATTACGGCTTAAATAAAAAAACAAAACAAAAACCCTGTTCCGACATGAAGCTGCAATGACAACAGCACAGGCCCTAGTGGGGCCTCTGAGGGGAGGATATTCCCCAATCGGGGTGTCACACCAGTAAAATCTCCTTCCCATGTCCTCCCACAGTGCACCTTCCTCCTCCATCCACAGGACACAGAGAAGGGATGTTGGCTTGGCAAGTTCCCATTGATTCAGAGGATCTACTCTAGTTGGGATTAGCAATTATTTTGGGCTGGACTTTTTCAAGCAATAAGAAATCTAATGATGTAATAATCAGCAGTTAGAATCACAGAATTGCAGAGTTCAAAGACAGCACATGGGGCATCCAGTCCAACCCCCTGCCATGCAGGAATGCACCACTGAAGCATGCCTGACAGATGACCATCTAGCTTCCATTTAAAAACCTCCAAAGAAGGAGACTCCATCACACTCCCAGGCAGCAGTGTATTCCACTGTTGAACTGCTCTTACCATTAGGAAGTTCTATTCCTAAGGTTTAGATGGAATCTCTTTTCCTGAAGCTTAAACCCACTGCTCCATGTCCTAGTCTCTAGAGAAGCAGAAAACAGGCTTGCTCCACCCTCCATATGTCATCCCTTGAAATATTTGAATGTGGCTATCATGTCTTCTCTTAACTGTCTTTTCTCCAGGTTAAACATACCCAGCTCCCTATGCCTAAGGGCAAGGTTTCAAAGCCTTTAACCATTTCTGTTGCTCTCTTCTGGATACCTTCCAGCTTGTCAAAATCCCTCCTGAACTGTAGTGACCAGGTCTGGACACAGTATTCCAGGTGGGTCTGACCAAAACAGAATAGAGTGGGACCATCACTTCCCTTGACTTAGACACTATAATTATCAGTAATTTTAGTAAGCTGAATGTATATAGGTCTGTCCTGGTACGATAAGACATAGAATCATAGAATCATAGAAATGTAGAGTTGGAAGAGACCACACGGGCCATCCAGTCCAACCCCCTGCCATGCAGGAACACCCTCAAAGCACTCCCAACAGATGGCCATCCAGCCTCTGCTTAAAAACCTCCAACAAAGGAGACTCCACTACACTCCGAGGCAGCCTATTCCACTGCCGGACAGCCCTAACTGTCAGGAAGTTCCTTCTCAGGTTCGGGTGCAATCTCCTTTCCTGCAGCTTGAATCCATTGCTCCTTGTCTTGGTCTCTGGAGCAGCAGAAAACAAGCCCTCTCCCTCCTCTACATGGCATCCCTTCAAATATTTAAACATGGCTATCATGTCCCCTCTTAACCTTCTCTTCTGCAGACTAAACATACCCAGCTCTCTAAGTCTGTCCTCATAGGGCATGGCTTCCAGGCCTCTCACCATTTTGGTCGCCCTCCTCTGGACTTGCTCCAGCTTGACCGTGTCCTTCTTGAATTGGGGTGCCCAGAACTGGACACAGTATTCCAGATGAGGTCTAACCAAAGCAGAGTAGAGTGGTACCAGTACCTCCCTCGATCTAGACACCATACTCCTATTGATGCAGCCGAGAATTGCATTGGCTTTCTTGGCTGCAGCATCACACTGCTGACTCATGTTCAGCTTGTGGTCTATGAAGACTCCTAGATCCCTTTCATAAGTACTGCTATCCAGCCACGTGTCCCCCATCCTATACTTCTGTATTCCATTTTTTCTACCTAAGTGTAGGACCCTACACTTCTCTCTGTTGAATGAGAAAACATGGGATATTAATCAATTTTTCCTCTCCATTACAGTTTATAGTGGGGGCTCAGAGCTCTATGGTGTCAGCTATTGTTGTTAGGATGTGTTTAGCATATATTAGTCTTTTAATAATGGTTTTTGTCATTATGTCTTAGTCTTAGTTTAGTTCAATTTAGTTCAGTTTAGTTTAGTTACACATGTGTATTGTTCATATATAATTTGTTCTCTGTAGTTGTGAATAAAAATATTAAATGTTAAAAAAACAAACCAATCAATTGATTTGGGCCACTGAATACAACTTGGAGTACTCCTTAGCCAGGATAGCCATTGTAGTCCTAGGAAGTAACTTTTCCAAGCCCTGCTAAGAACCATCAAGCTGCCAGGCACAAAAGGTAGAGTTTTTTCAATGGTGGCTTCCTTATCTCTTCAGAATTCCTTCGCATGGGAAATGCACTTAGCTCCTTCATTGTTCTTATTTTATAATCAAGTTTAAAGCCTAGGGGCTCATTCACACTACAGAGTTATGGCACTATTATTCCAGTTCAATTATCATAATTCCATCTTATGGAATCCTAGAACTGGCAGTTCAGGAGGATGCATATTACCTTGATTTCTGGGGTCCCTTGGGGGACACCTCAATGTGCTCCATGTGATGGGGAATGGAAACTAGCAGAGCACGAGCAATAGCAATGCGAGAGGCAGGGTAACCTAGCGGGCTCTTTTTACCCAGTTTTTACGGGGTCAGGCCAAGCCAAAAACCAAACAAAAATGTCCAATAAATGATTTTATTGAATGCAAGTCTCACGCACCAACGCAATCACTCACACACTCACTCAAGACCTATTAAGAAGAAGCAAAAAAGAGGAAACCAGATAGGGGAATATTGAAGAGGTTGTAGCTGGGGCAATACTGCACCTTTTCCTGAAGTCCTTGGTCCGGGAAAAACAGTGGAGAAGTGGGGCTCAGCACGGAGAGGGCTGAGGGAATTATTCAACCGATGGAGAAACGGTCTGCTGGGATGACCAGGAGTGATCCAAAGAAACTCTGAAAAACTGGGACTATTTGTAGGGGAAAAGGTACCTGGAGGGCTAATCCTTTCCCGGGGAGAACAATGGGTGTTGCAACGAGAAAGAAGCTCCACCATGGTAACTTCCTTTGCATGATGAGACTACAAGGTGTTGCCAAAGTCTCAGGATTTCAGCTGCATTTGGGTGTGGAGTGACTTCATGTAAATGGTCCTTGCCTGATAGGATTTGGCTCAACTTGGGGCAAACACGTAATCCCCTCAAATTGGCTCCTCAGTGGCTGAGGATGCTTTGTTTACTGTGGGTTTGCACAGCCTGAGGTCTCCTGCGGCTATGTGATGGGTGATTTTACTGGCCTGACCTGGTTTTCGATCGTTTGACTGTTGCTGCCTACATGCCCATCCGGGTGACCTCTCAGGCACACTGAATCATATTTTAATACCAAAATTGTAGACCCCGGGACAGGGTTTTCCAGTGGGGTAACATGCATGTTGAATTCTCAGCCAGAGAGTTCTAGTGCCCCACCAAAGGACATATCCCAGGATTCCACAGGATGCAACCATGGCAGTTAAAATAGAGTAAGATTGCTATAACTGTCTAGTGTGAATGGGATGTGTGGTTATTCACATTTGAGTTTACTAGATTCATTTAAAGTTGGCCCAAGATTTTAAGCAGAAATGCTTGTAAACTGGTGCCAATCCTCCGTAACTTTCTTGTTCCTGGCAGCTGTAACAAGATGTAATTGGGACTATTTCACCTGGCCATTCTCAACTGAGCTGGCGCTAATGGCAACCATCTCTCCTGGTGCCTGAGGATCTGGAATCCATGGGTCTTCCCCCTGCATCAGCTGGGAAATGAGGTCAGACTGTAGGGCCACGGATCTTTCTTGGGAAAAAGCAAAGACAAGGAAACAGGAAGAATTTGGTCTGACATCCCAAACTAAGCCTGACAGACAGTCACATCTGAGATCCCTCAAAACCAATGCTTGGGAAGGCTACCTTTTTAAATTAAAGCTCTCAAAATCCCTCATCCCATATGGCCCTTGACAGAAGGTCACTTTCAATTTGAAACACACACACATACTGGAAAGGCCTCCCACACACGTATTAAAAGCACAGCCCTACATCTCATTTTAAAGGGAGACTTGCTGCTCCCAGAGGCTTCTGGAAGTGGTGAACCTCCTTTTTTGGGCCAAAAAATATACTTCTGTATTTGACAAGGGGCCAGAAGGGCTGCAAAAATAGCCCTGGTCTACTCAGTTCTCGGCCTACGTCTAACCACCAGGGCCTTCTCAGTGGCTACTCCAAGCTTTCGAACTCTCTTTTTGAGGGGACCAGAATGGGTTACTCTTTGGACATTTCTGCACTACACTGTTACAGTGCTAGTATTCCACTTTCAGCATCCTATGGAATCCTGGGATTTGCAGTTTAGGGAGGAGCATTTAGAATTCTCAGCCAAAGAATTCTCTTTGGCCTCAATAAACTACAAGCCCCAGAATCCCAGAGGATGTTGAAAGTGGAATAGTCACACTATAATAGTGTAGTGCAGAAATGGCCTTTGTTTTCTTCTCTCTCTTCCTCTCAGAAGAAGAATCTTTTTATACTCTGACTGGATTTTAGAACCAAAGGTTTTTAACAAAAAGACTTCAGAGGAGGCCACACTGTTTTTATTGAACTGTTTTTTACTTTTTAAATCTTCTTGCAGTGTATCTTTTTAACTGTTTTAATATTATGAATAGATTAATTCTCCCGCTATGATCAGAGACATTTTATGTCAGTTTATGGGTCAGCACAGTGTTGTGGTACAAGTGTTGGGAGTACAACTTTGGAGACCAGGGTTCCAATATCCATTCAGCCACGCAAATACACTGGGTGGCCTTAGGGAAGTCACATTCTCTCAGCCTCAGAGGAAGGCAAAGGCAAACCCCCTCTGAACCAACCTTGCCAAGAAAACCCCATGATAGCTTTGCTTTAGGGTTGCTGTAAGTCAGAAATGACTTGAAGTCAGACAACAACAACTTTCTCCTGCAAGGGATTCAAAGAGGCTTACACAGACACAAAGACAAAAATCCAGCTAAAATCATTTACAAAAGTTAAAACAGAATTAAGTGGAGTGTTCTCTTACAAAAATTCATTGCTAAAACAGTTTAAGATGCATTTAAAGTGAAGTTTTTTTTTAAATATGACTGCTAGCTTAATTGCTTTTCAACTGTTGTATTATCTATTGTTCTAACTCTTTTTGTTTTAACTCCTATAGTAAGCTGCCCTGGGTCCCATACTGGGAGAGAGGTGGGATATTAAATAAATCAATACATAAAGTGTGCTGCCCTGCACAGGCTGAGTATCATCTCTCACTCTCACTTGGAGAGGAAATGGGAGGGAGCCGCTTACCCAATGAAGCCATATTTTCATAATTCTCCAGCATGACCTCCCTGTAGAAGGTTCTTTGGTCTGGATTCAGGAGGGCCCATTCCCGCTGGGTGAAATGGACAGCCACATCTTCAAAATGCACCAGCTTCTGCAAGTAAAAATATGTTATTTGTTACACTTATTATTCTGCCTTTCCTCCAAGGAGTTCCAGACTCTCTTCCTTCTCAGTTTTATGATCACAACAACCCTGTGAGATAGTTGAGGGAAACAGAGATGGATCCAAGGCCACCCAGTGCATTTCCTGGCATGTTGGGGACGTGAACTCAGTCCTCTCACTTCCCAGTCCAGCACTCTAACCCCATGGTTCTCATCTTCCCCCTCCCTCATTATTTCTTTATTAATACAAGATTATAATAAATTGGTATTTACATAGGCAACATCAGCATTAAACAGAATTTTTTTTTTGTTCTTCAGACTCCAACAAAGTTACATGGTTCTCATCTTTTGGCTCTCCAGCTCCTTTGGGCCTCTGTTCCCAGAAACACTAACCAGTATGGCCATAGTGAGGGATTCTGGGAGCTGAAGTCCAAAAAATCTGGAGAACCAAAGGCTAAGAATCCCTGCAGTAATCACTGCACCTCAGTGGCTCTCATTTTTATCCCTCTTCATTAAGCATCATGCATTAAGCAGTAATTAAACAAGTGAGGTCAGAGTGATTGCTAAAAAAAAAAAAAAAGGGAAGAAACAAGAGGTTTGAGAGTCACCAGGTTTACTGAGGATTATACAACATATATTCTGCTCTAGGACAAAATTGCTCCAACACCATCCCAAGAAAATAATCTGTGATCACAGACATTTTCTCCTAACAAAATCTGTAACTATTTCCCCAAGAATCATCTACCTGATTCGGTTTCGCTGCAGCCTGTTTCAAAGGAAGAAGGGTTGATCCTGATTGAAATGGCATTCTGTATTCTGTCAGGAAGAAAAAGGAAGGTGTTAAGAATGTAAGCACATCCATTATGGAGTCACCTGCTGGTTTGCCTGTTTTCAAATACATGCTTTTCAATTAACGTTTTATATGGCTTTAATTAATATTACTCTAATCTTAATTTTTTGTATGTTTTCAGCGACTTTACACTGGGCCCTCAGTATCTGCCGGGGTTTGGTTCCAGAGGCCCCCATGGATACTAAAATTACTGGATGCTCAAGTTTCATTATGTACAGTGGTGTAGTAAGATGGTACCTCTTATATAAAATGGCAAAATCAAATTTTATTTTTTGGATTTTTTTTCTTATTTTGGAATATTTTCAAGCTGTGGTTGGTTGAATCTGTGGATATGAAGGGCCAACTGTATTTGTACTTAATACTCTGTAAGTCACCCTGAATCTCCCTATCGGAAGAAAAGAAGAAATATAACTAAAGTGATTGAAACCATGTCCTATGAGGAGCAGCTTAGGGAGCTGGATATGTTTAGACTGGAGAAGAGAAAATTAAGAGGTGACATGATAGCTATGTTAAAATATTTGAAGGGATGTCAAAAGATGGAGCAAACTTGTTTTCTGCTGCTCCAGAGACTAGGACATGGAGTAATGGCTTCGAACCACAGGAAAAGAGATTCTACCTAAACATCAGGAGGAACTTCCTGATGGTAAGAGCAGTTTGACAGTGGAATGCGTTGCCTCGAAGTGTGGTGGAGTCTCCTTCTTTGGAGGTTTTTAAACAGAGGCTGGGTGGCCATCTGATGGGAGTGCTTTGATTGTATATTCCTTTCCGGCAGAATGGGGCTGGACTGGATGGCCCTGGTGGTCTCTCCCAGCTCTTCCAGTTTGCGTCATGATAAATTCATAGTTCCAAACGTGCCACAAGACTTCAGGCTGTTTTCGTTGCAGAAGACTTTGGCACTTTCCTCCTTTGGAAACTGTGTGAACAAATAAAATAAATAAAACTACAGCAAAGCACACCCCCCGCCCAAAACACCGAGATTGCAATATAAGAAAACAAACAGTTAAATTTACAATTTCCTTAGACTACTTTTGTAGTCCATGCTGGCAAGGGGATTCTGGGAACTGCAACTCTCAAAATCTCCAAGCTCTTGCCCAAATAAAAAACATCACAAAATGCAACAGCAGAAACAAGAAATCCTACCGGAATTTTCTTTTAAAAGACAATAATCATCACCATCAGCAGAGCAGACTAACCTAAAAAACAGGCTAGATCAAACGGCTGGGCAAGCAGAAAAATTTTGACTGCAGCGAAAAGGCTTGCAAAGGATCACAATGGTTTCCTCTAAAACTATTTCTTTTCCTTCTCTTCTTCCTCCCACTGTCCTGATTTGAAGCCAGTGGCTCTCCTCGCAAGCGGCCCCCACCAGCCCGACTTTCCTTCGCAGACCCTCGAGAGAGCCTCCGGAGAAGAGAATCAGAAAGGATGGAAGAAGGAGGCATCTCTCCCCCTCCCCGCCCCCCAAATCCTCCATGCCTCTCTAGGAACGCCAATCCTCCGGAGCCAAGCACTGAGGCACCACCATAGAGTCAAGGCGGAAGAGGAAGTCAATGCCAGTGACCAGCATGTTCATAGAGATAGGAAACTGGTAGAGTAACCACATCCCTCCAGTGGCAATGTCAGAACTGTTAGTGGGCTTCAGGAGAAGGAAGGAGTGTTGTAGCATCTATAATCCTAACTGTTATATTTTCCATGAGAACCCTCCAATGTTCAAATATACGTGATCCTCCCAGCATGTTCAAATATAATTTCTGTGGCTGGGAGTGCCAAGATATGATGCAGCAAAACAAGTTGCTAGATAATTAATAATAATAATAATAATAATAATAATAATAAAAAATGACGCATCAAATTGAGAAGAAAAACAGACATTATGAGACACTTAGATTATACATGATCACTGCTGCAAGAATGCTTTTTGCAAATTATTGGAAAAGAGCGGAAATCCCGACAACTGAGGAATGGTTAAACAAATTGCAGGAATATGTTGTATTAGAAGCTCTGACATTTAGAATGAAATACGAGATGAAAGAAAAAGAGAGGAAAAATATGAGTATAATTAGGAAATATATGGAAAAATATTATTCAAAGTGATGGTTATGGATAATAAAACAAGAAAGAGGGAGAGGTAAATATAACAGTATTATGACTATAACACTAATAATCAATGATAACTAATAAAGGGATATTTCGGTTAAAAGAGACCAGTCTACATTGAGATTTTAGAACTAAGGAGACTACATAGTAAATAGTTGTAATGAATAGATCAAACCTGGGTAGAGGGGAAGTGATTTTGCAAATGATGTAATTACATATGTAAAAATGTCAATGTTTTATTTATTATGTAGAAAAAAAATGTTATGTCATAGAGAATAATGGTTTTATTAATACTGATTTTAATAAAAATTATAGGAAAATAATAATAAGAAGAAGAAGCAGAAGAAGACTATACTTTCAGGGATCATTTCTATAGTATCTTACTAGAGAAGTGAGAATAATAATAATAATAATCAGGATGCTTGTATTTGTTACTCGCCTCTCCTCAAAGCTCAAGGCAGGGTACAACAAAGGTTAAAACACTAAACCAGCATACCAATCACAAACACACTATGATTAAAATACACGAAAAACATAAACCCATTCTAATACCATAATTAAAATCATAACTAAAAAGACATCATAATTAAAAATAGACTGGGTAGGGCTGCCAGAAGAGATAAGTCTTTAGCAGTTTGTAAAATTCAGACAGCATGTTTTGCAGTCGGATATCTTCCCAGATACAAAATAGAATGCATTGAGGGACAACCTTTCACAACCTGCCACTTTCCAGAGGTGTTTGGGAGTGCAAATCCCACCATCTGAGAGAGCAATTGCAAAAATAATGTGCATGTTGCAGGGTTAGGTTGCACTGCTGTCGGTGAGCAAGGTAAAGCAAACACTGAATTAAAAGAAAAAAAGCTGGTTTTTATGAACTTGAAAATGTATTAACCTGAAAATCAATGGCAATGATGCTAGGCAATGCTACTTTTAAAAAAAAATCAAACTCTGGATATTATCAAAGCCACAAAGGAGGGCAAGACTAGAAAGTACTTCATTATTTTCATTTCCCCGTGATCTACTCGTTTCCGATTCCCTGAAGCACTCCTAGCTTGGAGAGTTTATAGCTGTGTTCAGGGAAGAGACATGATACAAAACGAGGGCCATTTCCGCACTACGCTCTTATAGTGCTATTGTACCACTTTCAACCTCCTCTGGAATCCTGGGATTCTCCGCCAGAGAGCTCTTTGGCCTCAGGAAACTACAAACCCCAGAATTCCACAGGATGTTGAAAGTGGAACAATAGCATGATAACAGGGTAGTGCGGAAATGGCCTAAATTAGTTCTATGAGGAGGAACAGTTCCCAGACTCTTATTTTTATTTTTCAGCGATACAGCTGCATCTTTCTCAGCTGCAGCATGGCAAGCTGACATGTGAAATGTAACCCAGGGCCCTGTGAGCACGTGCAGAGTGGATTTCCATGAGCAGAGCTCAGCTGTGATCTGCCTGTAGCACCTCTACCTTCAACCTAAGTTCAATCTTCAGCATCTCCAGATAGGGTCAGTGAAGTAGCTCGCCAAGAATTGAGACCACCAGATTAGAAAGCAAAAATAAAAGTTTATTTTACTGCAGGGATCTCAGTGGAATGATTTCCAAAGCCTGAGAGCCCCGATCCAGGTATTAGCTCTCTTTTTATACCCTCTTGTAAACAGGTTACAGGAAATGATTACATATGACCATATATGAAGTGTTTACAGGTCAGGCAGACCTGGGTTACATCTTTCAAAAATGATGTATTTTGGTACCAAGGGAGTATTTCTCCAACATCAAAACTCCCTAGGTTCCCGGCACTGCTAAGCACATACCTAAGCCTCTTGATAAGATAAAGGGCGCATCTGCTCACCTTATTTTTCTATATTTTTCTACCTTAGCATTAGCTTCTTCAACTTAACCCTTTCATTCCCCCCTTTATGCCAAATCCTACGCAATTTGACATACTTAAGCTTGCTTTTGGGCCATAACAGCAAAATGAGCTGCCTTCCCCTCCATAGCTTGGGAGAGAGAGGCATGTACACATTTCATAGCACAAGAAATACATATCATTACTAAGAACCCTACTACAATTAAAAGTACAATACCTAGAAACAAGGTTTTTAACCAGCTAAGATCTGGAAGCCAA